>JAHLJT010008446.1:149648005-149714033 GCA_031308135.1 Acheta domesticus | reverse complement strand
TAAATATTCACGAACCTTAACGAACTTCAGATTACAAGTTAGGTGATCAGTGTCAGAAATCTACTAAACAGATCAGTTTATTTTCGATTTATATCACTGTTTAGACTTATAATTATGTGAAATGATTTATTCTCATTTTTTGTTGACGAGGTTGACTATTTCATTCTATTTTTATTTTTTTGTGCGGCGTGAGTGCTAGTATTCTCAGTTAATTTGAACGTTCGTAGACGTGTTCGAGTTGTGTTTGATTTGTTTCAATCTTATTCAATAACTCTACTGAGACAAATTTCATCTAATATCTTTATATATTACGGTAAAGTATAGTCGACATTGTATGAAACAGTTGCAGCTTAAGTGAACGGAAATACGCAACCGCATTGCCAAATTTCGTAAGTACTAGTTTTCAATAGATTTTGTAGTTAGCATACCTTCTCTTTCTGTATCGAATCTTAATTTTTAATTTATCGAATACACATAAATCTTACACTTTTAAAATATTAAGCTAGGTGACTGTTGCTTTTATCTGAGTTTTCTTGTATTTATTCCAATTTTATCACGTACTTTAACACGCATTCGTGACATGGCTACTGTTCGTTCTACTCTTTTTACTCTCTACACCCTCAAAGCCGACCTTCTGAAAGCCTTCACACACGTAAACAGTATTTAGATAAACATATCCGAAGGCTGGAAGAGGTCGTTCTCTACAATGGACGGTTGGGCACAAGTAGGCAACACTGCGAATTTCCCCAACCGTGCACCCGTGAACTGCACATAAGACACAGACACCACATCCAGTCGCAATTCAAAACAGATTTAGTGTTTTAGATTATGAAACAGATTTTCCTCGCCTTCCTGATCCTCACAACCCTTCCCTTCCATCGACAAATACATGCACAAACCAACGCAAACAGGCTAGGAAGCGTGTCCAAACCAAACACGTAAAGCTTCGCATCCTAGCCCACTTGAAAACAAAGCCATTCCTACTGAGCCTAAAAACAGGTACTTATTTTAGCTGACAGCCATGGTCGCCATCTTTCCTCCATTCTCAGTAGGAAGTTACCCCCCAACTACTCAGTCTCGTCTATTTTTAAACCTAACGGGAGGTTTGCAGACGTGACTGCAGAGTTGGACACTCACACAAAGACAATGACCAATCAGGACACAGTCATTATCATAGCAGGGCAGAATGACATTAATTTGGGCGGTAACTTTACACCTGAGCAACATGTAAACAAATTACAATGTGCCGCCCAAAATACTAACATTGTAGTCTCGACTCTGCCCTTCTGGTACAACAGGCCAACACTCTGCAGCGAGATTAAGCACGCAAACCAACAACTAAAACTGCAACTGAGAGAAACAGATGTAACACTTTTTGAAATGAATTTCCTCTCAGTAAAACACTTCACCCGGCACGGTCTCCACATGAACCTTGCTGGAAAACATGCAGTCGGTGAAAAGCTTGCACAATACATCATCAACTCCAGTCCTACGCAGCCTCCTGCCAAAAATCCATCCCTTTCACCTTCCTTACGTTCCCCACCCCCCACCCTTATTCTGAACCCTCTTACCCCCTCCTGTGAACCTACTCCCGTTTCTTCCATTCCCACTACCAATGACGCCTCTATTTCCTCACAACCTGTGACTGCTGGGACACATTACAACCTTCGACCACGCACTCGAGGTAAAAATGGAGTAAATATATAGCAACTACAGTCAGATGCAGCAGAAAAACATTCGTGTAGGTACTTGCAAAAAATAAAGATATTGCACCATAATGTTCAATCCCTTTCAAATAAAACTGAGTTTATCGAGGCAGCTCTACAGAGCGATTTAAATCAAATGGATGTTCTTTGCTTTACAGAACATTGGTTATCTCCTAATGAACTTAGCATTTTCCAAATTCCAAACTTTTACCTCGCAGGCTATTATTGTAGAAAAAGAGAATCTCATAAAAGTCCGGCATATGGAGGTTCTTGTATTTACGTTAAAAATAATATTGATTCTATCTCCTTGACGGAATTCAATGAGTATGCCGTTGCAAATGTTTTTGAAATTTCTGTTGTACATCTTCCTGTGCTAAAAATGATATTGCTTTGCATCTACAGGCCTCCAACAAAGAGAGCTGCAGATGACATTTTTGTTCTTAGAAAAACTAGAGATAACACTTATCAAGTCATCAATCGCTCTTTTGAATCCATTGTTGTATGTGGAGATTTTAACATTGATTTTCTGGTCGAATCTTGCGAGAAAGAGCAGTTTCTTAACTTAATTAATTCCTTCAATTTAGATATTACAATAAAAGTACCTACACGGATCACAGTAAATTCAAAGAAGGCAATCGATCAAATTATAATTAACAAAACCACTACTCGACATGAAATTGAAACAAAAGATTTAGGATACAGTGACCACGATGCACAAATTCTTACCATTATACGAAATGCGAACAATGACACAATAAATAATACATGTATGAGTAGAGTGTTTTCTAAAAGTAAAATAAAATTATTCATTGATTACTTGCTGCAGGAGTCATGGGACGCAGTTTATAATACTATTGATACAAACGATAAATATTATTATTTTTTTTCAACGCTTTCATTTCATTTTAACACTTGCTTTCCTCTTCAGAAAAGAAAATTAAATATTTCACGCAAAAACAATTCTTGGATAACACAAGGGATTAGAACATCATGTAAAAACAAACGAGTTCTTTCTTTCATTTCTAAGCATCATAACGTATCTCAAGATTTCCTCCTGTACTTTAAAAAATAGAAATCATTGTTAAGAAAAGTCATAAGACAGGCTAAAATCATGAAACACGATCAGGATATTTTGAACTCAAATAACAAAACAAAATCAATGTGGGATATAGTAAAAAATGCGACCAAACCAACTAGAAACCTTATAGAGAATGTTGTTTTAAAAGATAACGATAGAGATGTGAACGATCCGGCAACAGTGGCTAGTCTCTTTAACCAATACTTTTCGAGAATTGCTGTCGATCTCACTAAGGGTTTTCAGCCACAAAATTCAACATCTGACGTTTCCCTAAAAGTCTTAGACACTATGTTCGTTTCCGAAACCTCTTCCTATGAAATTCTCAAAATAATCGGTAAATTAAAAAATAAATATTCGGCCGGTTTAGATGAATTTCCGGATTGTTTGTTAAAGACGTGCGCGCCAGCCATTATACACCCGTTAACTCACATATTTAATGCATCCTTATGCACCGGAATTTTTCCAGATATTTTTAAAACAGCTAAGATTAAGCCGCTCTTCAAAAAAGGCAACAAAAATGAAGTTCAAAATTATCGGCCAATTTCTCTTTTGTCAGTTTTTTCAAAAATATTAGAGAGACTTTTTTATGTGCGAATGGAAACCTTTCTGAATAAATACGACGCGTTTTCAAATTGCCAACATGGATTCCGGAAATCAAAATCTACGGAAACAGCCATTTTTTCTTTTCTTAAGGATGTTGCCTCATCATTGGATCAAAACGAAGCAACTATTGGAATATTTTTAGATCTTTCAAAAGCTTTTGACGTCATTGATCATAACATTTTACTTTCAAAATTACCTTCGTATGGAATCCGTGGTATTGCTCTAGATTGGCTATGTTCGTACCTTAAACAACGATCTCAGAGAGTAGAAATACCTTACTGGAATGATGGAACTTTATGTACACACCTTTCCGGTTCTTTGCCAATTGTACGTGGAGTCCCGCAAGGATCGATTTTAGGCCCTATTCTCTTCCTATTATACGTAAATGACATGCCCTTAGCGATTCGAAACGGAAGAAACAGTTCTCTTTGCGGATGATACAAATATTCTTTGCAACAAAGAAACCGTAAATAGTACAATATCAGACGTTTCAAATTGGTTCCGTAATAACAAATTAAAAGTAAATGAAAATAAAACAGTTTCAATGCAGTTTTCCATATCAAATAAAAAATTCTGTACTCCATTGAAAATGAACGGTGTGCCATTGACTGATGTTAATGTAACAAAATTTTTAGGTCTATCAATTCAGTCAAACCTCAAATGGAATGCCCACTTAAATGAATTGAACACAAAATTAGGCTCATTATGCTACGCGTTCAGAATTCTTTCAAATTCCGTCAGCCTTCATACAGCTCGTTGTGTATATTTTGCCAATGTTCACTCCCGCCTGAGATATGGCATAATATTTTGGGGAAACACATCTTATAGTTCACAGACTTTCAGATTACAAAAAAGAATTGTACGAATAATAAGCAAATCCAACCCACGTGATTCTTGTAAGCCACTCTTTATTAATCTAGGAATTTTACCATTACCTTGTCTCCTGATTTACGAATCAGTAGTTTTTGTCAAAAATGACTTACTTAAGGACGGGAATATATTTTCAGCAAACGCCGATGTCTATAAGTATAACACACGACGTAGTAATCATATTCACCAGGTGGCAGTATCAACAGCTCACTACAAAAAATTCACATACAATTCATGTACATTACTCTACAACACTTTGCCAGAAGACATTAAACGATTAAATTCAATAGAAAAGTTTAAGTCCCAAGTAAAATCATTTCTGCTGCATAACTGTTTCTATACAATTCGAGACTATACCGAGCATCAAAAAGGAAAGTAGAATTAATTTTAACAATGATAGTTAATGTAATTATTTATCATTTGGACTGTATAATTCTAAAGAACCTGTAACAAGTATTGTACCACAGTTTCTGGGTTGATGGCCCCCATCTCGATCAGGTTTTTCGTCCAGTTTCCCTGATCCTTGAGCAAATGCTGAGATGGTCCCTTGTTTGCTTCTGGACATAAATGTAACTTCATTATTTGTGCACGTCTTCTGAATTTCAGTGGGAAATATAGTTATTCAAATTATCGTTTTTCATATTATCGCGGCAAAAAGTATTATTCTTTCATGAAGAACATGAGGGTTCAGGGCAGAAATTTATAGCTAATTTACCTTTGAAAATATATTTTATTATATAGGAGCGAATATTTTGTCAACAAAACTCGAAAAAAAACTCTCTCTTCTGTATTCAAAATTCGACTAGAATATGGTTTAGGATAGAGACCACAGAATTATGAAAACGTGCACAAAATTCACTTCTCCCCATAGCTCGTCATACGCAGTTTTTAACTGTTTTGACGTAAATAAATAAATAAATAAATAAATAAAACATTGGATTTACTGATGTGTCGAACGAGTACTTCCACTCTATTTCCGGTGGGTATCGAAGTGGCAATCATTTATCAATGCCAATAGTTCAATCACAATAAATCTTTTCGAGCATGATATGGTGACAGTAGAGCGTCTTTGCGAAAGAGGGAGGCTTGCGAGATACATTCTCCCGTTTGGCCAGAAGGCCAAAGAGTCACAGTTTTCAGCGCGCTTTAGGGCCTAAACAGTTCTCCTGAAAATTAGTAATATCATGCATTTTATCGGATATTTTGTCAACATTAATTTTGTAAACACTGGTTCATTGGACGCAGTGCATTGTTTGGGAGATATTCTGAAGGAAAGTGCGAGCTTTTTAGTGTTTTTTTTTATTTTCTCTATGAAGCTGACCTTCTTCGAGATCGCAAACATAAAATTCGAATTCAGCAGCGCCAAAAACATACAGAAAGGCGAGGAGAAAACTTCCAGAATTTTTCTCTTGGGCCAGATACCTAGTGACTAGACTATTAGGGGGGAATAAGAGAGAGTTGCTTTCCTGGCCGACGGGAATTCACTGCTCATAAATTTCTGTACTGCCGGAATGGAAGTTTCATTTAAAAATGTAGGATATTTCGTTAAGCATCCTTTACGTAAATTGAATTTCGTGCAAACCGAAGTGTTATAAATGTAATAATATTTATTATAAATACAGGAATTATGCTATATAATATTTATTAATACTAATATATTTATCATATATATAATTATATAATTAAATTTATAATATTAACAGTAGATTTTATTTTTATTATTAAACTCGGTGGTTACCGCAGAAATCTTATGGAAGTCCATATGCATGGGTAAATAGAAATATTCTCCCACAATGGTGGATAGGACGCAGAAGTTCCCGAAACGTTATTGAAGATGTGAAAAGAAAGAACAGATGTAAGATTAAGTTAAAATTTTTAAGGGATAAAATATTTCAAAATTTTGCTGTTCTTAAGAATAAAAAAAATAACCAGGAGCTTAGCATCGCCTACTCATTGTCTACAACTTTAGGCTAACGACGTGAGTGCCGCCGTGAAACTCTGGGTCCGGGTGATCATCTACAACTCTTCACCAGAGATCGTGCCCACCTACGCAGACACGACCCCCCCTGCGGCGGGAGGGGGTGAAGAGACAATCACAAATACGACCATGCTTACGCAGGACTCGAATCTGCAGCCCCCTCTGGAGCAGACAGCTGCCGCAACCGTCTGCACCGCGGGGCCGACTTTCATTGTTCTTGTTGTTGTTATTATTATTATTATTATTGTTATTATTATTATTATTATTATTATTATTATTATTATTATTATTATTATTGTATGCGTAATATCACGAATTGTATCATTTGTATTTTGCCTCTTTTACACAGCTGTACCGCGAATTTGAAATTTGCTTTTTTAACGTACGTATTTCAATTAAGATTTAATCGTTTTTTAGATGTGAAGCTAAAAACCATTGTTAGGTATTGAAGCCAAAACCAATGTTTCGGCACATTTTGGTCTTTCGCTATTTCGCTATTTGGTATTATATTCAGGTCATATTTTTCTCATTTTATTCCAGTATGAAATGTGTTTTAGATTATTCACGGACGGAAGTCGAGCAGTTCAGAATTTCTGGTAACAATTCACAGAATTTACGTAGTTAACTTCAATGCGTTTCAGGAGGTAAGTGGCGTTAACTGTGTTCGCAGAGGGAGCTCTTTCAGAATCGACTGGAATACGATGCATTTGTTCTCATTGCAAAGGGAGAGCAAATTCTGTTATGGAAAACAACCCTTGAAATATCATTAACCCGAAGCGATGAATAGTGAAAGAAGAGACTTGAGACGGTGTTGTGATCTAGCAGAGAACATAATGATGAAAAAATTCAATTTGAAAACGATTTAAGTTTCACTAAATTGTATTGGCCCATTCAGATTATACGTTTCCATTGTATCGACAAGAAATTAGGAATACCGAAGAAAAGAAGAATACCGAAGACGTTTTGTCATTTTGTTTAGCATATTTCCTGAGATTTTAGGACGTAAATCCATGCTTATTTTCAAGGTTTTTTAAAAATCTTTTTGGACATAATCTCTGACCTCTTTCTCTCCCTCCCTGTTCCTACTGCGAAGAACAGACTCAGCTCTAATGCCTCGCCGCGCGCTCTCGTGGCGTTGGTCGCCTCAGAAAAACCTTTCAGCTATGGCCGTGCGATGGCAGCACTCCGCGGTTTCGCTGCAAAGCTCGGCGCGCCAGCAGCTTCCTCTTGTGGCCGCTAGAGACGCCACCGGCACAGCTCGTATACCATTCTTTCCAGTTCGACCACCCAAGGCTTTGCCAGGGAGAGGCGTCACTCCGGGCACGTGCCCTATTTCACAAAAGACCAGAGCGCGTATCTATTTTCGCTCAAGTGTAAAAGAGAAGACCAGTCAATGATAAATGTTATTACGAGAAAACTTGCTTCGCAATTATCTAGTTTAAATAATAATAATAATAATAATAATAATAATAATAATAACAATAATAATTATTATTGTTATTATTATTATTATTATTATTATTATTATAGGATGGCTCATAAGCAGCGTACTACTTCCCCGTGATGTCCCGGGTTCGGTTCCTAGTCGGGGCAAAAATAGTTGTACCTTTCTTTTAAAATCGTCTCAGTTTCTGTAGCTGTGTGACGAAGAAAAGCTGATAAACGGCATAGGAACCTTGCTATCGAATGACGCAAGTTGTATTGTAAGCAGTGACGCACTGTGTATGAGAATAGGCGGAAAAACATATTCCAATAATTGCAATTTTCAGCCAAAATCGAAACTGTTTAAGTGTTTTAGATTTTTCTGGAATCTAATGAAATAACAAACGTATCTCTTATGACTGGAGGCTGCATATTATTTTTTTCATTTTCAATGCGCATCGGAAAATAGTAATATGGTATTTATTTGTGTAAAAGGAAAAAACAGTCGAAACTGTACGTCATGTATGGCGGGAGCGTAAAATTTTCGTTAATTTCTTAAGCTCCGCAATCTCCACCATTGTTACTACACACGGTGATTCCTAAACAAAATTAATTACAAACGTTTTGAGAATATTTGATGAGAAACGAGGAGATGCTTAGTATTAGCTTTGAAAACTTTCATGCTCGCGCGTACTAATAAAGTTCTCAAAATTAACACTACAAAAAAGGTTAAAATATAATATTTATATTTAACTTCCTCGCCTTTCTTCCTAAGAAGAGAAAGTATTTTAATCGTGCGCCCTCCGTCCGTCCCTCCCTCCTTCCGTCCGTCCCATCTTCCTTCAGTCTGTCCCTTCTTCCTTCAGTCTGTCCCTCCTTCCTTCAGACTGTCCGTCCGTCTGTCCGTCTTCATTTCGTCCGAGCATCTGTTATCACCGTCAGCACCTAAACCGTTCAGCCACTATTCTCCAAAATTATTATTCCTGGATCAATTTAACTCAGTTTGAGATCCTCTGAGTTCAGATATTTTGTTGGGGAGTACTATACGTGAAGCCTGAACATTTTCAAAAATGTCTCCAAAATGGAACATTTTTGTATTAAACTCTGTCTTCGGATAGCCTAAAGAATTGTATATGTCTTATTTTCCTTGAAATCCTTATTTTTTGAAAATTGCAAAAATTCAAATATTTTTCGGCGTCTTCATACCATTACAGTATTGAAGATAAAGTTTTTTTCCTTAATAAAAGTTGTTCTTTAAAGACAGTTCTTGAAATAAGGTCATGTACAATTTTTCGAAAGTGCGTAGTTTTCTCGTAATGTTATGAGAAATATTGACAATTTTCAAATTATTTTCTAAAACCGGCTTGAAAATTTTTCTTTAAATTTTCTCTTCGGGTGTATTAAAAAGTCGGTAAAAAACTTGTGCTTGTCTCATTTCCAGAAAACTTTCTGCATTTTCGAAAATTTCAAAAATTTCACATAGCAAAATAACAAAATTGATGAATGGAATGTTTGCCTTAATAAACATCTGTATTAAAAAGCCAGCTCTTTAGAAAAGATCATGTACATTTTTTAAACCAGTAGTTTTTGCGGAATTTTTGCGGTATTAACACTGAAATACAAGAAAATATTAATAGTACTGATGCAGTATTTGAAAATGTATAGTAAAATGTCAAACTTACTCCAGGAAATTTTATTTTCTTTCGATTTGTTAGAAACGAACGCTGTGTCGATTGACGTTTAGAATCAGGCACGGTTTCTCCATTTCTACACACCGGCAGTGTAGTCAACAATTATGGACATTTACTATCGACCCTGATACCTAATATATTAAAGGTTAGATAATGTTCTGCCAGTGTGTTTAGGGGGCAATTTATTTTGTTTTTGTGCGTGTATTCTTTTCAGCCAAGCTGTAATTTCCCTTCTTTTTAAAGCTCTGGTGACCTATTCACAGATAAGTAATGATAATGAAATGAATACTGTCTGCCCTTCCATGATATTAAAATCATTTACTGCACCACCCAAAGCGAAAGAAAAACTAGTATTATCTGGTTTGCTGTTAGTGGTACTGGAATCGGAACCATTAATGCATGTGACACGGGTCTCATTGCTGATGACAGTTTTTGATATACGATGTCTGTTTTATTTTTCTTATTATTCTAGGTATTTCTCTCTAAAAAAAGAATTATTTTTATAATCTTGTTCAAGTCAAATTCCACATACCATGCATGAAGGTACTCCTTTGAATCAATGTCTTAAATTATTTACACAAGTTTTACAAACGATAGGGAAGTGTATAATTTGTCTTGATTGTTTAA
Source organism: Acheta domesticus (assembly GCA_031308135.1). Taxonomy (NCBI): domain Eukaryota; kingdom Metazoa; phylum Arthropoda; class Insecta; order Orthoptera; family Gryllidae; genus Acheta; species Acheta domesticus. Next base: position 149,704,058 of record JAHLJT010008446.1, on the reverse strand, counting down.
CTTCAAAATATTCCATTTTCAAAATTTGTATCATTGGACTCGACATGAAATTGAAACAAAAGATTTAGGATACAGTGATCACGATGCACGAATTCTTACCATTATACGAAATGGCGAACAATGACACAATAAATAATACACGTATGAGTAGAGTGTTTTCTAAAAGTAAAATAAAATTATTCATTGATTACTTGCTGCAGGAGTCATGGGACGCGGTTTATAATACTATTGATACAAACGATAAATATTATTCTTTTTTTCAATGCTTTCATTTCATTTTAACACTTGCTATCCTCTTCAGAAAAGAAAATTAAATATTTCACGGAAAAGCCATTCTTGGATAACACAAGGGATTAGAACGTCATGTAAAAACAAACGAGTTCTTCCTTTCATTTCTAAGCATCATAACGTATCTCAAGATTTCCTCCTCTACTTTAAAGAATACAAATCATTGTTAAGAAAAGTCATAAGGCAGGCTAAAATGATGAAACACGATCAGGATATTTTGAACTCAAATAACAAAACAAAATCAATGTGGGATATAGTAAAAAATGCGACCAAACCAACTAGAAACCTTGTAGAGAATGTTGTTTTAAAAGATAACTATAGAGATGTGAACGATCCGGCAACAGTGGCTAGTCTCTTTAACCAATACTTTTCGAGAATTGCTGTCGATCTCACTAAGGGTTTTCAGCCACAAAATTCAACATCTGACGTTTCCCTAAAAATCTTAGACACAATGTTCGTTTCCGAAACCTCTTCCTATGAAATTCTCAAAATAATCGGTAAACTAAAAATAAATATTTTGCCGGTTTAGATGAATTTCCGGATTGTTTGTTAAAGAAATGTGCGCCTGCCATTATACACCCGTTAACTCACATATTTAATGCATCCTTATGCACCGGAATTTTTCCAGATATTTTTAAACAGCTAAGATTAACCCGCTCTTCAAAAAAGGCAATAAAAATGAAATTCAAAATGACCGGCCAATTTTTCTTTTGTCAGTTTTTTCAAAAATATTAGAGCGACATGTGCGAATGGAAACCTTTCTCAACAAACACGACGCGTTTTCAAATTGCCAACATGGATTCCGAAAATCAAAATCTACGGAAACAGCCATTTTTTTCTTAAGGATGTTGCCTCATCATTGGATCAAAACGAAGCAACTATTGGAATATTTTTAGATCTTCCAAAAGCTTTTGACGTCATTGATCATAACATTTTACTTTCAAAATTACCTTCATATGGAATCCGTGGTATTGCTCTAGATATGCTATGTTCGTACCTTAAACTACGATCTCTGAGAGTAGGAATGATGGAACTTTATGTACACACGTTTCCGGTTCTTTGCCAATTGCACTTGGAGTCCCGCAAGGATCGATTTTAGGTCCCATTCTCTTTCTATTATACGTAAATGACATGCCCTTAGCGATTCAAAACGGAAGAACAGTTCTATTTGAGGATGATACAAATATTCTTTGCAATAAAGAAACCGTAAATAGTACAATATCAGATGTTTCAAATAGGTTCCGTAATAACAAATTAATAGTAAATGAAAAGAAAACTGTTTCAATGCAGTTTTCCATTTCAAATACAAAATTCTGTACTCCATTGAAAATGAATGGTGTGCCATTGACTGATGTTAAAGTAAAAACATTTTTAGGTCTATCAATTCACTCAAACCTCAAATGAAATTCCCACTTAAATGAATTGAACACAAAATTAAGTTCACTGTGCTACGCGTTCAGAATTCTTTCAAATTCCGTCAGGCTTCATACTGCTCGTTGTGTATATTTTGCCAATGTTCATTCCCACCTGAGATATGGCATAATATTCTGGGGAAACACATCTTATAGCTCCCAGACTTTCAGATTACAAAAAGAATTGTACGAATAATAAGCAAATCCAACTCACGTGATTCTTGTCTCTCTTTATTAATCCAGGAATTTTACCATTACCTTGTCTCCTGATTTACGAATCAGTAGTTTTTGTCAAAAATGACTTACTTAAGGGCGGGAATATCTTTTCAGCAAACGCCGATGTCTATAAGTATAACACACGACGTAGTAATCATATTCACCAGGTGACAGCATCAACAGCTCACTGCACAAAATTCACATACAATTCATGTACATTACTCTACAACACTTTGCCAGAAGACATTAAACGATTAAATTCGATAGAAAAGTTCTAGTCCCAAGTAAAACCTTTTCTGCTGCATAACTGTTTCTATACAATTCGAGACTATACCGAGCATCAAAAAGGAAAGTAGCATTAATTTTAACAATGATAGTTAATGTAATTATTTATCATTTGGACTGTATAATTCTAAAGAACCTGTAACAAGTATTGTACCACAATTTCTGGGTTGATGGCCCCCATCTCGATCATGCTTTTCGTCCAGTTTCCCTGATCCTTGAGCAAATGCTGAGCTGGCCCCTTGTTTTGCTTCTGGACATAAATGTAACTTCATTATCTGTGCACGTCTTCTGAATTTGTGGGAAATATAGTTATTCAAATTTTCGTTTTCCATATTATCGCGGCAAAAATAAGCTTCATGCGAGTTCATGAAGAACATGAGGGTTCAGGGCAGGAATTTATAGCTAATTTACCTTTGAAAATATATATTATTATATAGGAGCGAATATTTTGTCAAGAAAACTTGAAAAAAAATGTTCTTTTCTGTATTCAAAATTCGACTAGAGTATGATTTAGGATAGAGATCACAGAATTATGAAAACGTGCACAAATTTCACTTCTCCCCATAGCTCGTCACACACAGTTTTTAACTGTTTGTGACGTAAATAAATAAAAATAAATATACATTCGTTCTGATGTAATATAAAACTATTTTCAACGGAAAATGAGGGTATAGATTTCTGTTCTTGTCCCTTATGTCATTCGCACATAAAGCGGAATACTGCCGCTAGAACATGGAGAATGATTATTTGAATAAGTATAGTAAACACTGAACTCAAGAAAACGTGCGCAGCTAGTGAAGCAACACTTATGTCCCGAAGCAAAACAAGGGGCGCTCTCAGTATTTTCTCATTCGATCAAGGACAATTGGACGAAAATTCTTAACGAGATGAGGGTGAAGTGCAATAATTGTGGTAGGCATATTTAGCCTTTTAGATTTGTACAGTCAAAATGGTAACTAAATATTATTGTTGAAATATTATTTCCCTTTTTAGGATCAGCAGATTTTTAACTTGGCATTTAAACGTACATGGATTTTAACTCTTTAATATCTGGCAATGTATTGTAAAAGAATATGTATATATTACATGTGAATTTTGTGTTGCGAGTTCATGAAACTATCACCGGATGAATGTTACTCCTACATGGTCACTCGATATTCATTCATAACTTATTGCCATCTATACCGCATAAATGTGTGTTCCCATCCTTGACTAAGACACTTTGACAAAAAAACACAGATTTGTTGATTGAATAGTGATTTCGGGCGCATCAACTGCTAAGGTCATAGTCCCGTAAGTGTAATGCAGATTCTTATCGCGGAAGGTGGTAGTGATCTTCCCTCGCAAGCTGGCGAGATCCGGCACCGACCTACGTCGACTTGCGGGGGTTTTCACCAAGTGAGTTTTTCGAGACACTTAAGATTATTGAAGCATGTAATCTCACGAATGCAATGAATTGTAAAAACGCCTGTAATGTAAATATTAACATATGAGGTATTAAAAGTAAAAATTGTGTTATTTAAAAAAAATCAAAAGGTAACAAAAAGGCGTTTGTGATTATTCAGTGGTTTTAGAGCTACCCGTTAACCTTGTTGTACTCTTCGGGTCTAGGTGGACCGAAAATAAAGTTATTTTGCTCTCACAGGCATGCTTGACTAGTGAGCATTCTGATACTTCGTGACTTCGTTATTGCGTGACTAAATGTCTTTAAATGTGTGTAAGTTTTTGTCTATTTCTTATAGTTTTCCTACAGAATTTGTTACATATGTACTGTTTAGGTCTATATTACCCGATTGTTAAAAATTAATGAAGTTAGTACGTGAAGTTAGAACTGTTGGATTGTAAACTGACAGAACTTTGTTTTGAAGACTTAAATTTATCACACAAGATGACTCCTGCCTCCTGGAGAGAAGGAAGAACATAATTACGGGATGCGTGTTTATTCTGATCTAGTAAGTAGTTCGCACAAATGACAGTTATATACATGATTATTCCATTACGTTATCGAATTTGAAACAGTTCTAAAATATGAAGTTTTGAATAGAAATGGAAAAATTACGTCAGAACTTGGACGTCTTCCAAGGATGAAAAAATCATAAAACTTAAGTACGTTACATCGAGACAAAAACAATTTAGTAACACTGCAGAAATTATTTTAGACTTCAATAAAATAAAAGGAGCCCTTGTAAGCTATCCATTTCAGCTTACAAAGGCATTCATTTGCTTATGGAAAATAATAAAATAAACCATTTAATAAGCATAAGGAAAATAATTAAATAAACCTGTTACAGTTCGTTCGACATTTTCTTTCGCGTAATGGACTTCAATAAATCATGAGAGATCCCCCCTCCAAAACAATTAACCCAAAGAACTTGATGGGCATGAGCCAATCTCCCATTAGAGAGTGTATGGCATTTTGGAAGTCTCACACGAAATAATAATAACCTCCAGCAATGGCGGAAAATGGAAATTTCAACAACTCCTTCAGAATTTACTGGCCACATGTGGTAGTTAAAATTGTTGCCATATATATATATATATATATATATATATATATATATATACACACATTAGAAACGAAATATATAATTTATGTTATGTTTGTAGTGTAACTATATTTGGAAATGATCAGAAATTCACATTTTGCCCATGATATAATAAATTACACGTATTAAAAGTAGAAATAATTGAATAACGTAAGTTAATATTCACTTGATATGTTATATAATAACTCATTCCACTTTATGAACAGGTAGATTCAATAAACGGTTTTTAATCATTGATAGAATGCAAACACCTTCCGGGTCACATAGATCTCAAGTCTACAGCCATGTACTGAATTTGAACATATAGCAGGATTAAAAAAGTTTCAAGAAAATATTTGGGAACCGTTTTTTGAGATCTTGTTTTCAAAATTGCCCTTATTTCACTCAAAATTATACGATAGCTACTATTACTTTTTCTTAAATTTGCATTTTTTACACTTGTCCTAATCACATTTGTTTGACATTTCGACGCAAATGATTTTTGTTTGTATCCTATTCAGGAACGTAGATCTTAAATTATGAAGAAAATGATTTAATATTTTTTCACGCACAAATAGATACGATTCAAAATGTCTTGAAACAAGAAATAACTCGTATGGTTATATGTTACATATTAATTTTTCATGTCGATTAATATGTGGATTACTGGATTACTACATGAATTACTCTTCTTTACTTGATGATGGCCACAATGAGTTTAAGGGCCCAAACTTGGTAACATTCACCATTTAACCTCCCCTTTTTATTGTAAATGTGTCATTTAAAACAACGATCGATATTCATTATTCAGTGATAAAGATGAAGCTAGACTGTGAAACAATTTATTTTAATTTATTAAATTTAATTTAAAAAGCATTGAAGCGTTCCAAATTGGTAACCTTTCACGTTGATGTAGTAGAAAAAACACTTGGATGTAATCTTAGATCTTTTCCACCCACCAGGTCAGAGAATTATATTATAATGTAATATTATTCTGAATGTTTGTATGGTTATAAGGAGACGCACTTGGAAGAAGTTTGTAACAGTCTTGGAGTTTTGGAGTATCCATTAATTGATCTTTCAATTGAACATGTACATATTAATACCAATTATATTGAGATTTTGGTGAGCATTGCAGGGATAGTAATGTTGATTCGTAAAATTACGTATGCTGAGTAAATTGGAAACTTGCTTTCTATGGATTATTTGGAGATAAGAAGACTGGGCTTGTACGGTTTTTCTTTGCTATTGCAATTGGTTAATCCGCGAGGCGCGTAGTAGGACGAGACGCAGTGCCTCTGCCGCCCCCCGCCCCCGCCCCCACCACCGCCCCGCCCCGCCCCGCCCCGCCCCGCCCCGCCCCGGCGCCGCGCCGCGCGGACGTGCGTAGTAATTAGCCAAGGGAGGCGTCCGCGCTGCGCTTAAAGGGGTTGGCTTGGGTGAACTCCTCGCCTTCTCAGCCCAGCTCACACACCCGACGACGCTGCGTACTCCACGGCCCTAATTGCAAAGAAGGAAATGCATACTGCTAGATGATCGCAGAAGTACACGAGTGAATATTGATTCCGAACGCGTCAACTACGTAGATAAGTGTAGTGCAAGTTATATACCGTGAAGTGGCGGTGTTCGTTCCTTGCTGATGAGATCCGGCGCCGACCTACACACCGGCTTGCGGGATTTTTCCCTCTCTCCCGGCGGGGCACTGCCCCCATAGATACGCAGTATTTTAAATCACGACTAGTTTTCCATATATGTTATTGTATGTGTGTACGTGTGGAAGCGAGTGGGCGCGTGTAGGGAGCAGAAGGTAAGACAACACAGAAGGGGACAAAGATGAGAAAGGCAGGATGGCGCGTGATCTGGGACCCGTTTATTACGATACTGCACCATCATTTGCTTGGTATTGGTCAGAGAAATCGTGATAAACTAACAATCAAGTAACACCCCACTGTTCCATGTAGCTAGGGTAAACAATACGCCGCCGTCGAGACTCGAGTCCTAGGACCTTCCGGTGCTGCAGAGAGCACGGGTTACCGCTGAGCTATTGCAGCCGTCGTCCACTTGGGGGAGATGCAAATATACAGTTCGGCCGGAGAGAAGTAGCAAGTTTTACATTCGATAATTACTCCAGTCATTGGTGCTCAAAAAGACTGTTCTAAAACAAATTGTGGTGTAGTTTTGATTTTTTGATCCTTTGTTTTTGGGGGTGCTGAATACAGATCTGAAGTTTGTCAAAAAATATATCCGTTCGAATTTAAGTTCTCACAAAAAAACCTGAAAAAATGACATTTTCGTCTATTTTTTCCTGCATCTAAAAAAAACTATCAAATTTAGGCATAAAATGACTGTTAACGAAAATATGGTACATAAAAGTTTCTATAATTTACTTCCATACAACGTTTTTCCTTTCGTCTAGTTTAGGCTAAATTTGTTAATTAAATTTTGACAAATTTTTGAGCAACTGACTAGTTTGGTTATGTCTAGAAATGGATAATAAGAAAACTTCGTGATTGCGTTCAATTATCTGCTTTGCTAAAAGTTTTGTATCTTAGTTAATTATATTTTTCGTTCTATACAAAACTCTTTGCGAGTACCAAAATATAGAAAGGCATGAAAAAAAAGTACAAAAATGCAGTCAAAGAAGCAGAGTGTTTAATTGCAAACACAGCTCTACTCTTGGCTACCGTCGTTCATTTATTAAGTGCTGACAGTAGCTATTCTAAATGAAATTGTGGATGACTTTTTGCAAATTTCGTTTTGGGGATGCTGTTTAGGACTCTGAAGTTTGGCACCTAAACTTTAGTTGGAATTTGTGATTTAGCCCTATAACATGAACAGAAAAGTTTTAAAATATTTATAAAGATCTCTACAATATCAACTTCTTTCAAAAAATCATTCTGTACGAAAAAATCTCAAGACAATCCCAGAAATTATATTATAAATTGAAAAATAAGATAAATAATAACTTATACAAAGCGGGCCCTGTGGCGCAGACTGTTGCGACAGCCGTCGTCTGCACCAAGGACGCTGCAGGTTCGAGTCTTGTGTAGGCATGGTCATATTTGTGATTAACCCTTCACCCCTTATCATCATGTCACCACACAATTCATGACTCAAGTGTCTTACCTTGTCTTACCAAGAGATACAGCTGAATAAGCTGATCCCCATTATGACACATTAATCTCTTCGGGATGAATATGACTGCCTCGGAAGATAAGTGTAGCGTGGTCATAAATGGCCGATACGCGTATAATAATAATTATACAAAAGTTTTATGTTTATTTCCAAGAGTACCGTTCAAGCGCGTGCCACGAGCACATTTTAAGGAAAGTAGAAGTTCAGGCCAAAATAATGAAAAATAGTCAGGACATTTTTAACGCTAGTAACAAAATGAAGGCAATGTGGGATGTCGTAAAAAATACAACCACATCATCCCGATACCTTGTGGAGAATGTTATTTTAAAGATAATGAAAGAGAAACGAATAATCCGGAAAAAGTGGCGAATTTCTTCAACGAACACTTTTCGAGAATTGCGTCTGATCTCACGAAGGGACTGAAACCACAAAATTCAACATCTTACGCTTCCCAAAAATTTTCCGATACGATATTTATTTCCGAAACTTTTCCCAAAGAATTGTCCGGGTAGTTTATTAAAAACTTGTGCACCTGCCTTTATACATCTGTTAACTCACATTTTCCATGCTTCTTTATGTTACCGCTGAGCTATTGCAGCCGTCGTTCACTTGGGGGAGATGCAAATATACAGTTCGGCCGGAGAGGAGAAGTAGCAAGTTTTACATTCGATAATTACCACAAACTTCGTCTGCACCAAGGACGCTGTCGTCTGCACCAAGGACGCTGCAGGTTCGAGTCTTGTGTAGGCATGGTCATATTTGTGATTCACCCCTTATCATCATGTCACCACACAATTCATGACCTTGTCTTACCAAGAGATACAGCTGAATAAGCTGATCCCCATTATGATCCCCATTACTATATTTCCAGATATTTTCAAAACAGCAAAAAATTACGCCACTTTTTAAAAATTTGGAGCCGTTTTTGAGAAAATCTAGTTTTTGTAATTTTTTAAAATTGCACATATTGCACGCAATATTGCGCGAAAACTACTAAAATTTTTCAGAACAATGTGCATGACCTTAAACAAAAAACTCACTTTGGAGAGCACATTGTATTTGAAGGAAAAATCTCTATCTTCAATTTTGTAGTTGGAGAAAGAGCCGAAAAAAATGCAAACTTTCACAATATTCGAAAATTCAGAGTCATCCGTGAAAAACGGACCTATGCCATGTTAATAAGTGTATTTTACTCTATTCATACAAGAAATTTAAAGAAATTTGGAGCCGTTTTTGGGAAAATTTTGAAAAAGACCGGGGGGTTTCATGTAAAGTACCCCCAAATTTTGAAGAATCTTTTTCAAAATCTCAAAGTTTCGACTAGAATCAGATCGATCGGGGAATATCCATTTTGGAAGAAATCGTACGTATTGTTTAGGCGCTAGCAGTGTTCACAGACGGACGGACAGACAGACAGACAGACAGACAGACAGACGGACGTTTTCCTTTCAATTGGTTTTTGATATCAAGGACCCACGAAAGAGGGTTTCTGGCTACACCATGTGTTAGGGGATTTTTTTCTTAATTTAGCAACTGGTTTTATCCACTTTTTCGTTATCACGGCCCCGCAATGAATTTTTTTCCGCCGAAAATTGGCCATTTTTTCGCGCAGCATTACTCAACTTTCTCTATTCTACGTATATCACTCCGTGTATACGTACGTATACGGGAAAATGAAAAAAAGGAACAAAAATGAAATTCAAAATTACCGGCCAGTTTCTCTTCTGTCAGTTATCTCAAAAATATTAGAGAGGCTTTTCTACTCGGTAATGGAAACTTTTCTCAGGAAATACGAAGAGTTTTCAGACTCACAACACGGTTTTAGAAAATCAAAACCTACGGAAACTGACATTTTTTCTTTTCTCAAAGATGTTTCTTCATCAGTAGACCAAAATGAAGCACCCATTGGAATATTCTTATATCTTTCGAAAGCTTTTGGCAAACATCTTGCTCTCAAATTTACCTTCATATGGAATTCGTGGTGTTGCCCTAGATTGGATAATCTCATACTTTAAACATCGGAATCAAAGAGTAGAAATACCATACTGGCGCGAAAGGACGTATATATATACACAATACATTGGACACATTGGATACTTAAATTTCCAATTCTTTTCCAATGGAGCATAGGGTCCCGCAATGTTCGATCTTAGGTCCTATCCTCTTTCTGTTATACGTAAACGACATGCCCGCGTCTAAAAATTGAAGAACGGTTCTGTTTGCCGATGACACGAATGTTCTTTGCAAACAAGAAGCAATAAATAGTACGATTTCAGAAGTTTCAAATTGGTTTCCTAATAACAAATTAATTGTTAACGATAGGAAAACGGTTTCAATGCATTTTTGCATTTCAAATCGGCAATCGCATGTTCCAGTGAAAATGCAATTAGCTGATTCCAATAATATGCAATTAGCTGATGTTGAGGTAACATTTCTTGGTCCCTCAAACCTCAAATGGAATGTACATATAACAGAATTAAACACTAAATTAACCCTCCGGCGGGCGCATAGCGGCACTCAGTGCCGCATTCTTACATTTTTGTTTATTTCGTGTAAATAATAGATGTCACACTATTGATCTCATAGTTATTCTTCATTCATTATATTTTCAACAGGATGACACTCAAATCACGATTTTAGACACTTCCGATCGACCGTTGTTCATTAGTATTTCAAACTCTGCAACGGTTGCGGCACTCCGTACCGCACGCCCTTTGTCATGTAAACATAATATTCGCGTATTTAATCCATTAGAATTTTTACTGCTGTTTTGTTATTGAGCTTTATGACACATATTTTGGAGCACTAACTACTAATTCAAATTTAAATGCCTTGTTTCCGAAGAAACTTAGAAGGCACGTTTGCACCGTATTCATTCCCCATCATGTAATACGTACCAAGACACGGAGGGAACGTCATTTCGTTTAGTATTTAATTGGTTATTATGAAATAAAATGTATAAAAACATAAATAAAGAATATTTCCGTCACATTCAATAACAAAAGTAATAATTATTGACGCGAAAATCGAAGTTGAGAATGATAACAGTAAAATTACAATATAAACAAGAATGATTGTCTTGTTTGTCTTGTTATCCCCTAATTACACAACACAAAACGGGTGTCATGTACATAAAAAAAATTCCAATTTGCAACCAGCTCTCCAAGGAGTATATATGACTACCGATGCTTCTACAATAATTTTGCAAAACAGACTACTAATAATGTGAAGTCTTGCCCATCATAGTTTTTCAATGACCCCAGTGTTTGACTGCGACAAGTTCTCTGAGAAACAAATTCCAGAATTCAGATAACTATTGCCACGACCTGTCATTACACCACACATTTGGCTGAACTTTATTTCCAAACTCTCACTAGCATTCCTTCTGCAGAATTTTTAACCAGGAAGTAATTTGGTTTAAGTCCCTGCTGTGACGGATTTTTCAAACTAACTCCAAAGCTGGATCGAATTCCACTACTGATTGGAGGAGGATTCTAGCGACACTCGCACACAGACAAACTCGCGCGCAGACACACTCGCGCGCAGACACACTCGCGCGCAGACACACTCGCGCGCAGACACACTCGCGCGCAGACACACTCGCGCGCAGACACACTCGCGCGCAGACACACTCGCGCGCAGACACACTCGCGCGCAGACACACTCGCGCGCAGGACACACTCGCGCGCCAGACACACTCGCGCGCAGACACACTCGCGCGCAGACACACTCGCGCGCAGACACACTCGCGCGCAGACACACTCGCGCGCAGACACACTCGCGCGCAGACACACTCGCGCGCAGGACACACTCGCGCGCAGACACACTCGCGCGCAGACACACTCGCGCGCAGGACACACTCGCGCGCAGACACACTCGCGGCGCAGACACACTCGCGCGCAGACACACTCGCGCGCCGCCCACACTCGCGCGCAGGACACACTCGCGCGCAGACACACTCGCGCGCAGACACACTCGCGCGCAGACACACTCGCGCGCAGACACACTCGCGCGCAGGACACACTCGCGCCGCAGGACACACTCGCGCGCAGACACACTCGCGCGCAGACCACACTCGCGCGCAGACACACTCGCGCGCAGACACACTCGCGCGCAGACACACTGCGCGCAGACACACCTCGCGCGCAGACACCACTCGCGCGCAGACACACTCGCGCGCAGACACACTCGCGCGCAGACACACTCGCGCGCAGACACACTCGCGCGCAGACACACTCGCGCGCAGACACACTCGCGCGCAGACACACTCGCGCGCAGACACACTCGCGCGCAGACACACTCGCGCGCAGACACACTCGCGCGCAGACACACTCGCGCGCAGACACACTCGCGCGCAGACACACTCGCGCGCAGGACACACTCGCGCGCAGACACACTCGCGCGCAGACACACTCGCGCGCAGACACACTCGCGCGCAGACACACTCGCGCGCAGACACACTCGCGCGCACACACACTCGCGCGCACACACACACTCGCGCGCACACACACTCGCGCGCACACCACACTCGCGCGCACACACACTCGCGCGCACACACACTCGCGCGCACACACACTCGCGCGCGCACACACTCGCGCGCAGCACACACTCGCGCGCGCACACACTCGCGCGCGCACACACTCGCGCGCGCACACACTACGCGCCGCACACACACTCGCGCGCACACACACTCGCGCGCACACACACTCGCGCGCAGACACACTCGCGCGCAGACACACTCGCGGCGCAGACACACTCGCGCGCAGACACACTCCGCGCAGACACACTCGCGCGCAGACACACTCGCGCGCAGACACACTCGCGCGCAGACACACTCGCGCGCAGACACACTCGCGCGCAGACAAAACCCTCGCGCGCAGACACACTCGCGCGCAGACACACACTCGCGCGCAGACACACTCGCGCGCAGGAACACTCGCGCGCAGACACACTCGCGCGCAGACACACTCGCGCGCAGACACACTCGCGCGCAGACACACTCGCGCGCAGACACACTCGCGCGCAGACACACTCGCGCTCAGACACACTCGCGCGCAGACACACTCGCGCGCAGACACATTCGCTCGCGCGCAGACACACTCGCGCGCAGACACACTCGCGCGCAGACACACTCGCGCGCAGACACACTCGCGCGCAAGACACACTCGCGCGCAGACACACTCGCGCGCAGACACACTCGCGCGCAGACACACTCGCGCGCAGACACACTCGCGCGCAGACACACTCGCGCGCAGACACACTCGCGCGCAGACACACTCGCGCGCAGACACACTCGCGCGCAGACACACTCGCGCGCAGACCACACTCGCGCGCAGGACACACTCGCGCGCAGAGCACACTCGCGCGCAGACACACTCGCGCGCAGACACACTCGCGCGCAGACACACTCGCGCGCAGACACACTCGCGCGCAGGACACACTCGCGCGCAGACACACTCGCGCGCAGACACACTCGCGCGCAGACACACTCGCGCGCAGACACACTCGCGCGCAGGACACACTCGCGCGCAGACACACTCGCGCGCAGACACACTCGCGCGCAGACACACTCGCGCGCAGACACACTCGCGCGCAGACACACTCGCGCGCAGACACACTCGCGCGCAGACACACTCGCGCGCAGACACACTCGCGCGCAGACACACTCGCGCGCAGACACACTCGCGCGCAGACACACTCGCGCGCAGACACACTCGCGCGCAGACACACTCGCGCGCAGACACACTCGCGCGCAGCACACACTCGCGCGCAGACACACTCGCGCGCAGCACACACTCGCGCGCACACAACACTCGCGCGCACACACACTCGCGCGCAACACACACTCGCGCGCACACACACTCGCGCGCACACACACTCGCGCGCACGACACACTCGCGCGCACACACACTCGCGCGCAGCACACACTCGCGCGCGACACCACACTCGCGCGGCACACATCGGCACACACTCGCGCGCACACACACTCGCGCGCACACACACTCGCGCGCAGACACACACTCGCGCGCAGACACACCCTCGCGCGCAGCACACACTCGCGCGCAGCGACACACTCGCGCGCAGCACACACTCGCGCGACGACACACTCGCGCGCAGACACACTCGCGCGCAGCACACACTCGCGCGCACAGACACACTCGCGCGCACACACACTCGCGCGCAACACACTCGCGCGCAGACACACTCGCGCGCAGACACACTCGCGCGCAGACACACTCGCGCGCAGACACACTCGCGCGCAGACACACTCGCGCGCAGACACAACTCGCGCGTCAGACCACTCGCGCGCAGACACACTCGCGCGCAGCACACACTCGCGCGCAGACACACTCGCGCGCAGACACACTCGCGCGCAAGACACACTCGCGCGCATCACAACACTCGCGCCGCCAGACACACTCGCGCGCAGACACACTCGCGCGCAGACACACTCGCGCGCAGACACACTCGCGCGCAGACAACACTCGCGCGCAACACACTCGCGCGCAGAACACACTCGCGCGCAGACTACACTCGCGCGCAGAACACTCGCGCGCAGACACCTCGCGCGCAGAACACACTCGCGCGCAGACACACTCGCGCGCGACACACTCGCTCGCGCGCAGACACACTCGCGCGCAGACACACTCGCGCGCAGACACACTCGCGCGCAGACACACTCGCGCGCAGACACACTCGCGCGCAGGACACACTCGCGCGCAGACACACTCGCGCGCAGACACACTCGCGCGCAGGACACACTCGCGCGCAGGACACACTCGCGCGCAGACACACTCGCGCGCAGACACACTCGCGCGCAGACACACTCGCGCGCAGACACACTCGCGCGCAGACACACTCGCGCGCAGACACACTCGCGCGCAGACACACTCGCGCGCAGACACACAACTCGCGCGCAGACACACTCGCGCGCAGACACACTCGCGCGCAGACACACTCGCGCGCAGCACACTCACTCGCGCGCAGACACACTCGCGCGCAGACACACTCGGCGCGCAGACACACTCGCGCGCAGACACACCTCGCGCAGACACACTCGCGCGCAGACACACTACTCGCGCGCAGACAACACTCGCGCGCAGACACCTCGCGCGCAGACACACTCGCGCGCAGACACACTCGCGCGCAGACACACTCGCGCGCAGACACACTCGCGCGCAGACAACTCGCGCGCGCAGACACACTCGCGCGCAGACACACTCGCGCGCAGACACACTCGCGCGCAGACACACTCGCGCGCAGGACACACTCGCGCGCAGACACACTCGCGCGCAGACACACTCGCGCGCAGACACACTCGCGCGCAGACACACTCGCGCGCAGACACACTCGCGCGCAGACACACTCGCGCGCAGACACACATCGCGCGCAGACACACTCGCGCGCAGACACACTCGCGCGCAGACACACTCGCGCGCAGACACACTCGCGCGCAGACACACTCGCGCGGCAGACACACTCGCGCGCAGACACGGACGGAGAGAGAGAGAGAGAGAAACCGAAGTCGCTTACACGGAGGGGGAGAGAGAGAGAGAAACCGAAGTCGCTTACACGGAGGGAGAGAGAGAGAGAAGTGAGAAAGAAATATACTACTATACACTCACACTAACACTGGTAGACGCGCGCGCGCACATCCATACCACAGTGACACATGCGAGCGCGCACACAGACACACGTGCGCACTCACATGCACTGGTGCGCGCGCGCACACACACACACACACACACACAGTGATCACAAAACTTTGATCCTGCTTTAATAACGTATTAAATGAAGTAATTTACTTTATATGGAAGTATCGGAATCAGGTATTCACAGTACGAGTTTTCTGACGAAATATCGCCGTATTTTCGCAGCGTTACTTTCTTTATACTAAGTAAGCTTTAAGCGAGAAAATAGTGTCAGATGAAAAGAGTAAAAAGTCGAAAAGATGATTGCTATTTTTGAAAGGAAATTTCAAAGACCTTTGTTCAGACACAAGGGATTGAGATGTGGCGAATGCGCAATAATTTAGAACTTTTCAACTTGTATAGATCAAATGTGATTACACTGATTCACACCTGTCAATTAGATTTGGTGGGACGTGTACGGTGCAAGCCACCCTCCCTGAAAGGAACGTTGGGGGAAGAGTAAGTGAAAGTAGGGCAGTTGGTAGGCCTCGACGAGGCTGGATAGAGGGAGTGCGATGGGATGCGAGGGGGCGGTTGGGAGGACTTGGGATCGAGGAACGAAGGTCAGTGAGAACTGGAAGCGGATCATCGGCAGAGACCGACCCGGCCTCTAGTGCCATCGAAAGAGGAGGAGGAGAATTTACTTCATATTGGAAGAAGAAAAATACTCGTACATTTTTTTTTTAATCAGGGATTCACAAAACATGTTTTCCTGACTAAAAATCCACTTTTCTTACATCTTCACACAAGTTTCCCTTTTTTTCGAGTTAGATTCTAAGAAGTAAAACGATATTAAACATAGTCAGAGAGCCCACATTTACTAAGAATACAAAAAAAATGTGTAAAAGAACTAGAACAGTGTATTGGAAAGTAGTGCAACGGGCGTGTCCATTACTATGTTCCTTAAGTCTTGATCTTTGAATTCAACCTTTCAGAACACAATTGTGCAGTAGCAGACTAGAATCAATGCATTTTGTGAGCTTGTCTGAGATACGCTGTTATGAAATTTCGTGAGTTTTTATTCATCAAATCTTGTAAAATGTCATCCTTTCCTACAAATGAAAGTTGATGTGTGTAATTAACGAAACCCACAGAATGCCGGTCAATTTTTAAAATCAAGCCGGATTTTCGTTTGCTCAAGCTCATGCGAATTTTGTTTGCTGTAGGGTTTTCTGTGTGGGCTCTTGACATTCCTGTTTGGTGAAAAAGCGGAATAGTATTGCCGTCAGATAGTGAACTGCTTAGTAACAATTACTTGCTTTACGGAGTTCCTGATGAGGAGTGTGGAGCTTTGACTTGTGGCAATATGTAACTACCTATCACGAGTCAAAAACATGACTCGCAACATTTTTCCACCATTCTGTTTCGATAAGGCCTATTCACTATTTCTTAGTAATGAGGACACCGTTAGATTTTTGGGCATTTATTTTGAAGACGAGAGAGATGAGAGACAGAAGAATGTAAATATGGAGTCTTGGAGGCGATGACTTTCCATTTATAATCCAAATATTTTGTTACATTTTAATTAAAACTATGTGCAGATAACGAAATATTTCTCTTTAATAAGTTACCTACGAAATATTTTAATAATTCATCCATAACTAGAATTAGGCACAATTTATGATGGTACGTAATATTCTTAATTAAAAAATGATATTTTGAGGGATTTCATGTTTTGTCCAGCAAGCGGAAGTTTCCGGACCGTTGTGAAATCACGAAACGCGTGTCCATGACACGGGAAGACGACCATGCTAGTATTAGAAGATGTATGATGTAATCAGAAAATAATATACAATAGCAGATATGCACGTACTTGCTTATACGTGTGTATTTCAACCAATTGTCTTTTTAAAAGTCATCTACACTTTAGAATGGTGACATGGGCTAGGCATGGTACAGCCCACTCTTTAGTGGGATTTAGTAGCGAACCGATAATCTATTCTAATGTCTTTTCGTTCTTGCAAAACGCGGAAAAATGATGTAACACTAAATCAATGACAGACGTCGAGAACAATAATACAGGCAATAACAAGACTCGAATCACAGACAAAAGTAAATATTAAGTGAATCAATAAAGCTTCAAATGATCGTTAGTATTTCTATATGAGATTATTAAATCCTATCTCATTATTTGTATTGTTACAAAAGAGGAACTATCTTAAAAATCATATGCTTCAGAATTCCATTAACTAATTATATGCGTATATTGCAGTCTTGCTGAATACAGATTTGCAATGATATTAATCACATGTGATAATTATGAACAATAACGTTGCCCGTCCGTCTGCCCGATTTTGATTGTCGGCAAAACGTCAGTCGTCAACGGTAGTGCCTAAACCATTCGGACAATTTTCTCCAAAATTGATATTCGCCGATCGTTAGGAAAGACTCCAGACCTAAGGGTTTGAAAAATGTATTTTGATTTTGGGGGTTACATAATTCAGTAGGTTTCAAAATTTTCTCGAAAATTGCTCCATTTTTACTTTCCGCACACGTACGGAGTAATATACGTACATATATACGGAGTAATACTGAGCCGTGTATGCGGAGAAATGCGTAATGCTGCGCGAAGAAACGGCGAAATTTCGGCAGAAAAAAATACATTGCCGGGCCATGATAACGAAACAGTGGATAAATCCAGTTGCTAAAATTTTAAAAAATCCGCTAATACGTGGTGTATCCTACGATCCCTCTTTTGTGGGTCCCAGTGGTGTATCCTAGAATCCCTCTTTTGTGGGTCCTTGATACCGGAAAACCAATTGAAAGCAGAACGTCCGTCCGTCCGTCCGTCCGTCTATCCGTCTATCCGGTGTATGTGAACAACACTAGGGCCTAAATCATGCGTACGGTTTTTTCCAAATTGAAGAAACCCATATCTATCGAGCCTGAGTCGAAGCTCTGGGATTTTGAATAACAGTCATTAATTTTTACATGAAACCCCCCGGGCATTTTCAAACATTCCTCAAAAACGGATCCAAAATTTTTCTTTGAATTTCGTGGAAGGATAGAGTAAAATACACTTATAACGGTGTCATAAGTACGATTTACGGTTTCGGTTTACTCTAAATTTTCGAAAATAGCAAAAGTGAATTTTTTTTCGGCGTCTTCCTGCAACTACAAAATTCAAGATATTTTTCCTCCAATTATATTTGTTCTCCAAAGTGAATTCTGTCATTAAGGTCATGTATACTTTTGCGAAAATTATAGTATTTTTCGTGCAATATTTGCAATTTTAAAAGATTACAGAAAAAAGATTTTCTCAAAAACGGCTTCAAACGTTTTCTTTAAACGTTTGGTAGGGATAGTGCTAAATGTACTCTGAGATCACATAAACGCCATATTGTTCTATTCTGTTGTTGTTTTTTTTAATTTACAAAAATGTAATTTTATTGACTTGTCTCCCACATCGGTAATATTTACATTAGGGGTGATTTGTTCACATCGTTATATTTACGAGTACATGTGCTTTAAATAATGTCAAGTAAAGTTTCTAGAGAACTCATTGGTTTCCTGTGAAAAGTAGTTCGAAATTCCATATTTTCAGAAACGCTGAAACGCCATTTTCTCATAAATGGTTCCAAATTTGTCTTCAAACTTTTCGAATGGATAGTGCTAATTGTTAATTTTGGTGTATTTTTTGTTTGTTTCTTCACAAATTGCACAAATGTAATGCTTTTGAAAGACCTCTCACACCGTTAATATGCCCGTCGAGGTGGGTTGGTCCACGTCCTGACGGGGGGATGCAGAGAAGGCTCTCAAGTGTTCCTTTCTCCATTTTTTTTCATCTTCTTGCTTCTCATTTCATGTCATATACGTTCTTTTCACTCCTTTTTCTTCCTCACTGGCCTTCTCTGTATGCTGAACGCCCACCCATGTGTTTGCCGTGCATGGCGACCCGTGTCGGAGGGAATGTGTGTCCTGGCAGTTGAGGGACCTGTTTGTTTCCCTATCTAGTCCTAGTGCTACTGTTCGCCTTGCACTAAGGAGTACGTTGATTACGTATTTTGGGGAACATTCCCTGTAGGTTCCAACACACTCGCTTTGGCCCCGGACTCTTCTAGACGGGCGGTCGGGAGCTAACCCACTCCCGATCAATCGGCTCGGACTAGGTCTTGTACTGAACTCCAGGGTGAGCGGGGGAATCCACGGCGGTGCAGCGCTGTGTTATTCCCCCACAATATCCTCGTGGCAACCCTGGCACTCCGATGGAGTGTCCCCTTGTTGGGCTCCGTGGTGGGTGGGGACCACGAGGATGAACCTATTCCATCTATATGAATACTTCACCTTTCCCCCGCCCTCTTCCGCAAGGAAGAGGAGATGTGCCGAGAGAACTATTGATTTGAATAGTTTCTTTTCTAGAGAAGAAGATCGACCCAAGAAGCCTCGTTTCCTCCTCATGGCATGTGCCGAGGAAGGAAAGACTTTCAAAACTGTGAGTGCTGTCCGTCTGGCGCGAGCCATCGAAGAAGACTACGGGAAGCTCCAAGCGGTCGTGCGACAAAGGAATGGAACCATTCTTTTTGAAGCGCGTACCGACGAGCAGATTGTAAAAATTCAAAATACGAAGCAGATTGCCGGCCTCCAGGTAGTAGTCACGGTTCATCCCACCTTGAACCTGAGCAAAGGCGTAGTCAACCACGAGGACTTTGCTACTGAAACGGAGGAAGATCTTCTAAACTTTTTAAGACCTTTGGCGTGACTGAGGTGTACAGGATCGGAAGGAAGGAGCAGGGGAAAGTGATCCCAACTTCTACCCTGATCCTTACTTTTGACCGACCATCTCTCCCGGAAAGGATCGTCACCGCTTTCTACAACCTCCGTGTGCGGCAGTATGTGCCGAACCCTTTGCGCTGCTTCAAGTGTCAAAGGTTTGGGCATACCCAACAGCGATGTATGTCCGTAAACGCGGTTTGCGGGAAGTGCGGATCATCAGTTCACGACCCACAACCCTGCGACAAACCACCGCACTGTGTGAACTGCGAAGGCGATCACCCAGCCAACGACAACCAGTGTCCCACGTTTCTCCGGGAAAGGGAAATCCAAAAATAAGGGTAACCGAAAAGGTTCCTTCCCTGAGGCGAAGCGTAGGTTCCAAATCAGGAATCCAGTGGACCTATCTCGATCCTTTTCTAGTGCTGTTAAAACCGAAGTCCCCGGGGGTAACAGCGAGTTGTCAAACTCACTGTACCCCAGCGGTAGTTTCGCACTTTAGTTGTCAGGTGTCGCCGACAGACTTCCCCGAAGATTCGGCATGTATCCAAGGTGGAAAAATTATAATTCCCACAAAGTACAAAAACCTGTGCAAAAACACCACCAGAAATCGACCACTGAGACTTCTACTGAAATCGATCTTAAACAGACACCGCCTCCCAGGAAAAATACGTCATCCAAATCCCGTCCACCTCTTTCTGTCTCTGAGAATCACATCGGACGATCCTCCAGCCCCTATAGATCTCGGTCACCCGTGGCCAAAAGTCGGGAAAACCCCCCGACCATATCCAGCAGCAGTCAGGATGACTCTGCTGTTGATGAGGAACCCCACGAGAGTTCCTCTACAACCATTCAGAAGGTGAGAAAGAAAAAAAAGCAACCAAAGAAATAATTTCTCATAATGGCTCTCTCATGGAACGTAAATGGTCTTCATGCTCACTCAGAAGAATTAAGATTAATAATTTCTCGCCACAAACCATTTATAGTGTGTCTTCAGGAAACTCATTTTCTCCCTCATCATCCCCTGTCTCTTCGCGGATTTAACATCTATCGGTTTGATCAAGACGACGGACTTCGTGCTCACGCGGCGTTGCGGTACTCATCCGCGACTCCCTGTTCTCGGAGGAACACAACGTTCGAACCGACCTCCAAACAGTTTGCGTACGGGTACACCTACCATCGTTCTCTTTTACGGTGTGTAGTATATACATTCCCCCTGGCCAAGTCGTGTCACAAGAGGAACTCGAAGATGTTTTTTCTCAGTTGCCCGCCCCTTTTTTTATTGCGGGGGATTTTAATGCCCACAATCCCCTCTGGGGTGGCACGAGGACCTGCCCGAGAGGTTCTATCCTCGAAAATATTATTGACCAGCAAAACTTAATTCTTCTGAACTCCGGGAATCACACTCATTTCTCCATGGCGTCAAACACCTTCTCGTCAATCGATCTGGCACTCTGCAGTCCATCCCTATCTACCATGGTAGAGTGGACCGTACTCGATGATCTACATGGGAGTGACCATTTTCCCACTTTGGTCCACTTTAATGTCCCTGATTTAGACGTCATCTACCCTCCTCGCTGGCTATTCCATCGAGCCGACTGGGATACATTCACCGAGAAAATTATAATGCCAGACCACTTCTCAAATAATATCGATACCTTGGTGGCCCAATTCACCGACGCCGTTCTTCGCGCAGCCACCATTGCAATCCCGAAGTCTACGTGTCGGCCACGACGCGTCCCTGTGCCTTGGTGGAATGCTGACTGTGCCACCGCGGTGCGAGACCGAAAGCAAGCACTCGCGAGGCTCAATAGGTTCCCCACCGCATCAAACCTGATCGATTTCAAAAGAAAGCGGGCCAGAGCCAGATTAGTAATACGGGAAAGTAAGACCGCTTCCTGGAGAGCCTTTATTTCTTCTCTTTCTTGCCATACCCCGCCTAAAGTAGTATGGCGAAAGATCCGACAGATCGGAGGAAGATTTTCCCCATCATCTGTCCCAGGACTTCTTATTAATGGAAATCTTATTACTTCTCCAGAAAAAGTAGTTGAGGAATTGGCCTGTCATTATGAAAATTCCTCCAGTTCCTTACACTACTCCCCTAGCTTCTTGAAAGCTAAGAGTAGAATGGAGAAATGCAGATTGGACTTCTCTACCTGCCTGGAGGAAGATTATAACGCCCCTTTCTCCATGGATGAATTTTCCTGTGCGCTCACCCGTGGGAAAGATTCTGCTCCAGGACCAGACCAGATACACAACCAAATGTTAAAACACCTGCCGAAAGAGGCACGTACCTTTCTCCTCCGTATCTTCAACAAGATTTGGATGGAACATACCTTCCCTAGAACCTGGCGCGAAGCGATTATTCCTATTCCTAAAGAAGGAAAGGACAGGACAAAGCCGTCAACCTACCGTCCAATCTTGCTCACAAGCTGTATATGCAAACTGCTGGAGCGAATGGTGAATACGCGTTTGGTCTGGCACCTGGAGCAGAGAAACCTACTTACCCCCATCCAATGTGGTTTCAGGAAGAGCAGGTCCACCATGGACTACCTTGTCACCCTTACCACACAGATCTCCACTGCTTTCGTGCTACGTCAACACCTGGTAGCAATTTTCTTTGATATAGAGAAAGCTTATGATACTACCTGGAGGTACGGCATTCTTCGCACCATCCATTCTTGGGGTCTTAGGGGCCGGCTCCCCCATTTTTTAGTAGCCTTTCTTTCCTCAAGATACTTCCGCGTTCGCCTTGGTGACAGGTTATCCGCCAGCCACCATTTAGAAAACGGGGTCCCTCAGGGCTCAATTCTGAGTGTCACTCTGTTTGCCATCGCTATCAATAGTATAGCGTCGATAATCCGAGAGCCGGTGAAAGCATCGCTCTTCGTTGACGACTTTGCCATTTTCTGCTCTTCCAAGAGTATTCAAGTGATAGAGAGACAATTACAACTTGTCCTCAACAAATTGCAGGAATGGAGTGATGCGACAGGTTTTAAATTCTCCGCATCAAAAACTAGCTGTATGCACTTCTGCAGGATTTATCATCTTCATAACCACCCCGATCTTTTTCTTGGAAGCCATCTTCTACCTTTTGTGGACTCTGCAACTTTCCTTGGGCTTACTTTCGATAAGAGCCTAACTTGGCGAAATCATATACGTAAACTGAAGAGCCGATGTGTCTCACCTCTGAACCTCCTCCGCACCCTTACAGGCAGCTCTTGGGGAGCTGACCGTGTGTGTCTCTTGCGTTTGTGTAGAACCCTCATCCGCTCTATTTTGGATTATGGATGTATTGTATATGGGTCAGCGTCACCATCAACCCTCCGGCCATTAAATACCATTCACAACGCCGGTATAAGAATTAGTACAGGCGCCTACCGCACGAGTCGCATCGAATGCCTCTTGGCCGAAGCTGGAGAACCATCTCTGAGCCGAAGGCGAGATATTTTATTAGCCTCTTATGGGGCTAAAGTGTCGGGACTGGTTGACCACCCTTGTCGTCGTATAATCATCCACCCAAAGTATGAGTCCTCGTACATTCTTCGAACATCGTTACCCCATCCCCCAGGTATTAGATTACGAAACCTTCTCCGGGAATTAAATGTAGAACTTCCCACCCCTGTGAAACCCACAAGTGACCGGATCCCCCCTTGGAAACTCCTCCTTCCCAGTATTGACTTCAGACTCTCCCATCTGCCCAAACAAACTACTAGTCCTCTGGTTTACCAGAAGCAGTTTCTGGAAATGAGAGAATCCTATCCGGATCATTTATTCTTATACACGGATGGTTCATCGTGCAGCGACGCGGTGGCATGTGGTTTTTACTGTATCAGGGCCACCAAGTCATTTCGGCTTCACTCCAAATGCAGTATTTTCACTGCCGAAATGTATGCAATCTTTGAGGCCCTGAAATACATTGAATCAGCGACGTTGCGGCGAGTAGTTATCTGTTCCGATTCTCTCAGCTCTCTTCAAGCCGTCTCCCGTCCTTCGTCAGACTACCTGACCTTATCCGTTCAAAGCCTGATTCATCGTCTTCTGTCCCGCCGCTATGATCTGGTACTTAGTTGGGTCCCAGGCCACGTGAGTATCAGAGGGAACGAACTGGCTGACCAGGCGGCGAAATCAGCGACTCGTAAAACTCGTATCGACATCCCTTCTGTGCCATTGTCCGATGTTCAGGCTTTCTTGAAACGATCCGTGCTTAGAGCGTGGCAAACAGAGTGGCACAATAGCACTTTCAAATTAAGTGCGATAAAGAATTCTGTGTATCCCTGGCGCTCCTCATCACGGTCCTGTAGGCGCGAGGAAGTGATTTTAACCCGTCTTCGTATCGGACATTGCCATTTCTCTCACGGCTTCATTCTTCGAAATGAAACTCGCCCCATCTGTGACTCGTGCAAGACTGTTCTTTCCGTGGAACACGTCCTGCTGTACTGTAGGAAATTTGTTGGCAGTCGACGAAGACATGACCTGGACAACTCGCTACAAGTGGTGCTCGGGGAAGACGATTCTGCGCTCTCAAAACTTTTTGTTTTTTGAGAGAAAGCAGAATATATAATTTTATTTGAAAGATAACAATGTTTTATGTTGTTTTTTGGCCCCTTTACAGCCAATTTTACGTTTTAAGATAAATTTTACGCGCCCTTTTTCTATTTTCCTTCTGCCATTTCTACATGTATGCCTGAAGCAGAATTCGAGCCTTCTTTTTAGCCAATGTACATGCTTTTAAACAGTGAGTAAGTTACATATGCAACACTGAATATTCTTTTCTCCAAATACTCTGGCATGGGCGCAAATGACCACAGCAGTCGAAGCGCCCTCTAACCCTATTCAATCAATCAATCAATCAATCAATCGTTAATATGCACATTTCCAGCAATTTGTAAACACTGTGGTCTTCGTAAGTTAAAGTTCTTCAAATGACTTTTAATGAAGCTTTTCGAAAACTCAAAAATTTTCTGTGAAAATGAGCTTTAAATTTAGACTTTACAGTAGCGCTTAAGAGCAATTTTCGAAAAAACTGCTCCAAATTTTTCAATGAAAACTGTCATTTAGGACGAGGCTTTACTGTTCTTTAATATTCTAAAATTAATATTTTCGTTCTACCATTAGGAAACCGAATAATTAAGAAAATGTCAAAAAATGTACTTTGGTCGGCGATTGATGGCATCTGACATGAGTATTTGGCAATTCCGATTAGCTAGTCCAGACTCAAGAAAATAGAAAACTAATACGGGAAAGTCTGTGCCATTCTGTAGCACCGCTAGTTTTTACTTGTTGGAAAGCTTAGAGCAGGGCTTCCAAACGGGGTTGGTATCGACTCCTCCTAAAGGTCGAAGGAATTTTGAAGGGTGTCAATGATGATGGCTTCTATTGCCTTTTATGAAACGACCATTGATAGGTATATCGCAGGTTCTATTGATTACAAAAACATAAACTTTATAATTGTTTTCTGATATAGAGCTACAAGACACAATAAATTACAAATTTGCTCTCTTCTTTCACCAAGTGTCTCTTCCGGTTTTACTAAGAGGTGGCTCCAGCAAATAATATCCAAAGTGTGAATTTGACACAAGTTATGTTTGTTCGTCTAATATTAATCTACTAAACACAGAAGTTGAGTCCGCCAAATATTAGCGTCTGTGTTGTACAGTGATTCGTTCAGTGATCATTTCACCGTTTGTGCCTGAAAAAGAACATTTGCAGCCTGCATTGCTTTTCTTACTTAATCAGAAGAAAAACTCTATGAAAAGTCATCGATTTCTGATAGAAACTTATGATGAACACACTCCAGCGATTAGAATATGTGAGATATGGTTTCGACAATTTAAACGTGATTATTTCAATGTGAAAGACAAGTGCACGCTCTGGTAGACCACAAAATTCCGAAGACTAGCAATTGCTGGCGTTATTGGATTTTCCCCCTACTCAAAACTTAACAGCAATTAGCAAAAGCATTAACTGTGTTACAAGAAGCAATCAGCAGACGTTTACGAGCAATGGGGAAGATCATAAACTCGGTAAATATGTCCCATGCGATTTGAATGAACGGCAAATGCACGGCCATGCGCCGTCTTGCACAGCAAAACCAGTGAAAGATAACTTGAAATCGCTTGGATGAGACCTTTCCACACCTGCTGCTCTCCCAGCCTGGCGCCATTTATCACCTCTTCGCAACAATGGGGACGCGTTCACAGGGCAGCATTTCAGCAATTTCGAAGAAGTTGGAAAATGGGTCGACGAATGGTTTCCCGCATAAGACAAGTTTTTCTGGCGTGGTATTCATAACTTACCTGAAAGATAGGCGAATTATATAGAAGAAAATGAACAATATTTGAAAATAAAAAAATGATTTCTCCTAAAAATTACGTGTTTTCTTCGCCACAAAAACCTGCAAAAACGTATGTATACACCAGGTATACGTCATTCCATGTATGTATACACCAGGTATACGTAGGATAAGGATCATCAACAGGGTGGTACAATCTATGCACGGCACCGGTCTCCGGAAGTAGGGTGCCATTATACCCCTGCGAACGGCAGAGAATAAAACGAAGCGCAGTCAATGTTTATTTTGCATCATTGATATTCGTTCTATCATTCATATTCATCATTCATATTCATTCCATCATTCATATTTTTATACCAATTAGATCTCAAACTATTACTTTCACGATTATTGCAGATGGCAACCCCATTTTGACTTTCTACACCAGGCCATCCGAAACCTTGCTACGCAACTACTTAAGATTTTTAGAATTACAAAAAGGTATTTACCACGCGGAAGAAAATAGTTCCACAAAATAGTTCCACAAAATAGTTCCACAAACAAGTTCCGAAAGTTGAACTGAGGCACGTAATGGGTCAAAGCTGAAAATTGCTGCACACTAGAATCCAACTTTCAGCGAATCTAACAATCTGTGCTATGGAGTGACAGACAAAATAAAAAAAAATAAAAAAACGATAAAACTTCCAAAAAGTCTCTGTTGATTACGACATTGAAAACACAAAATGTGTTCCTAGATGTGTTCACATCAATGATTTTAAATCTTTTTAATATAAATCGTTTTTCGGGGTTATGCACGATGGTGAAGTGTATTACGACGTAATGTGTCTGGCGGTTACATGTATCCCTGATCAACCAAATATGCCACGATCTACGAACTTCGTGTTTCACCTTCAGTCTGAATGATGCACCCCTGGTGGTAACTCCCCATCCAGCAATAATACACTTACAGAGTTTTGTGTCGATGGTTTCCTATAAAAGGGGATAATCTCTCATATTTCCTTGGCAAATTACGAAGAGAGATGGGATACTAATGGTTATAATGCTGATTGTCAGTGAATAAATGTGTGCAGAAGAAATTATGAAATCTATTATCATTATAGTTCATATTTGTACTTAAAAATAAATTATATATTAATATAAAATATATTTTGGTATGTGCTAAAGAATATTCGTTAATACATAACATTTTTTGCAGATGCATCATCCCATCCAAATGAAACCTGCTGACAGTGAAAATAGGAATGGTGAGTAGTGCATAAATGTATCATTCTTTGTATGTAATATTCCAAGTGATCTAATAATATTAGTTATGATAAACTAAAATAACCTTTTTTTTTCAAAAAGAATATCTGACAAATCCTGTGACTTCTGAAATTAAAAAACTATCCGGAAACCGACCTGCATTGTTGTAGAGTTAGAGAGGTGGATATAGCTTTGAATTATTTTTTATAAGCGCATAATGAAATATTTCACTACAAAGTGAAATTGTAACATAGTTTTAGGTTTTATTCAATACCGTCTCATGTATTAGAAAACGAAAATGAGTGATCGTATACACAATAGTAAATAAAAGGTGAACACTGAACGCATATACAGTATGTTCGTCATTCATTTGTTAAAATATTGTTGCAATTACTATTTAACACCTCATGGAGTACAAAATTTCCCGTACATGGTTAGACCATTGGCTTTTCGTGATAGGTTACACTTTCATTTTAAAATACTATATTGCTATGCATTAATGTGTTTTTTTATACCTTCGATTAGTGGTATCTCCGTCCGGATAATTTTCAAACGATTACTGTTATTATTATTGGCTTAAGTCTCGGACGTCATCCGGTTTTCTCAGGTGTGTATTATTATTATTATTATTATTATTATTATTATTATTATTATTATCGTTTATTTTTCACAGCTTTCTGGTACATGTTTTAGGAGTCATACAGATATTTCTATCAAAGCATGATTTCCGTAGTACAATAATTTTAACAAATATTTTTTTAAACTCATAAGGGAGTAAACAATTCTACAATATAAATTTTAACACTTAAATTTATTATTATTATTATTATTATTGTTGTTGTTGTTGTTGTTCCTCTATATCACGGCTAAAGATGTCATGTGTTGGCTGAATATAAAATCTACTCCAGGTTGCAACCAGCTACCTAAGGAGCATATCTAGGGACTGTCGGTGCCTCTACAATACTTTGCGCAAAATGTGGGCTGTTCCAAATAAAGCGATTTCTTGCACTTCCCAGTCCCTTGAATTACCTGGGAGTTTGGACACGTTCTTACACAAATTTTGCGGAACAAATCCCAGAGCTCCGATAACTATCGGGACGACCTGTGCTTTTACGCCCCACACTCGGCTGATCTCGATTTCCAAACTCTTGTATTTAAGACGTTTCCCTGTCTCCTTGGTAACGACGTTTTGATCGCCAGGTACAGCAACATCGACAAGTAAACACGATTTGTTCTCCAAATCCCTATCGTTCGATCTATTGCACGATCGTAAGATGTTATGAGTCTGCTTGATATAAGATCTGCTCCAGGTTGCAACCAGCTATCTAAGGAGCAGATCTAGGGGCTATCGCGCAAAATGTGGGCTGTTCCAAATAAAGCGATTTTCTTCCAATTCCCAGTCTTTTATTATTATTATTATTATTATTATTATTATTATTATTATTATTCCTCTAAATCACGACTAAAGATGTTATCTGTCGGCTAAATATAAAATCTACTCCAGGTTGCAACCAGCTACCTAAGGAGTAGATCTAGGGACTGTCGGTGCCTCTACAATACTTTGCGCAAAATGTGCACTGTTCCAAATAAAGCGATTTCTTGCACTTCCCAGTCTTTTGAATTACCTGGGAGTTTAGACAAGTTCTTACACAAATTTTGCGGAACGAATCCCAGAGCTCCGATAACTATCGGGACGACCTGTGCTTTTACACCCCACATTCGGCTGATCTCGATTTCCAAACTCTTGTATTTAAGACGTTTCTCTGCCTCCTTGGTAACTACGTTTTGATCGCAAGGTACAGCAACATCGACAAGTAAACACGATTTGTTCTCCAAATCCCGGATGACTATATCCGGTTTGTTTGCCGCTATCGTTGCGATCAGTTTGAATTTGTTGGTCGTACAATATCGTACACAATCCAACAGATGTCACCGGTTTCGGTGAGTGTTCGTACCACTTGGGGCATGTGTTCGGAACTTCAAGGGCGGTACAGATCTGCCAGTGGAGGTAGCTACACACCCTGTCGTGTCTTTTCAAGTATTCGGTCTTTGCTAGGATTGGACAAGCTGAGACAATATGATCAATGGTTTCTACGTGTTCTTGACAAATGCGGCATTTATCATCTTGGGAAACCTTGAGAACCGCTTTATCACAATGTCGTGTTCTCAAGGCCTAATCTTGGGCAGCTATTACAAGTGCTTCCGATTCTGGCTTCATTCTTCCCCTTTTAAGCCACATAAATGATTGATCTTTATTGATCTGCACCTTGTCCATTCTTTTTAGGTATTGTCCGTGGAGTGGTTTGTCTCTCCACGATTTCTTTAACATTTTTTGTGTCTCAAATTTCATGTTAAGTAGCATGTTATTATTATTATTATTATTATTATTATTATTATTATTATTATTATTATTATTATTGTTAATGTCTTTTATAATAATCACATATTATTCATTACATTAATAAAAATGAACAGAAATTCGTCTTGTATTGTTGCAAGTTTTTTTTGTACATATTCATTTTAAATTTTTCATTTCGATTATTTTTGCAAAAAACGTGTACTATTACGACTATACTTACAAAGTTAGCTTGAAATATTTTCTGTCGGTTTTCCACAGAAAGACATCCCACATCCCGCAAAGTCTAATGCGGTCATGAAAGTGAAGGGTACACAGGGCGAAATTAAGGGGCTGCTGAGATCTTTGATTCGAGGAGACGCGCTTGAAAAACACGAAAGTAGAGATTGCGTGGATGATTTGCGTGTTGCGCCGCTGGCCAGCGAGTTCTGGGTCTTGATGCGTTCGCTTGTAATTTGAAGATCCCACGCCCGACGCACATGGATCCTGTAACATAGCTCTCACCTCTTACTATGCCTCCCGTGTATCTCCTCATGAGATTTCCAACTTATGTAGACTCATGTATTCATCCATGTAGACTTCGGTACCGTATCAAGCTCTTCGTGCCCACAATTCTTTTCCCGCAATTCTCCCTCTCCACTTCCCCCCCCTTCTCCTCCACTACCACGCATTTAGTTTCATAACATTGCGTCATTTCATCTTCCATTTTGCTAATGAATTTTCCAATCCTTCCCAGTTCGGTTCTATCCCGCCTATATCCGTTTGGCCCATGCAAAACCCTTAGTTTTCTCTTTTTTTGCTGCCACATTTCCACTATGCATTGTTGCTGTCCTTAAATTTTCTCATAAATGTCTTGGTGTCTACTGACACATTTTTAATTTCCGCTCGCATTCCAATTCTTGATTTCATTTTACACTACTTACGTAATTTATATAAAATATAAAGTTGCGGTATTTTTTTGAGAGGAAAACTACTATTATGAGTCCATCCTGTCAAAAAGGGGAAAATCTTTCTATATAAAGTAAATTACTTCCTTTAACACTTTTTCTAATTTCTCTGCCTTCATGAAACCGAAAAAATCGTTAACAGCAAACGGTCTGTGTGTGTCCGTCCGTCAGTCCTTCCGTCAGTCCTTCCGTCAGTCCGTCGGTCCGTCCGTCGGTCCGTCCGTCGGTCCGTCCGTCGGTCGGTCGGTCGGCCCGTCGGTCGGTCGGTCGGCCCGTCGGTCGGTCGGTCGGCCCGTCGGTCGGTCGGTCGGCCCGTCGGTCGGTCGGCCCGTCGGTCGGCCCGTCCGGTCGGTCGGCCCGTCGGTCGGCCCGTCGGTCGGTCGGCCCGTCGGTCGGCCCGTCGGTCGGCCCGTCGGTCGGTCGGCCCGTCGGTCGGCCCGTCGGTCGGCCCGTCGGTCGGCCCGTCGCACAGTGGGTTAAATGGCGGTTCTAGACGGAACTAGCCTAGAAATCTTTTGTTTTAAGTGATTCTAGAGAATGTAAAAGGTTTTTAAGGTTGTGAAATTAACACACATTAAATGTACTTCAGTTTTACTCATTAATGATTGTAATTACTAATGAATACAAATTATTATTAATGGTGTTCGAAAATGTTTTAAAAAAAATTAATGACTTTTCCGAACGCAATTATATTTTATTCTGAATAATTAAATCAAAACATAAATGAATTTATTAATCTTTTATTTTATAGTGCACAATTTCTAAAAGATTTATTTAATATTTCACAATTGATAACAAATGTTTTTTCTTCATCAGTTTATGACGTTTATTTTTCACATAAAAGGCACCAATCATAAAGTTTATTGCAGATTAACCCTTTTCTAACCCACTGTTTTTCTATACTTGCCTTTTACAAGATTTTCTTCCATGCACTCCCCATGTTGACCCCTCAAACCATTTCATTGCTACTTTAACGTAATGTTCTTACATCTTTCATTGCCTTGGTAGATTCACACCATTTCCACTGACAATTTGAAATTACAACATTACAATTGGCCAACAAGAATCCAACAATTGATAAGAGTCAGTCCTCTTATAGTGCAACGAGATGTAGTCATATCCTGAAACATGTTGGCCGCTTCTCTTTTACCCGACGTATGCAGTGATTGCTTCGCTGCGTACAAAGTTTCTTCCTTCGAGCGCAACGTAAGTAATATTTCGATGCAGTTTCTTTACCCCCTCAGTAGACTCATTAAAACTTTTCCTCGGCTGGCTTGCACCTGAACTAGTAGATGGCGTAGCTTCAATCATTTTAGGAGTTATTGCCCTGTACACCACTTCCGGAAACTGAATTACAGCATCGAGCCACTCAGAATACTTTTTAATGAAATGATGCTCGACGTAGTGGCATTTTCTCCACCTACTTAAAAAATCTATAAAATACTCTTACAGCATCTTTGAAGCATTTCTCCATTGTTTCTTCGCACTCTTGAAAACCTAATCTATTCTTTACAAAAGACATTAGCTCTGCTTTCATGTCCTCTCTCTTGCGCGAAACGGGAAACAGATTATGGTAGGTGACTATTGGATATGCGCCATGGTATGAAATAAAATATAATATCCTCATCTGGACGTATCTGGACGTGAAACTTAGTGCATCATAAAGTAAAGACACGAAGTTATTTAGTGACATATGTTTTGCTGTAATGCAAGTTAATTTACATTGTTGAAAATCTACTTGAAAGTCGGGAAAATGTAAAATTTAGGTCGCGCGCAACGCCTACTTTATAGCTGATTTTACGAAGAGAGAAGCAAAGAATTGAAATTATATAAGTACTGTTGAAAAGTACATACTTTACTGAACATCTTCTATATTGCAGAGTTTCGCATTCGCCCTCCATTGAGATCTGAGCACGTTTGATTCTTCGAGTAGTTGCAGAGCGACTGCCTCGCGTAGCGCTTCCTTCAAGATATGATAAGTAATCCACTTCCCCAGCGTAGCAAACGTGAGCCAAAAAATAAACCAATTCTCAAATATAAATCTACCAACACCGATGATCAAATTCACTAACACAAAAAGTCGATATTAAAATGTTAGGTAGGGGGGTCTAGTTCCGCCTAGATTGGCCATTTAGCCCTCTGTGCGTCGGTCGGCCCGTCGGTCGGCCCGTCGGTCGGCCCGTCGGTCGGCCCGTCGGTCGGCCCGTCGGTCGGCCCGTCGGTCGGTCGGTCGGTCGGTCCGTCGGTCGGTCCGTCGGTCGGTCCGTCGGTCAGTCAGTCAGTCAGTCCGTCAGTCCGTCCGTTTGTGGCGGCGGTGGTGTAGCGATTAGCGCATAGAACTGTTATACCCAAGTTCGCGGGTTGAAACCCGATCGAAGCCATGAATTTGTAAGGGCGAAAAAATCCTTCGGAAGGAAAGTAAAGTCGGCTGTCCCATGTTAGTAGATTTACTGCATGTAAAAGTTCCTCAAGCTTAAATGACGCCTCTGAGCTATATTCAAAATCGCCTGTTTCGTCGCCCAAGGAATACCCATCCGCTAGTTGGTGAAAGGAGCGTAGCGAAATTTGCGTGGCCAGACGGATGAGCAGGCCTCTTGACCTGCGTCTCGCTACGTAAAATAAGGTATTCAATTCAATTCAATTCAATTCAATTCAGTCAGTCAGTCCGTCAGCCAGCCAGCCAGCCAGTACTTGCAAATAAAGCAGTTCTATATTTCGCGTAAAATTAACGAAAACCACTATTTTCGAAATATTGAACATGAAACTATTTAGAATCCGTCTTTAAATAACAGATTCATTAAGGAAAATATCTATTTTCAATATTTTAGTTGTAGAAAAATGCCCAAAAATTGCGATTTTTTAATTTTCGGAAAAATCTCTGATTTCAACTAAGATGAGACCACCACCCTTCAGTAACGCGTTTTTACGCTATCCAAAGACAAAGTTTGAGCACAAAATTTGGTGCGTTTTTTTTTTGAGAAAGTTTTGAAAATGTTTTTGAGGCTTCATGTTAAGTACCCTCAAAAATTAAATTATCAGTTTGAAACTTCCAAAGCCACAAGTTTATTTAGATCGGTTGGGGAATATCAATTTGGCAGAAAATCGACTGAACGGTTTAGATGCTATCGTTGACCACAGACGGACAGACAATGGTGTTTTGCCGTCATTTGATTTTTCGTTATCAAGGACCTTAAAAATATGGATTCTGGCTTCACCACATGTTAGAGGAATTTTTTTCTAAAATTAGCAATAAGATTTATCTGCTTTTTTGTAACGAGGGTCCGGCACTCCTATGAGTTTTTCTGCCGATAATTCGCCATTTTCCAGAGCATGATTACATAACTTTTTCTTCTCACGAAGAACATCGTAAGATGAGACAGTAAAAACTGCATAAAATGATGAAAGATTGTTCTAATTCTTAGCTCGTTGGGTTTTTGTAACTTCATATGATAACTGTATCAACAATAAGAGGTTGACATTTTACCAAGAAGGTGAATATTAAAAACTAATGTAATAAGTTAAAATTTACAATTTTATTTGGCAGTTTATCACGTAACAAAGATGCTGAGGTTTAATATGTACAGAAATTAAGTGTCCAGATAACTTATAAAGATATCAATAGCAGTGAAATAATCAAATATTATCCCTTACTTTAAATTTTATTCAAATTTGACGTGTTAAAGCAAGGATTTTTCCCCTACTTTCTTCAACGCAATGTATATTTTTTTAATTATTCATATTGAGTTATTAATTAACTAAAATTTCTCATTAGTTTGCTCTCGTTCAGGTGTGTCGTTCTCAGAGAGTTGAAATGCACCCTGGGCAGTCTCAGGGTCATATTTCTCATACATGTTACCGACTTCCAAAGCATCAGATCATTTACAGGAGCATCTGCAACTTTTGTGGCATTCGAAGTATCCTTAACAAAAATAAGAGTTGAAAAAACATTCGATGCAGTTTTGTATTTTCTCATTGTCATTTTCCTGTTTACTGAAATCACCCGTCTCACCAGAGTGAGTTATTGTAGACATCACCTGTCTTCGTGAAATGCCCCAGGCTTTTGCCAAAAACTCCTCTAGATGGAGTTTCTCCTTACCCTCCTTACCGCATTACGACAATATCGGCACATTCCCTTTAGTCACCTCGCAGAAGCTTTTTCTCTTTATTTAGAACCATGTTGAGTGAGGATGCAGACTCTTCTTTAAATCTTATTAGTTTACGGACTTTACGAACCTCGATTTGCAACTGTTGTTCCTTACAGTTCATCGATATTTTCTCGGGAGCCAAAATATCTAGTTTTTTTTTTTAATTTTGCTAATCTGGCGTTTACTTTCATTTTTATTTTATTTTATTTTTTAACGTTCATTTGTCTTTCAATTATTTACAATTAAAATGTTGGGAAGGGATTGTGGAGCTCACAAATACTTCCGTACTCCTTCCTTATATGTCATAATACAGTTTTTATTGTTCTTTGGCTAAATCAAATGAAATGAGCGTAATGAGTGGAGGTTGTCGTTAACTCTTTCCGGGCCGATGACCACTTTAAATACTAATAGTAGCACTAACCGCTTTCAATTTAAATGGCCAGTTGGAGCATGCACAGCAGTGGAATGCAATAATAGCAAAAATACATACGTTTAAACACAAAAATTCTTTTCGTAGTCTAATTCAGATAGAGCACTACGAACAGTATTAAAAACTAATTCATCTATTCTACTCTCTATAAGAAACACACGTCTTGAAGTCGACGCCATTCCTATTTACATCAAGTAGTTGCTGATTAGAAGCTAAGAAAATAGTCTCTTTCAAATTACACGCAGCAAACTAGCGGAAAAAGTAAACAATTAAAGCTTTTGGATGTAGCCATGAGATGACACCACCATACTGCGACCACCACCGCCTTCTGGATAAGGGAGAGGGGTTTTTAATTATCTCCCTAGAATATTTTGTAGCTCAGTCGGGATGACGGTGGGCCACATAAAAACTAGTGGTGCTTCCAACGCACATACTTTCTCGCTCTGCTTCTATACGGTCCTTATTGCGATTCCACTACTTCATAAACAAGCAAAAGTGTACTATACCAGCAAACCATTTCGGTGCCGAGACCCGACAACCGAAACTCAAATTCAACGAACCGGCACTTATACCACTACACAACACCAACACCGCCTCTGTCGAACAGAGCCATGAAAGAAAAGAACCGACCTATAAAAAGGTAAATGCATGATAAAGAAACAATTGATACGATGGTAATACGCTTTACAAATACAAGAGAAGTAAATAATTGTTAAAAGTTAAAAATTTGAACAAATATATACAGACATTTCCACGACATTTATCGCAATTACTTATATTTTAGTCAAAACGTAATTCTATCGATTTTATCATTAGGACCCGGTAATTTTCAACATGCGAAAAACATGTCTTTCAAACATGACCAAGAAAGGCAGCGGTGAATGGCTTACTCCACATAATTTATCCGATGATCGGCATTTGGAAAATAACTACTGCGAGAAAGTATGTGCCATTTTATAGCACCACTAGTTTATTTATACATTTACCGTCCCTTATTACACACGTTCAGAAAATTTAAAGAAAAAATATGGAGCGGTTTTTGAGATTTTTTTCTTGTAAATTTGAATCGCAATTTACGCAAAAAATACTCGTTTTTCCAAAAAATGGTACATGACCTTATTTGAAGTGCTAATTTTGTACAACCGACTTTGTCTGAAGCGAAAGTCTCTATCTTCAATTTTCCAGTTTTTAAACAGTTTTTTGCAATTTTCGAAAAATTGGGCCTAAAAACGAAAATGATACATACGTCATTCCCTTCAACGTTCTTCGCACTATTCAACAACAAAATATAATCAAAAAATTTGGAGCCATTTTCTTTTAATTTAGAAAATCTCAAAATGGGCTTCATGTAAAGTGCCCTCAAATACTAAGATTTCTGTTTCAAATTCAAGAGGCCTTAAGACGAGTAAAAACCATCGGGGAATATCAATTTTGAAGAAAATCGGCCGAACGGTTTAGGCGCTAGCGTTGACCACAGACGGACGTTTTGCCGTCAATCGATTTTGAAGTATGAAGAAGCAACAAATCATGGATTTTGACTACACCACGAGATAGAGGATTTTTTTTCTAAATTTAGCAACAGGTTTTATCCACATTTTTGTCACCAGACCCCTGCTATAAGAGATTTTCTGACGAAAATTCCCCGTTTTCCGCCGCACGATTACATAACTTTCTCTTCTTACGAAGTATTCGTAAGGCGAGAAAGTAAAAAATTGAAATTGGTGGGATCAAGGACTTGGGTTCTCTACAGTACGGTCTCGCGAATCATTCAGATTAAAACACAGATTTCTTAAAAACCTTACTTCAATCTTGAGATGAAAAATTTTGTGGCATAGAAATCTCATACACTTGACACTCATAAATACATAGAAAAACACAAAATACGCTGTCAATTGCTGAAAATAGAATACACAAGAAAATTCTTAAATCTATACCCCCTTATCTTTGCTACTTTACTAGGCCTTCACACATTCTTTGGTACCATTTATATTCTTTCACGTAACACAAAAATTAAGTGTTTACTGTTTTTATTTTTACAAGGAATAAGGATAAAGAAAGATTGATTCTGTAAGTTATAAAAAAAATACTCTCTTCTCTAACTAGCTGAACATTGAATCTTTTCTCAGTTTACACAGAATTACTCTATCTGCTTCGTTAAACGAGTTCTGGGCACTAGATCGTTTGTAAAAGGAACTTTCTTACTTTGAAATCCTTTTCAATAAGGGGTTTCGTTCGCAGTCTTCTGAAACTCGAGCAGTGGCGACTTCGGTGACCTTGATGATGGGTGTTTCCCTTCGCTGCTCGCTCCGCTGGTCGGGTACCGTTACCAAAGCTCCCTTGCAGTAGAAATCTCTCTGGGCCAACGGTGTGGTTAAATATTTGTCTTTTGCCAACGTAATGTTTTAACCATATGCCGCTAGTATTTTCTAATTATATCCAGTAGAATTCAATTCAATATAATAAGCGAAGAGCATATAAATAGAATAAAGAACAAAAAAGAAAAGCTCTTCCTTTTGTCTTCGAAGAGCTCTGATGCCTTTTCTTCGTCTGATTGAAATTGATGTCGTCCACGTTGACACGCTACGTCCGTTCAACCTCGCTGCTTGCCGACACGCTTTGAAAAAGGAACGGGATGTGCTGTATGTCTCGCTGTTACCCTAGCCAAGCGATTCTAGTGAACTCTTGTGATAACTATGAGAACTAATCAGTAGCTCTCTTCTGTCTGTGCGGCGCGCGCTATGAATACCGATGCTCTTCGTGCGAGCGATAAATGTGCCACGTTTTCCTGAGCTTTCGGAGGGAAAACGGATGGTCACAATACATCGCTGGTCCACATCGAGGGACAAAGGATGGATACTGAGAAAAATTTGGGTAACTGGATGGGCCTATGACTGGAACCGAAAATTTTGATGTATCCCAACGAGTAGTACAGAAGCCCGGATAGTGTTAATAGTTTGGTTCTTACGCAAAATATAATTTGAATTCTTGACAGGTCATAATTCTAAAAATATGACCTTCATTGTCCCAACAATTTTACGCCACAAAGGGAGGGAAAAAATAGGAAAATTAAAAAACAAAAACTTGGACTACTCATCAAAAGGTCGTTAAGAATACTGTTATGCTTATAGTCTTATTGTATGTGGCCAAAGCGATCGGGATTTTCTAGTGATGAGGATGAGAACCATGACACAATCATTGAAGAAAATGATACTCTGGCTCAAAGTAGCTCAAGGAAGACTCTATGACTAAGCAATACTAATAAGATTTAAAGAAGAGTCTGCATTCTCACTCAACATGGTTTTAAATTAATGTCTGTTCTCTTCATAAGAAAGCGTTCTATTTAGAGCTTGTATCAAAGAAACACCTTGGTACATAAAGAAAATTCAGGTCTAAGTTCATTTATTTGCATCGGTAAACGAACTGCAAATTTGAGTTTTTGCATTGCTATCAAAATGGTAACACCTCCCCCCAGGCTGTACTACCACTGCAAACAAAAGGAAAACGCAAAACATTGTGCATAGTGAAGCTACATTTATTTCCAGAAGTAAAAGAAGGG
The DNA here is from genome assembly GCA_031308135.1 of Acheta domesticus. NCBI lineage: Eukaryota > Metazoa > Arthropoda > Insecta > Orthoptera > Gryllidae > Acheta > Acheta domesticus. The sequence goes on along the minus strand of JAHLJT010008446.1, from coordinate 149,664,825 downwards.
GCCATACCAGCATATGCTCAATGGAGCAGGAAACTGGACAAAAATCTGATCGAGATGGCGGTCATTGACCCGGAAGCTGAAGTACACTACTTGTTCCAGGCATATTAAGTCTTAAAAAAATATACAATACAGATGTAAACTTATGCATTAATGTATCATTCTTAAAATAAACATTATTTTTCTCTTTCTTTCAAGCAACAAATACTTGTAGTAACTTAAGAGCAACAAATAGTATTTCTAAACTTGTATTTGCTGAACTTTGCGCAGTCGGGTTACAACTTACAGAGTTGGACGTTTAAACCTGAAGAAACAGGTATTATCAAACTATACCGATGATTGAAAAAAATGCTTTCTTTAAAAACAGGAAAACGTTTTATTATTTTTTAATTTTTTTTTTTTTGCTAACAAGGACCCCGTGGCCAAAGAAGCCCGTGATCACAGAGCTTCGTGCTTAAAAGATACTGTCACTGGAAACGCTTACCATTCCTCCTTTCACTATTTGAAGTATCAAAACTTAGAACAGAAATATTTTCAGATACCATACACTTACACACACACATACACTTACACACACACACATACACTTACACACACACACACACACTTACACACACACACACACTTACACACACACACACACACACACACACTTACACACACACACTTACACACACACACTTACACACACACACTTACACACACACACACACACTTACACACACACACACTTACACACACACACACACACTTACTTTTCAACTATTTCAACCCTTTGCTTGAAACAATCAAAAGTTTCCCTTTTTTAAACTCGGAACAACAAATATTAGAATAGAAAATGTATAAAAATAACCTTGTCTTGATCTATCAAATTTTGTAATCTCTATGTAAAACACGATTTTTGGGTACACAGATGTTACTTTTGGTTTCGGATTGTGTCAGTTTTCCTTTGCTGGCAGTTGTTTCTCATTCAGTATTAGCACATAATTTCTTTGTATCACGTTTGTCTTCATTTCTTATGAATACTTATTGTGTTTTACTTCAAAACGTTTGGTTAAAAATTATATTGACTGCCCAAAAATATAAGGGCATCACTCTTAGCATTTCATTTCTGAACCTCATTTAATTTTTGAGCAGCGTTACGATAAGCAATATAAAAGTATTCTGCCAAAATTTTAATAATGCTCTCTTCTCTCTATTGAATTCAGAATTACTTTCCTCTCTTTTTTGTGCAATGTCGCAAAGTTATAATGGGGCAACTATTTTGGGTTTTACCTGATCTTTCCTCTGATTGGAAATCCCTCAGTTTCTTTCACAGCTTCATCTAGCTCGTATCAATTATCCCTTTGTAACCACTTCCTTGAGTTTCTTGCTTGAATTCTCTTTGAAAACAAGTAGTGCTACAACAGCACAATCTTTCTCGCTTTATTTCTGAAGTTGCAATTTTCGAAAATTCAAAGTTCAACGAAAATCAGACTTGAGCCATTCATTTAAGTTCGTTGTATCAGTGGAAAAAGCTAAAGAAAATCAGGAGCTGTTTTTGAGAAAATATTTTTTAAAACTTGCAATATTTTCAAGAAACTGTGCGAAAACAACTAATTTTTTTCAAAAACGTGTTCATGGCCTTTTTAAATATCTTATTTTCAGAACACATTTTATTGAAGACAAAATCTTCATCTTCTATTTTGTACTTTTGCAATGTTAAAATTTTGCAATTTTCGAAAATGGTGTTCGTAAATGAGACGCACCAATTTTTTACCCTCCTTTACATACTGCATACATACATACGAGAAGAAAATTTAAAGAAACAAACTGTAACCCTTGGTGATGAAATAATAGTTTAATAAATTAAACATTGTCTGCATTTCATGCAAAATTACGCTAAAACCACTCGTATTTTCGAAAAATTATACATGACCTTGTTTCCATATCAGTCTTTGATGAAGAGCTTTTATTTATGAAAAATATCAATATTGTAGTTGTATGAAAATAATCTTCAATATTTTAGTTGTAAGATGCTGGAAAAATGTGAACTTTTGTAATTTTTGAGAAATCAGGAATTTCAAAGAAAATGAGACCTCTTTAGCATTCATTACGCTATCCGTGGGAAAAGTTTAATCAAAACATTTAGAGCCATATTTGAGAAAATTTCCAAAATGTTCGTGAGGCTTCATTTAGAATACCCCGAAAATCAAAATGCCCGTTTCAAACTGAGGGTCTCGAGTTCCTTTAAACTGATCGAGGAATGTAAAATTTGGAGAACATGGAGTGAACGGTTTTGACACTATTTGACAACGAACGGACGGACAGACGTTTTGCTGTTAATTGATTTTTGGGTATCACGGACCCACAAAACATGGATTATTACTACATAACGTGCTAGATGAAGTAATTTACTGTAGTATGCAGGAACAAGGTTTATCCACTTTTTCGTTGCAAGGACCGGGCAATGAGAGTTTTTTTGTGTTAGTCGAAAATTTACAGTTTTCCTGCTTATGATTTGTATACTTTCTGTTCTTACGAAGTGAGGTCGAGAAAGTAAATACAAAAGTAAAAAACATCTTTACTGGAAATCCTTACCAAAGACAATTCATTAGGGTCATTCCATGCAAAAAAGTAGGAAATCTGACACTACAACTCAGAATTTAAAAATATTTTGCCACCTTACTTATCATGATACTTGCATGAACCAGGTACAATATTTTTGTCTCATCATTCATTGTTTAGCAACAATGGGCACTTGAAATATTAGGTTAGCAGTCTGTAGACATTCCGTTATGATTTTTTTCCGATGATACGCAAACAAGCAAAAAAATGAAAGTGACACTATTTGTAGAAGAAATGTAAAGGATAATTTTACGCTAAAGATATTTTTTTACCGTAAGTCTTTAACAATTAGGAAGTAAACAAATTCTAAAAAGCGCAATAAATGGAAATGTAATATTTTTAAATTCTTGAATTTTGGAAGAAAAATTGCTGAAACTACTTTCAAGCTACTCTGTAAATTTCATCATGGAATCTTGAATTGTTTTAAAGTTATGAATAAAAGTATCTTACCGGCGCTCCGTAAACGAACTCATCTCAGCTGCTAGAGCCGACGCTCCCAGCCCTCTTCGTCAGCACTCGGCGTTACATTTTTCCTCCGCGGGGCGATGGGAGATTTCGCAAAACTACTTCTCGAGGTGTTAATTTTGCCTTACGAGCTACATGAAGAGATACGCCAAATTCGACCATTTTTTGTTTACTCCAACTTTTTGGTAAACACGTTAAAATCATATATTTCTCATTAGCTGTTTTCACATTTGAAATGTTTTCTTTGAATTTTGTCAACGTTTCTTCTCCTTCATTGCTTTCTGTACTCACATGAAATAATTCAGAAACTGCTTTATTTACGGCACTCACCTTTCTCCTTGCGTACGATTTCTCTCGGGTTTGTTTTCGCAATGACAATGATGATTGACCCAGAGGATTCAAAATGTTTACATTACTGATAGTGACTTCCTCTGCAACTCCTGGGGCTAGTACGTACTCCTCTTCACTTGACGTTTTCACTTCACTGTCTGTTTCAGTTGAGTCACTAAGATCTGCATTGGGCACTTTGGATATTTTGTGACGACACAGATCGCATATTGCTTCACCTACCACTAAATTTGATATTTTTTTCCACATCGCCTCTGTTATCTTTCTCTTACCCACCCGACTTTTGTGCTTCTCAAGTCCGAATGGATTGCAGCACCAAAACCTGTTAAACGTATTCACAATCTTTGGCATTTTCTATCACGAAGTATCACTGAACAGGCGAAAACTAAGCCTGTAAACTGGTGTCAGGATCCCTTCGAAGGCATCGATGGATAACCCTAGGGAATGAACTTGGCGGTGCCTGCCTACGACCTTGCGTCACCCCTCGCTGGGCAAAGGCACGCGACTTTCAACCTTAAGAGCAAAATGAGCGTATACTTTTTATTTAATAACTTACGCATTTTTTAAGATTCCATCGCGACAGTTTGCAGAATGGTTATTTATTGGTTCTTCTTGCATTGTGTAAAATATGAAAGAAAAGAAAATATTACTTTTGAAGAAAAATGTATTTGTTTAATTTATTACCATTTTTATTATAAACAAATACCTCAATCCTTAATATATTATGAACTGCTTAAAATATGATCATTTATCTTCAAAATAGTGTGCCCGTTTTTAAAGTTTTATTCATTTTCTGAATGTCATAATTATTTTCATTATTGAGTATATTGTGTCATCGTCCACGTTTAACGCGAAATTGTTGCTAAACTGCTAAAGATATTAATTCCATAAATTGTCTTTTAACTGTTCATCATTAGTAGATTAATGTAATAAAATATGAAAAAATCTGAGACTTACTGTCAGAAAACCTGAAATTTTGCATGGAATGACCCATTAGTCATATTTCCATGAGCCAAACATTATAATCTGACCGTAACTTCGGTTTAGTGTCACTTCTACTATTTTGCATTTTTAAGTTAATGAAATATTTACAATTCCTATTGAGAAACCTAACGAATTTAAATATTGTAACTTGGTAGACAAAAATTTGTCACATCTTTTTAACGTGCTTACTTTAAACTCGGTTGAAGAAATACTCCTGAGGTTCATCGAGAGCAAAGGGCTGCGGGCCGCAGCCTGAGCGGAAAGCGCGAGCGATAGCTAGACACAAGGGGAGGAAGTGAACAGTTGGCCATGCCACTTTCACCCGAGACGTCATTGCTAAATTTGTGTCACTTCATGAAAGAGAAAGAAAGCGATTTATGCATGATACTCTTGTGATATTTCAAAGGCAGCAGGAAGAATTGTTTTATTTTCTAAAACTGGAAATACCATAAAGCATTTGCTTAGCCATAATTCTTTAACCCTGTTAAAAGAGCCAAAGATACATTACACCCTTACTTATGCATCAGGGTACAAATATAGCAATGAATAACCTGCAGCAGATGAGCAGCATTTTCTTATTTTCATCTAGGGATTTAATACATTAGGTATGATTAGTCAGTCATAAAGTGCCATAAGCCCATAGTGTAATGTATGATTCTCTTGAAGGACTAAATTTATTTTTAATTAAAAATATTAATTTCATTCTGTTAATATTATTGTAAATAATAACAATCTTTTGTTAAAGTTCAATAGTTAGAATATTTTTCGTTTCCTAATTATTTTACATTCGTTACATTTTTATTATTTTTTAAAACTTTTATAACTTCTTAAACATTGTGTGACTTATAATTTATATTCATAAAATTAGAATGTTTATAGTAAGATTAAGTTTTCAAACAGTAGGTTACTCATTAAAAGCGAAATATATTTTAAAGCATTACGGTTTTCCAGTACTTTATTTTTTTGAAGTCAATCCTTTGCCGAAAAACTCTCCTTTTAACGTACATGGCTAAAGCTTCATGCACCCTTTGTTAGCATCAAAAGAAATGAGTAAATTTTTGGGGAGCAATGCAGGTAATTAGTTGCACCTTGCACTACCATACCGGGAGAGATGGCTCAGTGCATCAACCTGATGTCACTGCAGTCCCTCTGACCGGGAGGTCCTAGGTCGAGTCCCGACGGCGGCAGGATTTTCGACACTAGCTTGTCAGCTAAGTCGAATTCAGTCGCTGTCTGGAGGAGAATTCTAGCGGCCGGCTGCTCTGATTGGTAGTTTTCCGTGGTTTCTCCGATCAACACCAGCGAATGCTGGAGCAGTACCCTAACAAACGGGTCACTGACCGCGTGCGATCTTTCCTCCCTCTTCCTTGTCCTCTCCTCTCCTCTTACACACACACTTACACTAACATGCACTACACTACCACACATGCCGGGAGACTGGTTGGGAGCTTGTCCCGGCTGGAGCGGTGCCCCGCTGGTGGGAGATACCTGGTTGAGGGGTAAACCCCGATAGTCGACGGTAGGTCGGCGCCAGATCTCGCCATCCAGCGAGGAAAAGATCATCGCCACCTCCCGAGAAAAACACACTACACTTACGGGACTAATGACCTATGTAGTTGACGCGCCCGGAAACCCGAATCAATCAATTGCACTCCCGTGCTAACAGCTCACTTAAATGTATTACCTTTAAGGTACACTTCTCCAGGAAAACCATTTTGTTCATAGTTATGGATATTCAAGATCCAGAATAATTTGCAAAATGATTAGAAAAACATACGTACTTCCTGCAACATACGTGTTATATTACAAAAATAACTAGTGGTGCTACAGAATGGATCAGACGTTCCCATATTACAGTAGTTTTCTATTTCCTTTGGTCTCGGCTAGCTGTTCGGACTTGCCACACACTTTTGCCAGCTGCCATCTATCGCCGCCCAAAGTACATTTTTTTGACATTTTCTTCATTTTTCGGGTTCCTAATAGTAGAACGGAAATATTATTTTAAGAATATTAAATAACTGTAAAACCTTGACCCAAATGGCGATTTTCTTTGAAAAATTTGGAGCCGTTTTTAAGAAAATAGCGTTTGAGCGCTACTGTAAATTCGAAATTTGAAGCTCTTTTTCACAGACAATTTTTATGTTATCAAAAAACTTCATTAGAAGTCATTTGCACACATTAACTCACAAATATAATAGTGTTTACAAATTGCTGGAAAAGTGCATGTTAATGGTGTGAGAGATTTAGCAAAAGAAATCACATTTGTATAATTTTAAAAAAAAATAGAGAATACAACAAAATTAATTCATCATCTTAAACAATGCAATAATAAGCACTAGCTGAACGAAAACTTTGATGAAAAAATTTGGAGCCGTTTATGAGAAAATAACGTTTGAGCTTATCCGAAAATGCGGAATTTGGAGTTAGTTTTCGCGGAAAATGGTTGAGTTTTCGAGAGACTTAATGGGACATTATTTAAAAAACATGTACATAAATATAATAATGCAAACAAATTGTTGCTAATGTAAATATTAAGAGAGTGAGATATGAGTAAAATAGTTTGAAATACATTTATGTACTTTTCGAAAAAAACAAGAGCAAAACAAGAATAGAGCAAAATGTTTATATCATAGAGTACATTTAGTACTATCACTACCAAAAGTTTATAAAATAATTTGGAGCAGTTTTTGAGAAAATCTTATTTTTGCTATTTTTTAAAATTGAACATGTTTTACGCAGTATTGCGCGAAAACTACTGAAATTTCCAAAAAAAATGTGCATGATCTTAAGAACTCACTAGGGAGAACAAATTTTATTTGAAGGAAAAATCTCTATCTGCAATTTTGTAGTTGGAGGAAGACGCCGAATAAAATTCAAACTTTCGCAATTTTCAAAAATTCAGAGTCAACCGTGAAAATTGCACCTAGGCCACCTTAATCTTACAAGAAATTTAAAGAAAAAAATTTGGAGCCGTTTTTGAGAAAATTTTGAAAATGTACGTGGGCTTGATGTAAATTACCCCGAAAAATGAATGTGAATGAGTGTTTTTCAAAATCGCCGAGCATCGTCTCAGGCCAGATGGACAGGCTTTTCTTCAATTTGGAAAAAATACAATGCATGGTTTAGGCTCTGGTGTTATTCTCATTTCTCGGGACAGATGGACGTTTTGCCTTCAGTACGTTTTTCGGTATCAAGGACCCTAAAAACAGGATTCGGGCTATACCACGTGTTAGAGGATTTTTTCTTAATTTAACGGTTGGATTCATCCACTTTTTAGTTATCAGTGCCCGACAGTGTCCAACGAACTAAAATCAACCGCAGTTCTCAAAAAGTGTTTGTTGAAGACAGTAGCCACTTTCTGTATAGTTCATTTGATTTATTTCCTCAATGTAGAGTAAAAATTGTTTGTGACGTATGGGGGAGACGTTTTCTTGACCTCTGGGATCCCTTCTCCTCCTTTTAACCCTAAATAGTTGAATGATGAATGTCACCAACAAATCAAGGTTAGTAACATTTGAAAGTAAACATTTTCGCTCCCGAGTTATAGAAAATTGTTTGCATTAGTAAATGAACTACAGAATTGAGTTGTTAGTATTTATAAGAAAATAGTAACCTGAACCCTTGGCTCTATTCCTACTACAAAATCAAAAGGAGAGCTCAACTAAATGCGCACATAGTGAAGCTAGATATGCACATAGTGAAGCGCAGAGTGAAGCTAGTTCATCTCTCTATCGTCATCCGAGAGAATAACAGCCATTGTACATTTCCTCTTTGATGTAGTTATTTTTTACTACATTCCTCATTATTTTTGTTTCATTCTGGACGTTCAAAATATTCTGATCAGTTTACTTTCTCGTATACTGCGAAATACATTTCGGGTGGTAAAAAATACACCACCGTTTCTTCTAAGTTAGGTGAGCAAATGTTTCCATTATCATTTTGCTGAGGAACGCTTCGCACAGATTCATGATTTCTCCTCTTCTCTTACTATCAGAATGTTGCACTTCCTGTAAGCCAAGGATTCTTCTAAGTATTGACAAGGAAAAATAACCTACTTGTTTCTTATACAAATGGAGAAAACGCAAATTTGTGAATTGACGAAATTGGGATGTGAAGTACATCAATGTATCAAGTGCGACCTTGCGGTCTCGCCAAAATGAGGCCGTCTGATTCTTAGCCTGCAAGCCAGCCGTCAGAATTCAGTGCACTGGCTGTTCACAAATTACGCTAATGACCTACAGAGTCTGCAACAGCCCACAGAATCTTCGAAATGCCCACAAAGTTGCAGTGACATACTGACTGCGACGAAATTGACTAAATACAAAACTCACAAAAAATATACTTTCTACGGGAATCTATGCTTCTGAGACCAAAAGGTGGAAGGAATTATTTTATGGCTAGTATTATTAGAAACGTGCTGTTGTATTTTTTACACCTGAAATGACTCATCATATATATCTTGTCTAGAGAATGTTGTGTAATGCTGCACAAAATAGATGTTGGAATTTTAATGAAAATACACGTTTTGGGGTCCCGTGATGAAGTCATGGTTTTTTAAAACATTCACCCGTCCAAAACTTTCAAATATTTCGGATCCCCGCAAACAACTGCATTATGGAAGATATAATTTTTCTAAATGAAATATGTTATTCTTAATTCGATCTTTATTTAGTGTCCTGTCCATTTTTTGAAAATATTCGTTGTTTAAGTGACAAAGGGGGGGCAATTAAAAATACATAAACAAGATTTTCTAGAAAAACTACTCCAATTTTTTCGTTAAACTTTTAGCACGTACTTTTGTTACGTGCTAAAAGCACTTAGACTGGTTTGGGCTTCATTTTAATTAGAGATATGTTTTCTAGGAATCACACATGTATTTTTGTAATATACCTCAGGTCGTTAATATTTACTACAAAGGTCTATTTTATAATTTAATGCAGTTTCTACCACAAATACTTCAACTGATTTCTTCTGCACTTTCTCAAAATCACGATTTTTGTGTGTAAATGACTTCAACATTGCGCATTTTCGGAAAATCTCACCGATATTTTGTCAAACGCTACTCCAAAGATTCTAAAAAAAATCCCTATTAAAAGAGGGTTTTGCTCGTTTGTGATATTCTCGGTCTCGTTTTACTAAACATTTTGGGACAGAGAATGGAGAAAATGGAAAAAAGTGCTTTTTTATAAAACCAAATTCCTTCAAAATAAAATGCTACGATAAACAAAAATAAACCACTGTGTTAATTGGCACTTTCTGTAAATAATTTATTATACTCGTACATTTGCTATAATGTTATTTTATTTTGAGAAATGTCTTCATTAATGAGAGCGATGTTGGTATATTTTATTATTAAAGTAACTTTGTTCGAATTGGAAATGAATGGTGAGCGTGATGAGGGATACGAGTCTTAATCTGTAGTTCATTTATCATCGCAAATAATTTTTTTTGCACGAGAAATAAAATTAACTCATTAACAAATCTGACAAAAATACTTATTGTGTCCTGAATCTATAATTTCACATAATTTATATATATATATATATATATATATATATATATATATATATATATATATATATGTAAGCCACAATATAAAGAGTTCCAAGGGAGCGGAGTTCAGGGTAAGAATCGACACATCGACACGATTCAGGGTAAGAATCGACACTAGCTAGGGTTTGGTTTCCCCCTAGAAAACGGGCACAGATTGCCCGTTGCACATTCATTTTTTTAGAAGTACATGATGGTACATAGAAGTACATGAAGTACATATAGGTTTCTCTGTTTTCAATGTCCTGTTATTTAACGTTTTAAGTTGAAACTGATTTTGTAATTCAGTTGTATTTGATAATCATATTTTAAAATAAAATATATAATTAAAATTAAAATAAACTGCAAAATTTGGATTTGTGTTTTGTAAGTCTTAAATTTATCATGGAATCATGTATTTGTAATGCAGTGACAATTGTTAAGCGCAATAAAATGAGTCATTTTCTCTTCTCCACAACAAGTCCCTGAACCAGTGTGGCCCATCCAGAAGTTTCATTCGAAGGAAGAAATGGCAGTTTCGCCATAGCATGGCTCTCCGTCTCGAGCAGACTCCGCGATCCTCGAAGCTTTCGGAGATATTGCTGTCGCCGTTGATTAGAGGCTGAAGGTGCTGCGAGGAGCAGCAGCGAATCCCCAAGACGGCCGGTGCCGCCCGCCCGCCCGCCCGCCCGCCCGCCCGCCCGCCCGCCCGCCCGCCCGCGCGATGATGAGCTCAGCAAACGATTAGATTACTGCTCAGGGTCCCGGGCGCCATCGCACAAGATCAAAGTTTGCTGAAAGTCGAGCTCTAATTGGAAATTTTCCGCATCGCCACCTGCCAGAGACAAGAGGGAAACCAACCCGCTTCGAGACGTACGGAAGAAACAAAAACCTTGTTCGACAGAGTGCAGACGGGTGGAAATAGGTGGTCGGAAGCTGAGACTATTTTCTTCTACCTCTGGCCATAGATGAAACGGAGCCAAGACAGTTTGGCGTGCGTGAAGTTGGTGTTCGGTATCAGCGAAACTAACGTGTTTTTTCTACTTTTCAATCAATAAGTTTAATTAATGTATTTCTAGCTAAAATTTCCTTATTTTGAAATTATTATTTTAAATCATGTGCTTTTCAGAAGGAAAATGATTTTACCAAAGACTTTTAACGATCTGTAGTGGTGCCTCGCAATACCAAGGCACCAAAACCTACCGTATAACAAAATAACAATAATTACAATGAAAATAATTATTATGAAACTAATTGTAATATTCGTTATTTATCTAATGTACAAAGCTAGTCTTCGACTTACGGACGAGGCCGATAGCGCAGTCCGATATTTTGAATTGAGTACGCCAAATACACTTTCGTTGGAGTTGTTTACATTATTTTTTGTGTGAATTCATGGAAACTTACAAGCCTATACCGATAATCGTTCGCAATATGCAAGGCGACACATATTACTTCATGTCGCTCCCACTGTTTTGTTTGCTTTTCAGTAGTTACCCAGTTGTTTTATACGGTTATATCGAGTCTTTACAATGCGTTCATTGCAACAAAGTCGCCGAAAAAATAGTATTAAAAACTATTCAAGTTTTTTATCATTAAATAGTTTTTTAATATTTAAGGAAAGTGAAACTTCTCCTAACGTATCAACATTACTTAACTTCCTAACATATCAACATTACGTTGTTTCTTAATGAATAATTTCAGCCCCCTATCGCATACCATCAGTTTTTAAATTAAGGTTAGAATTTACGGTTTTTGACATAAAGCCATCAAATTGGGTGTGTTCAGCATTCTTTTACAGAAAAGTACCTCGTAGAACTAACACTCATCGTCATAAAAAAAGTTGCACCTAGAAGGACAAAGCGGATTGTGATCACTGTTGGCGGCCAGGTAGAGGGTACCACGAATACAAAATGATTACATTTTCACATTTGTAGGACCAATATATATTGCGCTACACGGCCACAGACGGTACATGTTAGTATGGCGTGGGGCCACCATGTTGGTGAACACGCATTCAGACATAGCGGCATGGAGTTGTACAGGTCTGGAATGAAGTCCTGTGCTAGTTCGCCCCATGCAGCTTACACCTGAGCGCGCAGTTCTTGGAGATTGGTGGGTAGGGGTGGGATCCTAATTGCACGCTCCATAGCACCCCAAACATTCTCGATCGGGGACAGGTTTAGCAATGCTGCTGGCCATGGTAGTGTCCACGGCTGCAAGGAATGTTCGAAAGATGGCCACGGTATGCGGACACGCGTTGTTCTGTTGAAATAGGGCATGGGCGTGGGCGTTCACGAAGGGCAGAGCCATCGGTTGCAGGATTTCCTGAACGTACCGTGGGGCTGTCACGGTACCTCCAATCAACACTAACTGTGAACGGGCACCATGGGATATCGCGCCCCACACCATCTCACCAGGCTGGCGGGATTTGTGATGGGATACCACGAACCACTCGTCGTAGCGCTCCCCACTGCGCCTCCAGACACGGACCCGGTGGTCGTCGCCATCAAAGCTGAAGCGGGACTCGTCGCTGAAGATGACCCGCTGCCAGACTAGATGGCCCAGGTGCATCATTCCCGGCACCAGGCGAGTCTGTAGAGACGATGCTGGGGTGTGAGTAGCAGGGGTCGTAACGGTCGGCGTGCGGAGAGCCTTGAGTTGTGCAACCGCCTGCCAATGGTACTGGCACTTACAGGATGTGACAGTGCATGCTGAACAGCCCGCTGAATAGCACCAATCGTTGCCGTTGGATCTGTTCGCGCGTGGCGGACAATCCGTTGGTCCTCCCTCCTCATGGTGCGTGGTGGTCGCATTTCGTGTGTGCGTGCGCTTCTCAATCCATTGCCAACATCGGGCGATGGTGGTGTCTGTACGACCGGTGTGGTGTGAAATACGGCGACAGGACCAACCAGCCTCCCGCATCCTCATGATGCAGCCACTCTCGAACGCGTATAACTGGACAACCGGCTGTCGAAAGCGTCGCCGAGGCATAGTGTACGTGCAGATGACGCTCTGGCGACGCTACCTGATTTCGCAATGGCCGGCGCGGCCGTTTGAAGCCCTCGTATCTAGACCGGTGGGCGCGACGTCACACACCTACCACCAACCCCCCCCATGCGCGATCGACCGTGAAAACGAAATCATTGGCTTAGCGAATGGTGTGCAAAATACCCTCAGAGTTTGCAGCGGATCAGTAGGGTCCTTCGGGGTGCAGCCTTTTTTGATGAGTGTATTTCAAACCTATCGAATTAAAAAAATGTTCTGAAGCTTCTGAAAAAGTTAATTTTATTAGTCATCGAGAACTTTCTATACCCTAAGGTAGTAAAATGTTGAGAAAAATGTTGGTGTCAATAAAAATTCCAATTTGGCGTATAGTGTCCTCAGTGTTCGAGTAAGGAAATTGAAATTTAGCACATAATATCTCCACATAATACTGTTTGTGAATACAAAACAAAACCTCCTTGCTCTTTCCATTTCTGTAAAAATTAACCGTAAATTTGATATTAAAAAAGTGCATTTTTAATCCTCTTAAACATTAAAGTACTTTTTTGAAGATTTTAAAATTAAATCGCGGTTGAAAGAGCACGTTTTACATCGTTTTAACCTTTTGTATTTTAAGGTAATTATTTTTCACTATCTATGCTAATTGTCACATCCATTATAATTTCCAGTGTAAGAATTTGAACTAGAAAGTGCCGTGGAGGTTTCGGGAAAAAACTATCAGAACAATTTTCTTAACTGTGCCCGTTCCCGGTGGTTTTACCATGTAGTGTATAACAGCGTAAAACTTGCAATTTTTGTCACTTTTTTAAATATTATTTGTAAATGGCACAGAAGGTCAATACCATATTTCTTGATTTTGGATTAATTCAGTGTGCTTTAACGTCTATGCTATGGCACCCAGAGATAGGAAAATAATGGTTAGATAAGATCATGCTCGTTATGGGGTACAGCGCATGCGAAGGCCCTGAGTACCAGTTATCCGAGCACGAACTCGAGTTTTCAGCCAGCGGCACGCTCGACTGGGAGGCGTCGCCTATCCGCTCACCACTACCGAACTTGGTCATTGGACTTCGGAAACTGAGACCACTTTTACTAGTTACTTAAAACTTTGGTAACTTCCAACCAAAAATATGATTATATTCATAGCCTATATTGATAGTGAGCAGTAGATGCATTGCTACTTAAGTTTCCCCACATGCATTTCAACCGATTTAGCCGTACGATTGCCCTTCACGTTGAAAAGTTTTTTTAAGAGCAAACACACTGAAGGTAATCTTAGTGTAAACAACGATCTCGTGACATCGCAGGCCGTGAACACTAATCTTTCATTTGACACTCGGTAGCTAGACACACTTAGCAGACTTTCCACAAATGGGAATAAGAAACCGAGCTTCGTAGTCTCGTATTCCATCGGGGAACACAAACACAGGTCGTGCACCGGGTCATCCGCGTCACTTTTCTTCTCTCGAAGCAAGTCCGTTGGACGTGCGAAATCCACCCGGCCGAGTTTTCTTCACAACGTTTCTTTGAGCGCGCAGGAGCGCTCGAGTGTGGCTTGTGTTATACGAGGGTAAATAAACCGTGAGCTGCAGGAAGCTGTGTGCGTAAGCCTACTCCGCCATATCCCATGACCTATTTTCAGGACGCAATGCCGGTGCCAGTGGGCACGTCGACGTTACTGCTACATCGCCACCCGCTGGTAGGCACGTGCTGGGGCCTGCCGAACACTGCGTCGCGCCGACGCACATGCTCACTCGCGTACACGCACCCACACGAGGCGCCCAGCCCCGCTGCTCTCACATGCGCGACAAGCATTCACAATCCCAAATATAAACTTACATGCTGACGGCGCCGGTATTCTAGTGGAGGAGACTCCAAGCGCTTGGCGTTCTACATTTCCTGAAATGTAATGTGTAGGGCTACTCCAGAAGTTTAGTAATATAGTGAAGTGATTTCCACACGTCAAAACAGTGATCTGCAAAATGCGAAATGTTCCCGCGGATCCAGCTAGTTTTGTAATACGATGTATAATAAGTTAAAAGAAAACGAATTATACATACAGAGAAAAGCGACTTTGGAGAGTTTCCCCCAAGTCACAATGTCAACTAATTTTGTTAAACGATGTTGAGATATACAGATGCCAGGAGGGATTCCTGCAAACCGAGGTGGCGGTTGAATTTTCATTAGTTCTTCATGTGTGCACATTTCTTTGCTTCTTCAACATCCAGAGAAGTCCTGCCCGAATATTCGGCATTATGAGCTCGTTTTCTCAGAAAACTTTTGAATTTTCAACATAGACTTTGTAGGACATTATTTATAGCTCATGTACTCTTTAAATGCAATAATGTGAACAAATTGCGGCTTATGTAAATGACGACGTGAGAGAAAAGTAAATAAACTACAGTTTTGTAATTTTTGAGAAAACAAAATAGAGCAAAATGACGTTTATATCATCTAATTGAGTACATTTAGCACCGATACGCTAAAGAAAAAATTTGGAGCTATTTTAGAGGAAATCTTATTTTTGTTATTTTTTAAGTTGCACCTATTGCATACAGTATTGCGCGAACCTTTATTAGTGTATTTTACTCTATTCTTACAAGAAATTAAAGATAAAATTTGGAGACTTTTTGAGGAAATTTTGAAAATGTCCGGGGGGGCTTCTTGAAAATATCCCCAAAATTTGAAGCAAGTTTTTCAAAATCGCAGCTCCTCGAGTCAAGTCAGATCGACTTGGGAATATTCATTTTGGAAAAATACTACGTATGGTTTAGGTGGTATTCTTGTTCACTCACGCACGGACGGTCGGACAGACGGTCGGTCCGACGATCAGACGGGCGGAGGGACGGGCGGACGGACGGAGGGGCGGGCGGAGGGGCGGGCGGAGGGGCGGGCGGAGGGACGGGCGGACGGACGGACGGACGGAGGGACGGCCGGAGGGACGGACGGAGGGACGGCCGGAGGGACGGACGGAGGGACGGGCCGGAGGACGGCGGAGGGACGGCCGGAGGGACGGCCGGAGGGACGGCCGACGGAGGGACGGACGGAGGGACGCCGACGGAGGGACGGACGGAGGGACGGACGGAGGGACGGACGGACGGAGGGACGGACGGACGGAGGGACGGACGGACGGAGGGACGGACGGACGGAGGGAGGACGGACGGAGGGAGGACGGACGGAGGGAGGGACGGACGGAGGGAGGGACGGACGGAGGGAGGACGGACGGAGGGAGGACGGACGGAGGGAGGACGGACGGAGGGAGGGACGGACGGGAGGGACGGACGGAGGGATGGACGGACGGCGGGAGGGACGGACGGAGGGAGGACGGACGGAGGGAGGGACGGACGGACGGAGGGACGACGGAGGGAGGGACGGACGGAGGGGAGGGACGGACGGACGGAGGGACGGACGGAGGAGGGACGGACGGAGGAGGGACGGACGGAGGGAGGGACGGACGGAGGGAGGACGGACGGAGGGAGGGACGGACGAGGGAGGGGACGGACGGAGGAGGGACGGACGGAGGGAGGGACGGACGGAGGGAGGGACGGACGGAGGGACGGACGGACGGAGGGAGGGACGGACGGAGGGAGGGACGGACGGAGGGAGGACGGACGGAGGGAGGGACGGACGGAGGGAGGGACGGACGGAGGAGGGAGGGGAACGGAGGGAGGGAGGACGGACGGAGGGAGGGACGGACGGAGGGAGGGACGGACGGAGGAGGGACGGACGGAGGGAGGGACGGACGGAGGGAGGGACGGACGGAGGGGACGGGAGGGAGGGACGGAGGGACGGACGGTGGGACGGACGGACGGAGGACTGTGGACGGACGGAACGGACGGACGGAGGGAGGGACGGACGGACGGGGAGGGACGGACGGACGGAGG
>JAHLJT010008446.1:149584464-149647905 GCA_031308135.1 Acheta domesticus | reverse complement strand
CGCCGCCGCCGCCGTCAGTTACGTACGAATTTAGCCCTCTTCATGCGGCCAGCTATGGAGAAACGTCACCAGGCGACAGCTGGCGCCCGATACTGAGGAGCTATACAGGGCGCACCCTTGAGCAGAGGCACGCCCGCCCGCTCAGCCGCGCCGCGCGGGCTTTCGCTGCGCGCAAGGTCGTGCCAGAATATGAAAAAGGCCGCAGAAACTCTCACTGGCTGCCAGGTTTAGTTGTGACTGTGTTTACTTTGGCAATACGCAGCCTCGAGCAATCTTAGCATTTGCACTTTTCGAATAAGGATGTGAAAGTAAATAGTCCCTAATGGCTCCGACTCTGCAACTGGCCACCCAAACACATTAGTTAACAATGCCACTTTTTAAATAGCATTTATAACTGTTGGAAGCTGACAGCTAACGGGCTCCGTAAGAACAGGTGCAGACAGTAAACAACTGAAATAGGTTTTCCAGTTTTATTTATGGCTACTTTGGTCTTTCTTTCTCTCCAGGGCATCAGCGAGTGCTATCTCTGTTTAGCATGTGAATATACAAGTGTTCATACATTAGTTTATATTTCTATTCTAGCTTATAATATTGTTGAGAAATACCCTTGGATGTTACAGCTTCAGATATCATTCAAAATATTCTTGCTGTTTACATTGTGAACAAATATTTCATAGTCACATTCGTTCCTTTTTATTCGGATGAATACAACCAATGTGCGGTTTTATTTTTTAGTCCTATGTTAATCTTGCTACAACTCTAAGTAAAGCTCACGTACGATTAACTAGCGAAATCAAAAGAAGACGGCATGCCGTGTGCTGGCTAGTGACATGTATCGACTGTGGCCTAAGATCGCGTCACTTTCGGTCTCGAATTTTTCAGTACATAGCAAGGTATCGTTACCCTGGGAGACAAATTTTAACTTTGCGACCTGATTGAAGCCTGTCTTGATTTGTGCAGTGGACATTGCTTAACGTGAATATGACGGAAATGTCAGTTTCACTGGTTTCAACACTACTCGCAATATTCATGTCCCACAATGCAATATTATATCTGAAAAGAATTGCGATAGTTTACAGTTATTTGCCTTGACTGAACTCGCTTGTTTCGCTTTCCTTTCGTATTCTAATTGAGAAACTCTCTGGCAACTGACCAAAAATAGTCAACAATATACTTGTCAACAATATATTATGTTTTTACTTTCCTTCAAAATATTTTTCGAGAATCAAAATTTGTTGCTGAAAGCGTTTACCATATTAATTTGTCACCACTTCAAAAATTTGTGGTGGATCTAAGATAGGAATCTAAAAAAAGTGTAATTTGCATCCAATTTTGTGGTAAGATAACATTAAAGTCATTACAAGACCTTTATAATTAACTGCCCTGTTTCCCAAGATTTTTTTCCTTGAAAACCGTCCCAAGTCTCATTCTCAGCAGCACCCAAAAGTGAAACATCTTCGTTTGAAGTGGTGAAGCAACAACACTTACTTTCTCGCATTGGTAAGGGTTTCGTAAAATTTTAATATCGCAATTTCTGTCCATATTAATACATCTCCACCATTACTTGTAACACTAGTTATCAATCGTTAGTGCATTAGGTGAGAAAACTAATTTTTATAGATAATACATCAACACAAAGGGTCCCCCCGGATAAGATGGTAAAAAGTTCCCCTCAACCAAATTACATATGAGTGGTTACACTATAATTCTAACATAAAAATATTATTTTTGAAAGGTTTCTTAGCCCCCGTCCCACCACCCACACCCCTATACAGCCAAAAAAGTGTTTTTTTAATTTCAATTTTTTTCGACAACTTAACACAATTTTATCAGACTGAAAAAAATATGATAAATAAGAACACAATTTGAACTATCAGAAAAACATTTTTCAATATTTTCTCAGGCCCAAATTCAAACACAAAAAAATATTTTCGAAAAAAAATATCAAGAAATATTTTTACTGTGTCTTAAAAGCCTGGAACAGGCTTGAAAAAAATGTCAAAGGTTCCTCTTAAGACACAAATTGTTGTGAATTTTTTTCAGATTTTTTCGATTGCTGGGCTGCAGTTAAAAAAATAAAAACCATTTTCCCGCCTTTAAAACACCTGGACTTCCAATATACTTTGAAAATGACTGCAACGGTTCTGACAAAAATGTCATAACATATAAATAATTAACATTGTATGGCAACATATATTTTATGTAATACATAACTTAATTGTACAATATCATATGTCATTAAAGATGTTACAATTTTCACAGAACTTGATCAGTTGGTTCTGATATTTGGTCGAATACAATAAGGTATCTAAAGGTTTATTTAGATTGGTAAATTTTCTTTCATTACTGAATTTAGGGCAGTTTTCTATTATGTGTTAAATAGTTAAATTAGTGTTACAAGTATCACAAAGTGGAGAGGGTGTTTTGGTAATTAAGTAGAGATGGGTTAATTTTGTGTGGCCTGATCTTATTCTGGACAGTGCGACTTGTCCTTTTCGGTTGAGCTTCTTAGAAGTTTTAATATGATAAAAGTTATTAATTTGGCTGTGGAGTTTACTTGCTTTGCACTTTTTTCATGTGCTATTCTATTTTTGTGTCATGCATTTTTCTATTGTTCTCAAATTATCAAAGGTAGTATGCATGATGTTATGAATATTATTTCCCTTCCGTAGGTCTATTAATGTTACAGAATTTTTCCCTGTTATGTCCTCTGGAATTTGAAGTTGAGGTGGAAGCCAAGCAACAATAATACTTACTCCTGCAGATTTTTTTATTTGTTGCGTTTATTTGTTTGTGTTGCGTTTATTTGTTTGCGTCTGATTTAATGTGGTAGTATTGTTCTTGAATCATTTTAGCCATCAGTATTGGAAATTTTTTTGCAGGATTGTTGTAGGACTTTCAAGGATTTGGTGAAAAGAATGGTTTTAAAGGAGGATAACTTTTCAGTAATTTTTTATTTTAAATTGTAATTTAAATCAGTAATTTTCAATTGTTTGTTAGGTCATGTTTCTGTGATATTCAATACATGGAAATATGTAATTTAAACAGATTAAAAGAGAAAACTGCACATTTTAATAATGTATGCCAACAACAAAGATCACTTAAATATTTTTAAATGACAGTTACACAAGAAGAGTTCTAAATTGATGAAAAAATACCTGATTGTCGGATTTGAAGAGAATTCTGTGGTGGCTTCATGAGATCGCCGTCTTGTGGCCCTCTTGTGAATTTCGGAGCATCTCTACATACAGACCCGGCAAGCATTATTTTGTTCCAACAGCCTTGATACTTGATTTTTTTTTCATTAAATAATTGTCCTGATGGTATCCTTCTCCGTTTCCATCACTGATTGCCCGATATTTAGGAGGGGAAAAGTCTAGGTGGAAGTGCAGAAGATGGATTTTAAGGGAAATGCTGTATCCGAGTTCATGGTATTTTGCTGAACTACTGCCACCAACTGAGTGTAGTTATTATCTCTTTTCTTGTGTACAAATCCCCCCTTGAATACTTCCCAAGGTTCCTTTTCTTTCTCTTCAAAACTCTGTCAAACGCAGGATCCTTTACGAGTTCTCAAATTTGTGGTCCAAAAAATACCTTCCTTAAATTTTTCATCACTTAATGTAGACAATTTTTCTCTTAAGTACCTAAAGGCTCCGTTCCTCCTTTGTTCATAGCTTTGGCGAAATTTTCTATCAAACCCTGCTTTACATGTGGGAGTAACATCTTATGGGAGGCTCGGCAACATTTTTCTCGGTAGAGTTAAAGTTCTTGCAGGTCACAGTCTGCTTGAATATAATGTGATTTCCTGTCTGCTGTTCCACATTCTTAAAATACAGCAGTATTTAGTGTGCCCCAGTTGCAATCCTAAGAGCACAGCGATGGCTTTTAGATCACAGATTTTCCATTTATGTTCAGCATATTTGATTGAATGAAGGAGGACTGTCATGTTTGAATAAGTCTCCTTCATTTGAACAGAATGACCAACAGGAATAGAAGGAAGATGTTACCGTTGTTAAGTAACACAGCTTTCAAACTAAGCTAGGAAGAGTCTATAGTCTCCATCCAGTAGGGTCATTTTTCAAATTCAAACATTTCATCAAGCCAGTAACGGCGCAGCAAACCAATAGTGTTTTTCTTCTCGAAAGAAATAAAGGAAGCGGATTCCTCTGGTGTTGCCTGCACTGAGATCCTAACTTCACTCGGAAGAAGATTCAATTCTGTAGTCTTGATCCTAGAAGTTTTTCTTTCTCCTTTCACAAATAAAGATTTCCAATCATATCACTAAATTCCGCTTCATTTACCCCGTGCGAGTTATGGTCTTTTTCCTCAAATTTCGGGTCTTGGGATATGTAGGACTTGTTGGGTTCTTGTTCTTCCATACCATCTTCATTTTCTACTCCAATCTTATAATTTTAGGATGATGTAGGAAACTGGTAAACTCTCTGAACATGGAATAGGTCGAATAGCAGATGGAATCTTCGGGCATTGAACTTTTCCTCTTTTCTTCGTTGACAATCGTGTCTTAATAGGTGGTGTCAAGCAGAAAAAAATCATTAGTACGGTTTGAAGGCTCCCGCCATAGGCAGAGCAAAAGTCATAGAAAGTTTTTATTTTGTAATTTTTCAACCGTGCTTGAAGTACAACTGAACATAAGAGTTGCAACATATAGTATGTGGAGCCCCTGATTTGTCCTGCTCGCCTTCTATATCTTCATATCAAAATAATGCTGATAAGCAGCCTTCACGATATATATTGCAACGCCAATCTGTCTCCGCAACACCGGGAGCGGCGGACTTACCTGCCGGGCTAGCTCAGATGGCAGATAGTTCGGCTGAAACAGAACTGACGGATGGTTGACGTGACGTTGCAGGCGAATGAAGTTAAACTAGTGGTGCTTCCAACGCACATACTTTCTCGCTCTGCTTCTATACGGTCCTTATTGCTATTCCACTACTCCGTAAACAAGCAAAAGTGTACTATACCAGCAAACCATTTCGGTACCGAGACCCGAAAAACGAGACTCAAATTCAACGAACCGGCACTTATACCACTACGCAACACCAACACCGCCTCTGTCGAACAGAGCCGTAAAAGAAT
The DNA here is from genome assembly GCA_031308135.1 of Acheta domesticus. Classification (NCBI taxonomy): domain Eukaryota; kingdom Metazoa; phylum Arthropoda; class Insecta; order Orthoptera; family Gryllidae; genus Acheta; species Acheta domesticus. Next base: position 149,642,808 of record JAHLJT010008446.1, on the reverse strand, counting down.
AGAACCGACCTATAAAATAGTAAGTGCATGACAAAGAAACAATTGATACGATGGTAATACGCTTTACAAATATAAGAAGAGAGATAAAAAATTGTTAAAAGTTAAAAATTTGAACAAATGTATACAGACATTTCCACGACATTTATCGCAATTACTTATATTTTAGTCAAAACGTAATTCTATCAATTTTATCATTAGAAGCCGGTAATTTTCAACATGCGAAAAACATGTCTTTCAAACATGACCAAGAAAGGCAGCGATAAACCGCATTACGAAGTATTCGTAAGCCTAGAAATTAATAATAATTTCTAAACCGTTAGGGATTGTAAGTTTATCGCATGCCTTCTGGTTATATTGTATTACAATTTAGCGTTAAAATGCTCATAATTTTACTTAAATTGGTTCATACAGATATATACTAGACAACTGTTCATTTGACATGTCATACGCTTCAGAAATCGAATAACAGAGTTGAAAAATTGTTTAAAAGACGCAGTTAGGGAAAACACAGGCAAGTCCTGTCTATTTATCTATATTGAATCTATTCGTGAGTAGAAGTACTTCAAATGATGTTCAATAAAGTATCTACACTCTTCAATGTTTTTTTCCTGCAACATCACATTCATCAAATTAAAATCCCCCTGGGGGATCGAACTCGGCACCTTCCTTATTGAAGACCTCAACCCGCAGGTGCATTAACCAACCGCGCTACGGGACAGACTTGCGGAACAACTGCTTATATTTCAGTCAAAACGTACTTGTATCAGTTCTATCATTAGGAAGCCGGTAATTGTCAACATGCGAAAAACATGTCTTTCAAAAAACATGACCAAGAAAGGCAGCATTCAACGGTTTACTCCACATAATTTATCGGATGATCGGCATTTGGAAAATAACTACTGCGAGAAAGTATGTGCCATTCTATAGCACCACTGGTTTATTATATATTTACCTTCCCTTCTTACACACGTGCAGAAAATTTAAAGAAAAAATTTGGAGCGGTTTTTGAAAAATTTTTTTTGTAATTTGAATCGCAATTTACGCAAAAACTATTAGTTTTTCAAAAAAAATTGTACATGACCTTATTTGAAGTGCTAATTTTGTACAACCGACTTTGTCTGAGGCGAAAATCAATCAAATCAAATTCAATTTTGCAGTTTTTAAACAGTTTTTTGCAATTTTCGAAAAATAGGGCCTATTAACGAAAATGATGCCTACGTCATTCCCTTCAACGTTCTTCGCACTATTCAACAACAAAATATAATCAAAAAATTTGGAACCATTTTTTTTAATTTAGAAAATCTCAAAATGGGCTTCATGTAAAGTATCCTCAAATACTAAGATTTCGGTTTCAAATTCAAGAGGCCTTGAGACGAATAAAAACCATCAGGGAATATCAATTTTGAAGAAAATCGACCGAACCGTTTAGGCGCTAGCGTTGACCACTGACGGACAGACCTACGGAATGCCGTCAATCGATTTTGAAGTATGAAGAAGCAACAAATCATGGATTTTGACTACACCACGAGATAGAGGATTTTTTTTCTAAATTTAGCAACAGATTTTATCCACTTTTTTGTCACCAGACCCCTGCTATAAGGTATCCTGCTATATTTCCCTCCACGCAGCTATGCACTGGTTGTGTTGAACGCGGCGGCTCTCGTGGCGGGCGACGGCAAAGCTCTGGTTCACTTCGCTTGAATGAAACCGCACCAAAATACGGCGGCGTGATGTCTCGTTCAAGTTCGTTTTTTGATAATGCAAATTTAACTGTGACCAAGCACTGTATTTCTTCTATGACCAAGCACTGCTCAGAAAGCAAAGACAACATTTCAGCTCCAAATTCTCTAAGTGAAATTAAAGCAACTTTCTTCTGGCGCTGCTGCCAGCAGAAGAAATTCTCCAATTAACATTAATGGTCCAATTCGGCGTTTATTTTAGCCGACTCGGGAAAAATCCCGAAGTGCGCGAACCCCCCAGACACGAAGCTCCGCACTCTCCAACGTTCACCATTCGAGTCGTATTTCTTTCTCGCTGTCTCACAAAGCAGCTACCCTGTTTCCCCCCACCAAAACTCACTAAAGTTGCTGGAAATTTCCAGAATCTGGAGCGATGTCATTTTGGATTGGTTGACACTTACTACGCAGTAGAAACCCTTGCGTCCAATCAGAGACGGCGGTCCTCAGAAACTGGATGGAAAATTTCCACTTGCGCTCCAGAAAGCTCTAAATTGTTTATGGAGTGCACGTGCACTTTCGAGAGGTTGGCAAGCGGGCGGGATGGTAAGAATTTGTCCTTAAGTGATCGAGAGCACGACGGTCGGGGTGAATCCTCAGCTGTCCTTGACTAAATACTTGGGGGCTGGCGAGCGAAGGGCGAGGCGGCCGGAAATGGTCGGCTGGTCCGTTGCTAATCTGCCCGGCACCAGGCAGGCGAAAGCATCCGCGGCGGCCTGCGCGTCTCCTTCAGGCTTCCGCGTACATGACCCGTGAAAGATAATTCAAAATTAAGTTATTTTATTATTAACCAATATTGGGTAATGCTACAATATATATACACACACACACACACACACACACACACACACATATATATATATATATATATATATATATATATATATATATACATACACACAGGGTGAGTTACGTAACTTTAGCACCTCCTGTAACTTTGAACGGTTGAAGTTATTGCAATGCAGTTTCACGGAAGTGCATGAGGGGAAGGGGCTAATAGATACGTGCATTAATTTCTATTTTATCACTTGTATTTACGAGATTTTTTAGGTAACTTTGTTTTTTAAATGGAACTATACATATTTTTCAGTCCACCATGACGAGCGTAAAAAAGGCGAATTCAATATGTACATATTGTTATATGTTAGATAAGCATTTTTTTTTATTAATTTTGATTTTTGCGACTGGGGTTTAACGGACATTTTGAATAGTCCACCACACAAGGTCACGCAGCACTCCACCAGCAACGCGCGCCCGGGCAACTTTAACGGAGAAGTTAATAAAGTTTATTCCAATATGTATATTGGAATAAAATTTATTAACTTTTCCACTAAAAGAGTCCCACAATACGGGTTTTTATGTCCAAAACTCGTTTTTTGCAGCAGCATTACAATATTTTCTCTACACAACAGGAGTGAGAATTAGCAAGTCCATGTCCATGGGGAGTCTATGGCAAAAATCGTTCTTTAATTTGCAGTAGTACTGAGTCATTTTGTAACTGGATAATTAAATATTGCTTTGGTTCTTTTTGACCACGGTTCAGAAAGGCGAGAAATTCATCGCTGTAATAGTGAATTAGATAGGTACACCCTTCCAGCTCCGACCTTCAAACAGATGTAGATAAGATGAAAGGACAGACGAACATGGGCAGACGAACGGACTGACAGATAAATGCGCGGACGGACAGACGAACACATGGATAGATGAACGGACGGATGGACAGACGAATGCACGGACGGACGAACACATGAACGAAAGGGCGGACGGACCGACAGACAAACGCACAAACCGAGAGGTAGACGTACGTACGAACGTCTTCGTCGTCGCCGTCTTCGTCTTCGCCGTCTTCGTCTTCGTTGTCATCTTTGTCTTCGTTGTCGTTGTCGTCGTCGTCGTCGTCGTCGCCGTCGTCTTCTTCGCCATCGTCGTCTTCTTTGTATTCGTGTCTTTTCGTTCGTTCGTGTCGTTCGTCTTCTTTTTCGTCTTTCTCTCTCTTTCTCTTCGTCGGTATTGGTACTGGAGTGTAACCAACGCCAACTGTTTCTAAGTAGGTGGCGTTGATTTAGTTCCCGGCTTGCTCACCCAGATCGCAGCGCCAAAACACGAAAAAACAAGTTTTTGGAAATTTCCTAGAATTTTATTTCCCCATCAGGAGAACGAGACGCGTCAATGTCTCGACCTCGTCTTGATTGGTGCACGGGAAGTGGTGCCCGTGAGAGACGGAACCACAAATCCGCACGCATGCACACGAAGAGTTTACTCAAATACTATATAGGGATTATAATTATCAAAATACATTAATATATAACGTATTTATGGAACATAACTACAATAAATAAATATTAAACACTCCATCGTAGATTCTGAGTTGAAAAATACACAACTCCTTACTGCCTAGTGGCTGTATTCCAACTGCTTGCTGACTCTTTCAACGCATAATGCGTCACAACCCAGTGCTATGACTTTCTGATACCCTCGTATGGCCGTGAGCAGTGCGTATCTGGGCGAGGAATGATTATGATTTTGAACGCGGGGCAGGGAGACACGTGAATAGAAGCCATACCCATACATCTTCCCATAAAGAATGAAAGACGGATGTTGTCTGGTATCAAAATATTTATTTTAAGGCTAAAGGTCTTTTCGATAGCATGGCTATCATCCTCAGAGCTATCTTGCTGCATCTGAGCTGAAAACGAAGTTCGTTCAAAAATGAAAATGTTTCAATATCCTAGGGGCTCTGGTTCCTTCAAATCGAACGAGGAATACTCATTTTCAAAAAAATTAGTTGAACATATTAGGCTATATCGTTGGCGCCAGACCGATGGACGTCTTACAGTCAATTTTTCATCATAAGTTACCCACAAAACATCGATTCTGACTACACAATGTCTTTGGGAATTAATTTATGCAATAAGAATTATTTTCTATTGAAAATTTTGCAGTTTTCCGATTACAATACTTTCTCTTCTGCTGCACGATTACAGTACTTTCTCTTCTGGCCGAGAAAGGCAAGAAAGTAAAACTGAAAAATTTGGATGAATAATACAATCAAAAAAGTTTTTTCTAGCTTCATTTAAGGAAAGAGAAAATATATCTATTTATTCAATACTACCAATAAAGGAATTTTTTCTCTGAATATGCTACAATGAATTTCGCAAATTATGATTTTGTAAAATATTATCGTAATTGACTCTCGATTGAGTGTTCGTGATTTCGGACGCCTCAACTAGAGGTCATTAGTTGGCCGTAAGAATAGTTTTTTCATCGGGAGGTGGCGGTGATCTTTCCCTGCTGGATGGTGAGATCCGACGCCGACGTACCGTCGGCTAGCGGGGTTTTTCCCCAAACAGTTACACCCAAACAGCGGTTTTCCCCAAACAGCGGGGCACCGCCCCAGCCGGGAGAAACTCTCATCTCCTGACATGTGTGGTAGTGTAGTGCATGTTAGTTTGTGTGTGTATAAGAGCTGAAGATAGGACAAGGGAGAGAAAGGAAAGATGGCACGCGGTCCGTGGCCCGTTTGTTAGGGTTCTGCTCCGGCATTCTCCTGGTTTGATCGGATCGTTCCATTGATCGGAGAAACCACGGAAAACTACCGAACTGAGCAGCCGGCCGCTAGAATTCTCCTCCAGCCAGCGACTGAATTCGACCTAGCTGACAAGCTAGTGTCGAAAATCCTGCCGCCGTCGGGACTCGAACCTAGAACCTCCCGGTCAGAGGGACTGACGTGACATCCATTGATGCACTGAGACATCTCTCCCGATAATTAATTGCTCTCTTGAGTATGTAAGATTCGTAGTGGAGGGGAATAACGAAGGTCACTTGTGATAATTTATAGGTGAAGATAGGCGAAAAGTTTCTGGGTGAATCTATTGATTTTTCTGTGTTGTACAAATTTTCTATCTAAATGAGATGTTTTATCAATGCAGTGTCGTTTCAAAACGTGTGCAACTTCGTAACAACAAGAAAATCAAAGGTGATTTCTCACGGCCTGAACACAACATAAATGCTACTTGCATTGAATATGCTCACGTGTTTCAGGGCAATTGTTGGAAATAGTAGGGTGTTGGAACATGCTCCTCTCGTCAGTGAACAGTGAAACTTCCTTGTCTACAAATCCTACCTGTAAGTAAAGGCGCATCGTTTGAATTTATCAAATTTTGAACAACTAGCCAGCGGTCACCAAAAAAGTATCCCTCAGTATCAAGAAACCATTGCCTTAAATAGTTGTTCACCAAACACTCGTCCGCCATTTGTAGCAAAAGTGTGAATGACTTTTTTTCTCCGCACTCCCTCACATTGTCCCTTTCTTCCGCCACACCTATATGCGTGCTATCTTAATGTGCTTTGACACTATAATTAGCCATGTGGGTCACTGATCGTTCTTCCGCTGTCCGCGTCGGAGCGTGGCGACGGTGACAGCCACAGCGAAGCTGCCCGCCCCAGCGCTCTTTCTCATACCTTGTCCCCGCCTTTCCCCTGCTCCCACTCCCTCCTTCCCTAGCCTCGGCCTCAGCCCCTCCCCCACCCTCGCCACCGCCCTAGCCACGGCCCTGCTCCCTCCCTCCTTCCCACGTCCCTGCCCCTCGCCCGCTTCGCACTCCCCGTCCCTTCCCCGCCCCTCCCTTCCCGCCCCGCCAATCTCTGCCCGCTCCGCCCCTCCCTCGCCCTCTCCCTACCCCGCCTATTACCCTCCCTCTCAACCCCACTCAGTCCCGCTCAACTCTACCGTCGCCCTTCCCCCTCTCCCACTTCCGCCGCTCTCCCGCCCCTTTCCGTTCACGCTGGCCTCCTCCCGTCTCCTCACACCCACCTCCGGCCACCCTCCCGCCCCTTCAACCCAATTCCCGCCTCTCTACCGTCGCCTCCCGTCCACTCTCCTTCCCCTTCCACTCGCCTCTACGTTCGCCTCTACCCTCGTCCCTCTACCCTCGTCCATGTCCCCCGCCCCCACGCTTTCTCGCGCCCTCTCTGTCGATCCTGCCTTCTCCACAGTCATGGGCCGTCATTCCACCACCTCGCCTCTCCTACTGTTGTCGCCCTAGCCCAGGCCACGCCGCTTCTCAGTCCCTGCTCCGTCTCTCGCTACTCGGCTCCACTCGGCTCCCCAATGCGTGACGCTACATTTACGCCTCGTAGCCGGCAGCAGCGTCGCGTTAACATGTTAATCGACAAGGCTGTCCGCCGCCGTGCTACCGCTTAGCAAAACAAAACGTGTAATGGAGCGGAGGAGGCTCGGTGGGCCGGTGACGTCAGTGGCGCCAGAGAAGGTGTCGTGGGCGCCTCTCCCGCCCTTCGCCATTGTCTTACTCCTGTTCCTTTTTTTCCGAGCGAGGCGCAGGGTGGTGCGGGGTGCGCCGCCCTGCCCCGCCCCTTCCTTGTTCTCTGGGAAAACGGCCGCGCGCCGCCTCGGAAGCCCCGCGCTGAGGGCCATGGCGCGGAGGCAAGCCAACGGAAGGAGCTCTTTCGCTGACACCAACCAACAAACAGTATTGCAATTATCTACATGAATTAGTATCTCTAAACTTATTTGTATGAAAATGTACTGTGGTTTCAAGTAGAAATAACGAAACGAAAAGATAGAAGGAAGCAAATAGAAAGAACGAAAGTTCACGACAGAAACTACAGATTTCGCCTGTTTATTACTTTAATGAAACAGTAATGATATAGCAATTTTTATAGAAGTAATTCATCTGGATTCATTATACATAAACATTTCGGTTTTCAATCACACATTGCTTTCAAAAGCTCCACTCATATTGTAATAATGTAATTACACACGTAGCAGTCCCTTTTATCCCTTGCATATTACTCTTGTTAACCTCCCCTCACGGGAAACGATTTGCACTGGGAATTGCGAGCACCTCTTTCGAAACGCAATGTGGTGTCTCACACTTCTCCGCTTCACTTCCTCACCCGTTGTGGTCCATCTCTCTCCGACAGCTAGATGAATGCTATAATAATAATAATAATAATAATAATAATAATAATACGGAAGCACTTATAATAGTTCTCAAAATCTCCCACGATGATAAATGCCGCATTTGCCAGGAACACGTAGAAACCATTGATCATATTGTCTCAGCTTGTCCAATCCTAGCAAAGACCGAATACCTGAAAAGACACGACAGGGTGTGTAGCTACCTCCACTGCCAGATCTGTACCGCCCTCGAAGTTCCGAACACATGCCCCAAGTGGTACGAACACTCACCAAAACCGGTGACGTCTGTTGGATTGTGTACGATATTGTACGACCAACAAATTCAAACAGATCGCACGATAGCGGCAAACAAACCGGATATAGTTATCCGGGATTTGGAGAAAAAATGGTGTTTACTTGTCGATGTTGCTGTACCTTGCTATCAAAACGTCGTTACCAAGGAGGCAGAGAAACGTCTTAAATACAAGAGTTTGGAAATCGAGATCAGCCGAATGTGTGGCGTAAAAGCACAGGTCGTCCCGATAGTTATCGGAGCTCTGGGATTTGTTCCGCAAAATTTGTGTAAGATCTTGTCTAAACTCCCAGGTAATTCAAAAGACTGGGAAGTGCAAGAAATCGCTTTATTTGGAACAGCCCACATTTTGCGCACAGTATTGTAGAAGCACCGACAGTCCCTAGATCTGCTCCTTAGGTAGCTGGTTGCAACCTGGAGTAAATTTTATAACCAGCCGTCACATAAGATTTTTAGTCGTGATATAGAGTAATAGTAATAATAATAGTAATAATAATAAAATAATAATAATAATAATAATAATAATAATAATTCATGAAGACGTCTTATAAAACATTCATTTCTTGGAAATATCCTAACCATCTCATAAAAGACAGGCTGCCGTAAAAGACGTTCTTGGTACAGACAACGTGCTGGCGTGGCGTGTTGTGGTGTTGTGGAGAAATGTCCAAAGGTAGAGAATGAATTAACAAACTTGTGAAGAAAGGAACTTCAATTGTCTTGTTCAGTTCAGTTAAATGATGACTTGTTTGCTATTGTTTTTATTTCTTTGTTTTTTTCTTTTCCTCAGGCCACAGCGATATTTTTCGTGATAAATCAATCTGAAACTAGCTAAGCCTCCTTCATGACTTGTGGTCAGCTGGACGTCCTCCAAGATTTCTCGCGCTTTTTCCTATTGTAGCATTGGTGTCCCTCCAATACTCTTGTTGTTAGTTAATATTTTAGAAAACGTCTGTGAATATACTTCACTTCAGTTACGAAGATTAGGATCGTTTTGAATTTCTTCAGTCGTAGTCTTCCAAACTTTTGTTCCTTCAAATCATAAACAATGTTTAATCTTTTCACAATCTACAAAGTAAATTCCTTGAGTATTTCCAAATAAACTTGTCATATTGATAGAACTCTTTTACTTTATAAATTTAACTCGGGCTGATGATCAGTGGATCCAGGGGGTCATGGCCCCCAAAAGACTTAACAAGAAAAATAATGGAAAAGAGATGCAGGAAAAATAAAATAATATGCATAAGAGAAAAAATAAACAGCGCAAAGTTGAAAGGCATCCCAAAAAAGTATCTATACAGTAACCGCGAGACAGTCTGATTACTGCAGTGTCATACAGATGTTTTCTTAGAGCGTTGCCTCAAACGAAAACTAACTCACTCCACGTTTCAGTGAGTTTTATTTATCTGGACTAAAAAATGTTTTAGGTGACATTCAGTTTACATTGTAGCAATAAACGCATAATTTAGAATATTGTTTCATTATGTTTAACATTCTATAACGTTACCAGTGAGAAGCAGAAAATAATAGTTTATGTAAATGTCCTAGTGGACATTTTTAGGCATGAAAAATGCTAGATTGTGTATTATACAGAGTCTGTTTCAGTAAATACAATGCTGTTTTCTCTTTTCATTAAATACAATGCTGAGTTCTTGACATTTTATTATCAACAAAAAACTTGCAATTCGTCAAACAATAATTGAACAGAAAATATCAATATCACGGGAATCAAAACACGCTTTGGAAGAACTGAAATGATCGCTCATCGACTGTATGCCAAAAAGTGGCTCCAAATTTTTTATTATTTTACGTTGTCTTCGAATTGCTTAAAGAAGCCTTTAAAGAGTAGCGCTGGTCTCATTTTTGCTGAAATTTCTGATTTTTCGAAAATAGAAAAAGGTCAGAATTGTTTTCGGCGTCTTCCTACAACTACAATATTGGAAATAGAGATGTTTTTCTTAATAATGTTTGTTGTTCATAAACAGATCTTTTAAGATGCACATTGTAGTTTGTACGTTATTTTGCATGAAATGTAGGAAATTCGAAAACACTTTATATTCTCAAAAATGGCTTCAATTTTTCCTATGTTTTCCTCGTATGTATCAAAAAAATTTACTGTCCAGTAAAAAGAGTGGTGGTAGTCTCATTATTTTACGTCGAACTCTGTTTTTGAAAATTGCAAAAAATAGTAAAAAGTTAACATTTCAATCTACAATTATGAAGATATTTTTGTTTAAAGCACATCAGTTTTGAAAATCGTAACTTAAAAGAGGTTATTAATATTTTTTTTAAAAAATTAGTGTTCGCGTAATTTCTGCTTGAAGCTAATGCAATTTATAAAAAATCCTCAAAACCGCCAAAACAATTTTCTTCAATTTTTTTCCTGCATAGAAAAAGTATCCTTTAATAGAACTGTGCAGGTCTCATTCTCGTTGATTTCTTGACGTAGGAGTGTTTTATATGTGAAAAATACTTCAAGGTGGGAACATCTTTCCAAAAGATACAGATAACCATTACTAAATCACTCTATGAAGTATTACATTCAAGAGGTTTCAGAAGCAACATCTCACTACAAAATATTCATATATAATGCTTGTAAACTACCTGAATGTGGCGTCGCCGACGCTGTAAACTATTTTAAAAGTATTTTCATGTGTAGAATATTTCTTTCGTACTTCGTTTCGTTCATGCGTAACTTTGTTCAAACATGTTCTAACAGTATGTGGCATTGGACTTACCAATGAATCGTAGTAGCTGATAATTACTCTCCTTCAAAAATTCCCAACATCAATGGCTTTGTATGTTACCTCCTTATAGGATATGAACTGGTAATCTTGCAATTTTAAAATTATAATCGTCGTAAGAAATACTTGAAGGTATTGATGATACGAATAGTTAAAGTTTAGTCAAGCTACACTTTTTACGATGTTTGCTAATATGCACAATAATGCAGTAAGATCGCCTGTTAGTTCTTCTTGGCTATTATCTAATCCTAATATAAGATCATTATCAATTAGTTTCAAAAATTCTTCTGCAAAACCATCTACAACTACATTAAATGTTATGTAAAGTAAAGTATTATTGATTTTAACAATTATATTTAATGTTACCATTTGGTTACCGTTTGGACTATATAATTCTAAAAGTCTAAATATGCTTGTAACAAGTATTGTACCTCAGCTTCTGAGTCAATGACTCCCCGTTTCTATCAAATTTGTTGTCCAACTGTATCAAATTTGTTTCCCTGATTCTTTGGCCGAATGCTGAGATCGTCACTTGTTTTGGTCTCTGCACATAAATGTTGTTTCACTAGCTGTGCACGTTTTCTCAAGTTCAGTGAATTATATAATTATTTAAATTAATATTCTCCATGCTCCCTCGACAGCAAGTTCGGTCCTACACGTACTCCACAATAAATGTTAATAGCCAAAATCTGTAGCCGATTTGCCTTAGCAAATAGTTTTGATTACACGGGAGAGAATATTTTCTTACTAATTCTTGCCAAAAACGCTTGTTTCCACCTATTTATAATTTAACTTGCATATAGTTTGGGGGAGGGAAGAAAAGGGAGGGAATTTTAAAAACTGAGCACAGAATTTACTACTCCCCATAGTGCGTTACTGTTTTTCACTGTACTTGACTTTCAGTAAATTTCTATCCGTATTAATACATCTGTTTTAATCACTTGTAAAAGTTATTTACAATCGTAGTGCATAAGAGGCGAAAACTATTTCTTCCAAAGCTAATTCATCAACAAATTTGACAGTCCAAACAGCGTTCAGTGCTATAACAAAGATGATCAATCATAGAGAAGTAATTCTATGAATTCAAACTGTAGTAACGTGGCGTTGCCATTATCGGTTTGCGCCTTCATATCTTGTGAGAGACCCTTCAACAAAAGGGGGAAATTAAAGTAATTGCGGTTTTGCAAACATTACTTGAAATTACTTATATTTACAAAAAGTTATTCAAGCCCTTATTGAGTAATATAATTTTGAAGAATAGATTTCAATAATTAAGTAATCTCTTATCAGTATTGAATATGAATTTTTTGCAATTTTCGAAAATTCAGAGATTTTACCGAAAATGGGCCCTGCACAACTTTTATAAGCCTACTTTTCTTTATTCGAGAAAAAAATTAAAACATTTTGAGCCGTTCTAGAAATTTTTCCTCAAGGAACATTACGCAAAACTATTAGTTTTCTCAAAAATTTGTACATTACATTAATGAAGATTAATTTTTAATGCACATTTGTAAAGGAGAAAATCTCTATAGTACATATTGTAGTTTCCCAATTATAAGTTTTTGCAATTTTCTAAATAACTTCACCATTAATGAAACATGGGACATTTTTATTTTCTCGCAATTACTCCGCAAGATAATAATCGCGCAGCCGAAAACAATTTTCGGCACCAAAACTCCTATTGCCATGCCTTGGTAACGAAAAGAGGATAAATCTTTTTTCTGAATATGGTAAATTACTTCCTCTAAGACCTGGTGAACCCAGAATCCGTGTTTTGTGAGTCCATGATATCGAAAAATCAACTGACGGCAAAACGTCTGGCTGTCCGTCCGTCTGTGGTCAACGCTAGTGCCTAAACCATTCAGACGGTTTGATATTCCAAGTACATATTCCCCGATCGATCTGAACAAACTCAAGGCTTTGGGAGTTTCAAATGGATATTTTGGTTTTTGGGGATACTCGACATGAAGCCTCAAAAACATATTCATAGTTTCCTCAAAAATGGCTCCAATTATTTTATTATACTTTGTCCTCGGATAGAGTAAAGGAGGCGTATTAGAATGGAGCCGGTCTCGTGTTTGAAATCCGTAATTTTTCGAAAATTTTAAAAGTAATTTTTGGAGCGTCTTCTACAAATATAATATTGAAGTTACAGATTTTTATCCTTAATGAAATTTGTTCTTTAGACAGATCTTGAAATAAGCTCGGGTACAACTTTTTCGAAAAGATAAGTAACTACTTATCTTATTCGAGATTATTTTTTATTTGCGTAATTTATTATTTATTTAATGCAAAGAATAGATCATTTTAATTTTTGAAACAATTTTCTCTCTAAAACTGTAACATTTTTTTTCTTTACATTTTTTTCTCTTATATATCATGGGACGGTAAAATTATGGCGCTAGTCCTACATTTTAAATCTAAACAATTGAAGATAGAGATTTTTGCCTTAGACAAAATCTATTCCAAAAAAGGGCTTGAAATTAATGTAATTTATTTTAAAAATTCTCAAAAACAGCTCCAAATCTTTTCTCCAATTTTTTCCCACGGATAGAAAAAGGGACTCTTAAAAGATAGGCATGGGTCTAATTGTCATTGAACTCTCTGAATTTTCAAAAATTATAGCAAATTTTATTGCAATAGAATTGTTATTGTTGCGAATGTAGTTACAAATTTGAAACATCGATGCGCCAAATGCTACGTTTTTGCGCAGAATTAATAAGAACACACATTGTAACTCAAACGTATCACGAATTATTTGCACAATATGTAAATTGCAAAAATAATACGGGTCAATAATTTGGTCGTAGTTGGCAATACAAAATTATAACATCTGAGTAGTCATTAGATTAAACCAGTTTTCGGTTTCACGTAGAAAGACCCAATTGTTTCTAACATATTTTTCATCGATCTCATTGTGAGCGATAAGTTTAGGTATAGAATTTCAGTGGAAAGAATTAAAGATTAAGAAAACGTAGCCAATGAGTAACTGCTTATAAGTGCTGTTCCATTACGCTAGAATACTAATTGAGGTATGTGTGTATACTAAATTAGGGGATATAAATTCTCACATTACTTCATAAAACGTTGTGTACCTAATTGATGATGTTCTGGTGAAGTGATAATAGGAGACTTTCGACAATTATTCGCAATGATGTATAAGAATCCCACAGAGATATATACTTGTTTACCGTTTCCTTTCAAACTCTCCTTCCACACTTTTGCCGAATTTGAACCGGGAACCTTTCGTTCCGAACACAGCCGTTACTTGCCACAGCCGTTTGTGCGTCTTAGGTTTGCTCATATTGTTGTTTTTGGATTTCTGAGCCTAAGTAGACATTCTTCAGAAAACTCTTTAATTTCCTTTCTGAGAGTCTTGATTCCACTTTCGGTGTCTCAACCACTCTCTACAATATCAGGCATCCGATGAGTTTGTAGCGTTAGTGGGAGTGTTGCTCGATTGCGTTCCAGATTCTATTAAAGCAATGTAAGAAAGAGACTTCTGGATTATACAAGAGCGTTGCTGTCGCGGGGTCTCCAGCACGCGCTCCTCGCCAGTCTATCGATCAAGTTACAAAACGTCATGATTTTTCCATTGCTTCCCGCGCTGGTCGATCGCGTTTCTGTCCGGGTCAAGGCGTACCCTATGCATGGAGAAGGCCAGAGTGCCGTGCGATCCACTCCAACTCCCAGGTCTTTACCAATATTTCGCTGCATCTGCAACTTGTGATAGAGTAGTGAAAACTTATTAATATCTGATACCCAACATATTTTTTACACTACCAACGAGGGTAATTTCTCTTCCAAAGTTAAAAATCAGAAAAAAATTAAGGTACGTATCCATCATCGTAACGATAATTCATTCCTGCAAATGAATGAACGCTCAATGGCAGTTAAACAAAATTGATAGGTACAAATATAAAATTAAAAGAACAAATACAAAAGTTGGCCCCGTGGCCGAGATCGCCAAAGCAGTAGTGCCGTAGTGATCTCGGACCGAGGAGTTGCGGGTTCGAGTCCCGCCTCGGGCATGGTTGTATGTGTTCGTCCTTTCACTCCCTATTATCACATCGTTTCTTCCTCGTACCATAACGTTAAATCCAGTAGTGGTCGCTAATGACCTACTAGTTGCTGCGACCTTAAATAACAAAAAAATATACAAGTATAAAAACACAAATATATAATACAAAAAATAAAAATATAAAATAAAGACAAAAATGCTGATAAATATAAAATGGAGGTAATGTGTCCCTTTCTACTCTGTACCCACTTCATTCCATCACCCAATAATTTATACATTAAGGGTATGTAAATGCACCGCACCGCACTTTGCCCGCACTCTTGTTGGCATTTTCTCATCCTGAAACCCCCTGCAATCACTGCACACATCCGTCCACGCTACACTTATGTTCTTGAGAACACACGAACGCTTAACTTGCATGAAACTGTGAAGAGGCACTATCACCTCTGCAGGCAAATTGTTCCAATCAACAATGGTCCTATTTACGAAGCTGAATTTTACTGTGATTGTTCTTTGTTTTCTGCATTTCATTTTGTGTTGGGGGCGGGACGTATGATCTGATGATATTATTGAAGTAATATCGTATTTGAAGTCTTTCGATGATAACTTTGCAAGCCGGTTGCATATGTACACACCTTGAAGGGCACAGCCTCTAAACCAGATGACTACTTCCAGCTCTACTTTCCATTCGATAATTTTATTTAGAAGTGAGGAATTTTATCGAAAGCTACTAGAAACGTCTATAACGAACGAATCCATTCTTTGTCCTTGGTCGAGTGAATCGTAAAAGACTTGACAAGCTAATAGCTAGTTGACTTTAGAAAGAACAGCGTGATCTAAAGCCGTATTGGTTTTCAACTGTGATATTATTGTGCCATGCATGCTGCAAATAGTCGGCAAGTTAATACTATCAGTGTGTTACTATCAGGTACATACTATCAGTGTTAATCTAATTGTTCTATAATTAGACATTTATGCATGATTTCCCACCTTTGTATGTACAAACCCCTGTCGCTTTTTTTCAGACATTAGGGACATTACCATTATTAATAGAAACTTCGAGAATTCTCGCAAGGTACGGAATAATGTTTCCCCTCCCAATCGTGGAAAATCTCCAGGAATCCCGTCAGATCTAACGTTTTTTAGCCTGTACAGAAATCTGCTATCCTAGTAAGATAATATTTGGTGTGTAGATTTTGTGAGTAAATGTTAACTACAGAGTCATTCTTTATAAGAGTAAATACGGACGCGCAGTACAAATTAAATGCGTTTGTTTCGTCCAGAGTGTTGCCAATTGATCTACCGTTTCCTGTTTTGATTGTAGTTGCGTATTCTCTTTTTCCCCCGGCCTTTTGTACATACTTGTAAAATACCGCCCTGCTCGTTATGTAAAGCCAAATTTAATTTAGATTTTTTCTTATGCAGTCATCTTCACCTCTAACAGCGCCTTCGCCAAACGCGTTTATTTTCCTGAATTTGTTCTCCCCTCTCTCATATTGTATTTTCTCACACTTTTCTTCTCAGGACATCTAATATATTCGTTATAATATTCGGGATCGGGATTTTTCAAATATCTTGTGCGGAACAAAACAGTGGATACTCTCGCAAGGGTCTACGGTTATAATATTATAGTTGTAGAGGTCTTTAACCGTAAATGATACTGTCGTACATTTCCCATAATAATAATAATAATAATAATAATAATAATAATAATAATAATAATAATAATAATAATGCAAAGTTATAACTGCTGCATAGCTGACAAAATGTACAGATATCTAGAGAAAAATAATCGGATGCCAGCTGAATAAAAGGATGTCGTAAGGGTTCTTCTGGCTGTAAGGAAATCTTGCTACTGAATAAAGTCACCTTGAATGACGTAAAGAAACGAAAACGTAATTTGAGCATGGCTTGGATTGACTAACAAAAGGCTTTTGATAGTGTACCACACGATTGAATTTTGAAGATCCTGGAGATCTATCGATTTCATCCCAGACTTATTGAATTTTGCAAGGCTAGTATGAAGTTGTGGAGCACCAGATTACTAATTCACAGCGGAAAGGGAGTAGTAGAAACAAGAAGTATTCAGATTAACAGAGGCATTTTTCAAGGAGATTCACTATCCCCTCTTCTGTTTTGCATTAGTTTGATCCCTCTATCTAGACAGTTGTCGCAAGCTGACTTTGGTTACAAGCTCCATGGTGATGAAAGGCCAGTATCGCATTTGTTTTACATGGATGATCTTAAAGTGTTTGCTAAGAATGAAGTGATTCTCTCCCAAATGCTGTCAGTCGTGAATGACTTTAGCAATGACATCTGCATGAAGTTTGGTCTTGACAAGTGTGCAAAAATCAATTTAAATAGAGGCGAACTGACAACGTCAGAGCGCATTGAAGTTGATACGCACACTGTGATTCAAGATATTGAGCCAGGCAAAACTTACAAATATCTGGACATTGAAGTATGCGAGACCATCTCGAACGACACAGTGAAAGAGAGAATTCGCAGGGAATATTACTGAAGAGTGAGACTTGTCCCGCAGTCCGCTCTGAACTCTAGGAATAAAATATCAGCAATAGGTAGTTTCGCTGTACTTGTAACCCAATAAATTTTCGGACTAGTGGACTAGACTGAGCAGGAAATACGCATCATGGATCGAAAAACCTGAAAACTGCTTACAATGCATCATGTTGCCCACCCTCGAGCTGATGTCCATAGACTTTGTGTCACGTAAGGAAGAAGGAAGAGGCCTCCAGACAAATTGAAGCGTTCTGGCACAATGTCGTTATGGGAAAGTATGTAGTCAGCCATCAAGATGACCCAATAATGAGGCAGGTCATGAAATCTGACCGAAGAATGGGAAACAGAGGCATTGTTAGTGTAGCAAGAAGCATAGCAAAGAAAACTATGCAAGACACGGACACGCAGAATGACGGAGACACTGAACTTCTGATGCTACTTAACATGAAATGTGAGACGCAAAAACTGTTAAATAAATCGTGGAGAGACAAACCAATCGACGGGCAGTATTTGAAACGAATGTACAGAGCTCAGATCAATAAAGATCAATCATTTATGTGGCTTAAAAGGGGAAGAATGAAGCCAGAATCGGAAGCACAAATATAGAGGAATAATAATAATAATAACAATAATAATAATAATAATAATAATAATAGTCGATGTTGCTATACCTTGCGATCAAAACGTCGTAACCAAACAGGCAGAGAAACGTCTTAAATACAAGAGTTTGAAAATCGAGATCAGCCGAATGTGGGGCGTAAAAGCACAGGTCATCCCTATAATCATCGGAGCTCTGGGATTTGTTCCGCAAAACTTGTGTAAGAACTTGAATAAATTCCCAGGTAATTCAAAAGACTGGGAAGTGCAAGAAATCGCTCTATTTGGAACAGCCCACATTTTGCGCAAAGTATTGTAGAGACACCGACTGTCCCTAGATCTGCTCCTTAGGTAGCCTGTTGCAACCTGGAGATTTTATTTTGAGCCGACTCATAACATCCGTAGTCGTGATATGAAACAACAACAATAATAATAATAATAATAATAATAATAATAATAATATTGTAGGATTTATATTTTAATTGTTTGGATCATTTTACTGACAATCTGGATTCACGTTTTCCGTTGTTTCGGAATAAAGACTTCCAGTACATCCTTAATTTCTTTATCACTTTCTAGAGCCCATGCAGGAGAATTCGACACTGCTCCAAACATCCTTTAGGCGTTACCGATTTTGATATATTTCACTACTGTTCCCGGAAACTTCACGAATCATAAAAAGTAAATCTACTGAAAGCATCTAATAGTGCCTAAAATGTCCTAAAAAGGGAGGTTGGTGCGTATTTTAATGTTTTTGCCTTAAAACAAGTAATTTTCAAGAATTATCATATTTTAATTACTTTATTTTTAAATTTGTAATACCAAAACGCAAATTCTTTCCAGAATTTCTCTAAACGCGACTATTTCCTGATCAAATACGCACTCGGCTCCGCTTCGAAATCTCTCACCCGACACACTGAACAAGTAGCTCTACAAGTGAATATAAATATGTTTTACGCTCGTCTCCGTTCAGCACGAACTTAAGCAATTGCACACATTCTCGGTGCAACTGCGCTGTTGACAGATTGGGAATAAAAAGTGTGAAAAAATAATGAAATGAAATAAAAATGAATAAAATAATGCTGGTAGTCACTTCTTAAATGTAAAAATGCTTGACTTTCCAAAACAATATAGTGTCTAATTTAATTGTTTTGTGATCAGTTTTAGGTATCAGAAACATGGCTTTTCATGTATAATGTTTGTTAAATACTTTGTTTAATAATTTTGTAACCTAGTTTGAGTGCTAAAATGTCACTTTTCATGGCTAATAGTGCCTATTTCATAATTTGTTTTCCTATTTGGTGCCTAAATCATCACTTTTTAATGCCTAAAATTCCGACGTCTACTCGCAAGGCACCACTTACATGGTGTGATAGGTGTTACAAGTTAAATGTATTTTATTATTTATGGGATAATTTTTCATAAATTAAGGTATCCTAAATTTGCCTTCTGATAATTTGATTGCAGTTCTATTGGTATTAAGTGTGGTTCTGCGTAAGTGGGTGTGTGTGAGTTAGGCTTTTTTGTCGAAAAATAATGCTATTTTTAATGTAGTATTGCAGGAAGGAATCTTTAGTTCACTGAGAATTTGTTTGTTGGAAATACATCAAGGGGCTTTAAAATACATCCAGAATTTTCATTTTGAATGATTTGGAGATAATTGTTGAATTTGATATCACCGTCCCAGGTAGAACAGGCATTCCACATAGATCATAACTTTGTCATTCCTACTTGTACTTATAGTGGTAAAAGATCCCGTAAAATTGTTCCGATGCACACGCAGTGATGCCAATCGCTGAATGAATGTCCAAATGATATAAAATGTCAAGAATGTTGAAGATCCGAAGATGGAAGATGAGAGGATCCTGGGAGTAAACGCTGGCTCCAGAAACGTTATCTCTAAGATAATATACAGCCGTAACTAATGATCGATTTGTAGTGTTCTTTAAATGAGTGTCTACAATAGTAAGGGAACTTATACATTTACATTTCACAGACTCAAAAATTATATCTGAAAGGGATTAGATCTGTAGTTTCTGAGGATTGATTGATCTTTTGTTTGATATTGGTGTGATATATGAAGGTTTCTCGGATGCTGGAAAGTATCCTGGTCTAAAAGCCACGTGTAATAAGGTTTCTAAATAAATAATATCCAGTTTTGGTAATTATTTGGTGTTCGATAGTGCCCGTCCTCGTCGTTTCGTATTGTAATAAGAAAGAAAGTAATGTTGGTTAAACTGGAGTTGAATAATTATTTTATCATTTCAAATGAAATACATTTTTAAAAGTTAAAAGAATTATATCTTGAAGCTCACCTGAAGGATGAGTGAACTTATTCGTCCTCCGAAAAAGATTCTTCATCGCCAGAAGTAATGTCCGGGCAGATGAGAAGGAATATCGCATCGGGAGAGAATTGGTTAATTTTTCTTTGAGGGGTCTTTCTTAGACTAGTGATCAGTGGATCAGACGACACAAGAAGCCAATGAAAAATATCTTCCAAGTTTTTTTTGTCTTGAGCATTTCCTGGCAAAATCCAGCGCGATACGCTTTAAAATCTTTGTTTCTTGCCTCTTGCGCTTCCTCCGAGTATTGACCGATTGGCAGCAAAGGCAGAATTTATTATTTGAGGGCCATGAATTAAAAGTTTGTGGAGTGTTGTTGGCATGTAATACCAAGAGTATTTTTCCACATACAACTTTGCCGTCTTAATACAAAAGTAGGCACCCTGCGCGGCTACTGCCGGGTTCATCTATTAATCCCAATGTTTTTTGTTTTAATTTGTTTATATTTATTGTATCGGGAAGCTGATGATGTTTAAAACTGTTACACTTACCCTTTTGTTTCAAATACTCTTGAAAAGAATATCCTTTCAAGTGTAGTTCTTCAATAAAATCTAATAGTTTGAAAAACATAATATTTAAGATATATATTGTTTGTTTATATTATTTGTAAATATTATTTATATTATTTGTTTACATTAAATTAGTAAAATAAACAATTATAACAAATGTGTACTAATCATATTAATGTTTTGCAATTTTTTCGAAATTTCTATAAGCTCATTCTCCGATGAATGTCAAATTTGTGATATTATTTGTTGTTCTACAACTGTATTAGCACATATTGCCAGGTAATTGTTACGGACGTTATTTAAAAAATATAATAATTTTTTAAACAGTGAAAAACGTGATAGAAGGCGGTAGCCTTAATTTTTATCCTGTTAGAACATACAATTATAATGTAAATAGAATGAAAGCAATTTTAATTCCAATTAGCACATTAAAAATTTAAACAAATTCAATAATATTCACTAATTATCGATCAGATCTTTAAGAATAATATAGAGTTTCCGGATATAATTATAGACTCATTGAACGAAGTTACGATGCGCGTCGTGTTTTGATACGCCAATGTATATTCCACCGAGCATCTGCTTTGAAATGTTTGTTTTGCCCTACAACTTTATTAGCAGATATTAGCAGCTAATTGTTATGAATATCAATAAAGGACATAATACTTGATAGTTTAAAATATAAAAGACGGTGGTAGTGCGTGGAACTTCTAACTTTTACCCTGTAAAATAAAAAAATATATATAAAAAATAAACGAAAAATCGCAATTTTTTAATATAATTTTCTCGTAACCGAAGCAAACAAATGAAATGACAATTACTTACCACATAGATTACACCTACAAGAATAACATAGATTTTCCCAAATGTCATTACATGATCATTGAACAAAGTTATGCGTCATAGAATGCGCGCTTGCACATAGCCTTCGAGATCAGACCCAAGAGAAGTAAACTTTGTCTAACTTTGAAACAATGTACAAACGCAGTCAGTGAACATACGTTTTCAAAAATTTACGACATTTAATGCAGAATTTTGTCCTCTTTTAAATGGTGTATGACACAAGTATGTATGTTGAAATTAATGTTTTGGACTTTTGGCCAGCTTTTCGGGCTTTTTTCCCAATGTGCGTCGTGGTCAACGCTAGCGCCTAAACTGTTCAGCCGCGTTTCTAAAAAAATTGATATTTTGTTATCGATCTGAACGAACCCAAGGTATTGACAGTTTTAAACTAATATTTTGATATTCGATGGTACTTTACAAGAAGCCTCAAAAACATTTTCAAAATTTTCTCAAAAATTTCACCAAAAATGTTTAATTAAAATTTGTCCTCGGACGCTTAAGACAATGGTGCAGGTCTAATGTTCTTTGAAATCTCAGATTTATTGAAAATTCCACGTGTCCAATTTTTTGGGGCGTCTTCCTACAACTATAATATTTTTGTTTTAAATAATTTTGAAAGCTGAAAACGACCTTTCCACTGACACAGAAATATAGGAGCAAACATAAATGTAGTCACACTTCCCATGCCCACTTCTAGAAACTTCTTCACTCCCCCCTCACCGCCAAAATAGTTGTACCACACGACCCATTTAACCATTGGACTGTACTTAGTAAGCTTCACCTTTCGGACAGTAGACTGTCAGACCTATTCTCTTTTCTCTCATGGATTACGAAGACCACACGCCGCAGTGATAAGCCTCAACCTGTCAACACTGCAGCTGCAACAGGAATGGATGCAATTGCCTACAAAGTGCGTGCTGATTGGAGACGTGCGTTAAATATCCTTTTTATGTTGACTTGCAGAGCTCCTTGTGTTAGCTGTGTTGGGTGAGAGATTTCGGTGCGTAGTTGATTTCGGAGCTTAGTCGATTGCGTATTTGATCCGATAGGTAATATTTGCGTTTCGAGAAATTCGGGAAAGTATTTACGTTTCCGTAAAACAAATTACAAAAATTAGTTGCCGAATTAAAACAATTCTTCAAAAATGTTTTCAGCATTTTTTGGCAAAAATAGTAAAAATAGGCCAACCGCCGTTTTAGGACATTTTAGGCACTATTAGATGCTTCCAGTAAATCTATTTGCTCATGATTCTTGAGTATCGACAATTATTTCCACAACATCCAAAAGGAAATAAATTGGCGTTGTTTCTAAAATACCAGGTCTATTTAAGAGGAACATGTAAGCGAATGGCGGCCTGTAGGTGTCAGCGTTGCACTGCACAATTTTTTGAATGTGTCAAAGAAAAAAATCGGTCATTGGGGAGTGAGTATATAGCTAATTTGTGTCGTATATTCGTTAGATAGTCAAAGTGTGAAGGAGTTGTATGCCATACCGATGCAATGTGGCGTCTCAACCTGTATGCCATATTGAATTCAAAGTGTCATTATTTAGTGCCTTCTTGTATTACGAACTCAAAGTTAAGTTTATGGTCTAATAGTAGAAAATACTTTTTCATTGTCGATTATGACCATGCATACCGTTCCTGCGACTCTGAGTAGCCGCCATACCGATTCAAAATTGTCCAATTTGTCACTAGATCATGTATGATAGGTACACACCCGAGTAAAATATTTTTTCATTGATAGTAATGTCCACAAGACGAGTCTGTATGCGCCATACCGTTTAGATGTATCGAAGGTGAGAAATTAACCTCTAAAGTTGTAAAATTTTTACAAGTGTGATGTATAATAGATAAATGTGACACTCTTTTTTGTCATGTTTAGTGTCTGAAATACCGATATATATGTACTATACGGATATCATGTATCATAGGCGAGGAATAAATCTGTATATTTATAAAATATTTTTATAGTATAGGAAATATAATTGAATATATAGCACTGATGATGGCCGCAATGCGGCCGAAAAAGATTTATGCCACAATAAACAGTTAAGATGGAGAGCCAAAATCTAATATTGATTTCGAAAATATAATTGAGTTGTAATTATTCCGACTATTGTATATGTATTAATATTTGGAAAAGAATGTTATTGCTGAAATTCTGGGACAATCAGTATTTTAACACTCAGGTATCCTTTCATCTTTTTGGTTAATCAATGTACAGGTTTTCAAAAGAAAATGTTATTCATATGGCAGTGGAGCACTTTTCACGTAATATTAATACCCGGCATGTATGACCAAAAAATACTTGTCTGTAAATGAAACAAATGAAGATATTAATTTCAATGAAATTATTAAAAATAAATTCACTTAAATTTTTATTGTTGTTAAGATTATACAATTATTTTCCAGCGCTTGCCAATACTTTTATGAACAATTTAAAAAAAATAGGTGTTTCAGTGTGTCGGTCATTTAATGACGTCTTAACAGTATGGCAATGTATCTGTTGATCAAAATGGATCACGGAGGGTCCTAAAAATGTACTGCTATATTGTACCATTGATACGTAGGTACATGGTCTAGTGACAAATTGACCATCTTTTAATCATTATAGCGGCTAGTTAGAGACGCCGGAATGGTATGGCATGGTCATAATCGGCAATGAAAAAGAATGTCCTACCATTAGACCATAAAATTAGCTTTGAGCTCCTAATATAAGAGGGCATTAAAAAAATTGCACTTTAAATTCAATATGACGTACAGTTTGAGACGCCACGTCGATACGAAATACAACTCCTTCACACTTTCGCTATCATATACAACAAGAATTATGTGTACTCATTCTCCAATGGTATATTTTTCGACATATTCAATTGTGCAACGCAACGCTGACACCTGCAAGCTGCCACGTTTCCTTTCCCCTGTTCCTCAAAACACTGGCTAACATGAACTAATGAGATAGATTTGAAACCATTAGTAAAAAGACCTTCTCTGCAAAAGTATGTTGAAAATATCCTCTTTGGGGCTTTTTGACAAAATCGTTAACTTTAAACTTGATTTGTAAAGTAAAGGTGTTGGAATTATGTATTAAGAAACATTGTTTCTGTTGTTATGAACCAAGTTTAACATTTCTTACTCAAATATTAAAAAAAGGTATTCAGTTCTAAAATTCATGAAAATTCACGGAAGAATTCATGAAAATGTGTAGATATAATTTTTAGATTATCATATGTGAAAAATGATGATAGATTTCACATTTACTCCAGTATTTCTCATCAAGACAAAAATATTGTAACATTTGATTTGATTTATATAGTCAAAGAACAGTAAAACTGACGTATGCGGGAAAGAATGACGTATGAGGGAGATGTACCGTCTGCGCACGCTTTCTTGAGCTTCAGAAGCTCTTCCCAACATTTTCATTATAATTAGTTGAATGATGAAAAAAGTTACAAAAAAGCGAGATTAGCAACTTTTGTAAACTAGGCATTTTTGCTCCCGAGTTATAGAAGACGTATTTGCATCGATAAACGGAACTGCAGAATTGATTGTTTTATTGCTAACAAAATAGTAACGCATAACCCCATCTGTATTCCTACTACTACTAGCTACCACTACATTGATTTTCTGGTCGAATCTTATGAGAAAGAGCAGTTTTTCAATTTAATTCCTTCAGCTTAGATATTACAATAAATGTACCTACACGGACCACACTTTATTCGAAGAAGACAATCTTTCAAATAATAATTAAGAAAATCACTACTAGATATGAAATAGCAACAAATTGTCTCTCTCGTGGCTCAGAGCGAAGCCGCTCTCCTTTCGCCAAGGAGGTGCGGGTTCGATTCCCGGACATGGTCATGTGAAATTTGTTTTGACAAAACGAGTCTGCCTGCTTCGCCGGGGGTAGTGCAACTCCTGTGAAGTGTCCTAAACCCTACCCGCTCCCTAATTCCTTCCGAATTCTGGCCGCTAAGTAGTGACGCAAGGGCGTGCGGTGTAAGAGGCGTGTACGCGAAGATGCTACCTGGCGGTTCTCTTGACAGCTGACAGACCAGACGAGACCAGACGAGACGAGACGAGACGAGACGCCTTTGTCACCGAGAAAAATGACGAGACAATATAAATATAGCGCCCTCTGGAATACAGAGGGCGCTGATAACAAAAAAGTAATGGAGGATTACTCCGCGCTCAACACTCTACCATGGGCTTAAGAGACGCATTGCGTTAAGATGATTAAGACGCAACAAATGTTTAAAAAAATAGGATAAAGTGATCACGATGTACGTATTCTTACCATTAAAAGAAATACGGACACACTAAATTAAAGACGTATGTGTAAATTATAAAATTATTCGTAGACTACTTGCTACAGGACCCGTAGGATAGTACAAACGATAAACATAATTAATTTTTTCGACGCTTTCATTTCATTTCGTGCTTTCCTCCTTTAGACGTACGATGCTCATATCTCCTGATGATTCCCCTTCAATCCAGCGCTCAGCTACATTCATGCACAAAGGATTGGTGAGCAGCGCTTACCGCGGGGAGCACGAGGTGCAATGAATTGCAACGGCAAGTGCGTGGCTCGGCAACGTGGCGGCCGCTTCGTCACTCAGTCGCCACTTGCCAGTCGGCAACGACAAGCATCAAGGAAGTGTTGATTCATCGCGATTGAAGTGCCTTGCACCATGCCATGGCACAGGAACAGTCCATCCCACTCCAGCTCAGGTTTTTGCTTGTCGAAGAGGCTCATTTGAAGAATATTGCCAGGTTTCATTTGGTAAATAGTGTCTGTTTCAATAAAACGCACTATTGTGAAGATCTAATCAAAAAACTGAAAAAAAAAACAATTTTTTAGGCTTTTTTTCACTTTTCTAAGTGATGCCGACATTTTTCGTGGCGAGAAACATTAAAATCCGCTCGCACCGGCGCTACATTTTCAAAAATTCTCTCAAAAACGCCACCAAATGTTTAATTATCTTTTTCCTTGTAAAGCGCATAGGACGTGTCTGCCCTATTTTTTTAACTCTTAATTTTCGAACATTGCGAAGTTCAATTTTTACTTTCTCGCCTCCTACGAAGGTACCGCGAAAGAAGAGAAAGTTATGTAATCGTGCGCCAGAAAACTACGAATTTTCGGCAGAAAAACTCTTATTGTCAGGCCCTGGTAGCGAAAAGATGGGTAAATCCTGTTGCTATATATTGTAAATTACATCCTCTAATACCTGGTGTATCCATGTTTTGTGGGTCCTTGATACCTAAAAATCGATTAACGGCTAAACGTCTGTCGGGTTTTTCTGTCCACCCCTCCCTCCGACTGTTTGCCCGCCTGCCTCTGCCTGCCTGCCTGCCTGCCTCTGCCTGCCTGCCTCTGCCTGCCTGCCTCTGCCTGCCTGCCTCTGCCTGCCTGCCTCTGCCTGCCTGCCTCTGCCTGCCTGCCTCTGCCTGCCTGCCTCTGCCTGCCTGCCTGCCTCTGCCTGCCTGCCTCTGCCTGCCTGCCTCTGCCTGCCTGCCTCTGCCCGCCCGCCCGCCCGCCCGCCCGCCCGCCCGCCCGCCCGCCCGCCCGCCCGCCCGCCCGCCCGCCCTCTGCCTGCCTGCCTCTGCCTGCCTGCCTCTGCCTGCCTGCCTGCCTCTGCCTGCCTGCCTCTGCCTGCCTCTGCCTGCCTGCCTCTGCCTGCCTCTGCCTGCCTCTGCCTGCCTGCCTCTGCCTGCCTCTGCCTGCCTACCTCTGCCTGCCTACCTCTGCCTGCCTACCTCTGCCTGCCTACCTCTGCCTGCCTGCCTCTGCCTGCGTCCGTGTGTGTCTCTGTGTGTTTGTGTTTGTCTGTGGTCAATGCTAGTGCTTAAACCGTTCAGCCAATTTTCTCCAAAATGGATATTTTCGATCGGTCTGAACTAACTCCAGGCTTTGGGAGTTTTAATCCGATATTTTGTTTTTGAGGGTACCTTACATGAAGCCTCAAATACATTTTAGAATTTTCTCCAAAATGACTCCGTATTGTACATTATTTCGAAAATAGACTTGTAAGTAGTCTCGTACATTGCGTGAAAAACAATTTTTCTGTAAGTAGTCTTATACATTGCTCATTGCGTGAAATACAATTTTTAAAGTTTTTCGAAACTGCTCAATTGCTTTATCCTTGCCTTTTCTCCCGTTCCTGCGTGGTCGGCGGTAAGGGGTCGGCTCCGTTTTTTTTATTGATTTTCCGCACACTCCATTTTTATCCCGATTTGGCGCTGTTTTTACGGCCAGATGCCCTACGCCCACCTTCCTGCCACCCACCACAGGAGACACACAAGCTCATTGCACATAGATAACACACACAAAGCCCTAGGCGGGATGCGTGACTTCGGTCCGAGACCACCATAGCACTGCTGCTTTAGCGATCCCGGCTACCCGGATCGGCCGAAAGCTGCTCTAAATGTTTTTCTTTACATTTTTTCGAATAGAGCTAAATACGCTTGTAAAAAATGGTGAAGGTCCCATTCACACTGAACGCTGTGTATATTCGAAACTTGGGGGAACAAGTGTTGCTGCAACACTACAATATTGATGGGAGCAATTTAACCCGGGAGTACCAACAATATGTAGACTCATGCCAGTTCCCGCAATGTATCTCTTAGATACAGCTGCAACTTTCTGTGAATGCAAATGATCTGAAGCTCTAATTACTGAAATGCGTATTTTATTTAGTTTGTACGTGTCCCAAATGCAATTTTTAATGAATCCTATACTGTAAAAATCTAGTCTGAATACTTATGGCGAGAAAGGTAAAAAGTGACGAACTACACGCAAAAATCGTTGAACATCTTGATTATCTTATTAAATATAATTGAATACAATTTCCATAAATGGTTTTGGCGTGTTCTAAATAAACATATATTTTACATTTTTCACAAAAATATTTAGAAAATCTTCGCCTCTTTTCATTTTGCAAGGTTTGCATTTTTTTCATTTCCTTACAGACGTCTCCTGCACATCTTCATTCTCTTTGGGAAGAAATTGTGACAGACGATCGTAGCTAAGACAAATGATTACCTTTTCTGAAGAGACACTTATCATAGACACGACTGAAAATAATGGCATGGTATGTACTGCTTATAAGAGGAACTCTCAATGCACTGGCGCCAGTGCACGCAACGTATCTGACAGATATCACTGTAAAACGCAGCGCAAAATGAGAGAGGATAATTGCTAATATTCTACTAGCGAGAGCTACAAATTCTATACGAGTACAGCAATGAAGAGAGCCGATTTAGATACATTGGTAGTCTCGGGTGAAATCCAAACGCAACAAAACGGAATTGAACATAATGCATAACAACTTGTTAATCACTGAAAAACATTGAGGCAAGTGTAAATTACCTGCAGAAAACGGCTTCAGCTATAAAATAAACAACAAAAAATACTCTCAGAAAAGATTCAAAATTAATGTGGTGACATAAAAGAGACGAATTCATTATTTATTTATCTATTAATACAAGCAGGTTAACGTTCATGTGAATTATCTGGCGTAGCATTCGGTGAGAGCTGCATATTTTCCTAATTTATAAAATATTTTCTCGAGTTAAAAGAAATTTCAGTGAGAGATGTATTGTGAAATGAAATGTTTATTTTCATGTGACATGCACACTTGTTAAAAACGCGCTACCTTGGTATTGTGACGTTTTGATATTAGAATGCAAAATTGTGAAGATCAGAAGGAGAAAGACTGATGTGATTTCAATGTGATTGAAAGTATTCCCTGGAACCGCGCATGCGATTCCACCATTGGCGGTGCCTGAGAGGGAGGCAAAATGGGGTAGGCCCTGCTTTTGATGGCGCGTGCCGAGTGGGAACGGAGGCGTTGGAACGCGAGTGCGTTTCCAATCGCGCGCGCGGCGGCCGTGGTGGCGTTAGTGGCGAAGGCGCATGCGCGTTGCGCTGGCGACTCGCTCGTTGCGCTCCGTGCTCTGCGCACTGCGCCCCGCGTACGCCCGCCGCCCGCCTCCAAGCCCACCTCGGCCTCCGCCTCCCGCCACCACCTCCGCCGCCACCGCTTCCACCGCCTCCGCCCCCGCGCCCACCCCACCCCCACCGCTCTGCCCGTGCTGCCGCCGCCCCACCCCCGCCGCTGCCGCGCCGCCGCCTCCGCTGCGCCGCCGCCGCCGCCGCCGCCGCCGCCGCCGCCGCCGCCGCCGCCGTGCCGAGCCGCGCGGCGCCGCCGTGCCGTTGCAGAGCTCGCCAAGCGCGGCCGACCTGTTGGGCAAACACGACGGGCTGAAGCGGCGCAGCGCTGGGAACCAGGCGCTCGGCTCTCGGCTCGGTGGGGCTCGCTGTGCTTTCGATTCCGCTTGCCTGACAGTCCACCCCGAAGAGCTGAGCCTCGTACGGGAGCGTCGGCCACTGCCACTGCCAGCGCAGGCCTTGTTTCCGCCACACGACAGCTCTTCGTCAGTGCGTCACGCAGCAGGAAAAAGTGAACCGAGAAAAAATACGACGCTACTCCTTCCAGGTTCTGATGTTTGGGAATTTGCGTATACTCCAGTGAAATTTAGGTGAATGTATCGTGAATTTGTCTCTTTGAACTTTAATGCTTCGTAAACTGCCGAGAAATAATAAAGGATTTGATTGCGTATAGACCTGACAGGTATTTTTCACGATTGCGTTATACTGAATGGTGAATCAGTGTTTGTTGGCAATAAGTGTTATGTATTATATAATAAGACAGAATATTGTGAACGTTTTGTTTCTGCATTCATGCAGACACACGACACAAGTTGAATCTGCGTTGTTTCGAGCCTTTTTTGAAATATGGTACTTGTAACGTTAGTTGGCCGCAACAAGTGATCAACGAGTAGGGCGCCGATAAAGAATTGTATCACCGCGCTCCAGAAAGCAAAACATCGCTCTGTCCGCTGTGGCCGTTGGTTGGCTGGTGATTTCATTGTTACGAACGAGTCTCAATTCGCAATAAGTCTTGCCAACCGTTTGGACAGAGTTCGACTTTTGGACGACACAAGAGTAAATATTTTGCAGGTAAATTCTCACAGCAGGCATAGTTCTCGCTTTAGAGAATGGCGACTACTGTCGGTGTTTGTGGAATCGTCGAGTGTTTGGCATAAGATGGTAGAGCTCATCATTTGTGCGTGGCGTGTGGACGTAGCTTGACGTCACACTATTATGAAGTCCAGCCGTCGTCATCATTATTACAACCCGTACCACCCCTGGGAGTTGAACTTACATCGTATTACCACCCCCTGAGACCAAGTTATTATTGGATCCATCCATCCTCATACTACCAACAGCAGATGCCATACTCCATGCCAGGTAAGACTAGAGAGATAACGTTATCTGCTTACAGAATACGTAACTGACGTTGTGACATGCAGAGTTTCTTATCTACTGGGAACGCTGCTCGCGCACAGTGCTTCACCTTTTCTGTTTTTGCATCGTCGGCAGTAGGAATTGTTCAAAATATCTTATTAAAATGTAGAGTAAATAGGCAATTGCGGGTTTCGTACTCCACGTAAATATTCGTATACACTACTTGCGGGCAAGTTTCTGTTTGCTGGGCTTCGTCTTCTCTAGGTATCGAAACCAGCTGGAACCGAACAAAATTCTAAAGAGATGATATAAATATTTCTGCGTAGTCATAAAAACGAAGCAATGGTTCATGCAATTTCTAAATTCTGTTTCTGCGAATTAATTTTTATGAATCATTGTTAATTTGTATTCCAAATTATTTATTCTCAGGGATAAATCTAAACAATTCTTACCACAATCATTATCAAACAATAGAGTGAAAAACGTATGCCAAGAACAATTCTATTTGATTAAGAAAGACTGTGGTAAAAAGTACTGCGTCGTTATCAATTGTTAATATCTCTACATCTCTGTACTACATATTTCTGCATCTATACGTACACTCTACATGAAATGAAAACTTGTTTGAATTTTATAAGACAATTAGTATTATTTTTAAGTGTATATAAGTTGTATAACGCTTTGTGAATCATTTTGAATCTCTAATGTGTGGTCCCACATGTTGGCGAATTTATACCTTCAGCGTTACACAATATTAAGTTGTAGTGGTAACTTGCACGTTAAAAAATGGAGGAAGAAGACATTGAATGATTGATTGTGGAAGACCATATTTGCTTGCCATTAAACTCTTGACTTAACAGTAATTCTTAAGGATGAATACTGCCTAGTAATAATAATGTACAGTTTCTGTGACTACAAAAAATTTTGAGTCCGCTATTGTTTGATTATGTTTATTTCATTGTTATCGTTAATTTTGTTGTCTTGCTGAATTTCGAGAAGAAAAGAGATGTTAGAATGAAAGTTATGAGTCGCAAGTTACAATTATAAGCACAAATTTTCTTTACGTTACTTTAATTTTTCTTGATTTTGAAATTTGCTTGTTTCTGTCATTTATGTATTTAATCAATTCGAAAAATATATATTAAAATATATAAAGGGAAATTTATTTTTGAATGCGCTAAATCTGAGGAAAGACACTTTCGAAAGAAACTTGCATTCATGTAAAACTCACATTCATCCAAACGCGTCGCGTCGCGCACATAGATTAAATTCGTTGTGTATTATCACACAATTAAAAAAGTGGTTTATAATATTCTAATATTACTTGAAATTATATGTCCTAAGAGTTTTGCGTCCAACTTGCGTTCCGTTACGTATGATGGTCATTTTTACTCGTCTCCACTTCCTGATTCTATCTTCGGCTTCTTTTTGTACATTAATTGCTAGATGCTGAACACCATTTAATTATTTTATCTCTCTCCGCCAAATATTGGATTGGATTTTTTCCCCCGACGATTTGGTGAAGATATCTATCGTAAATGCTTATCTTACTCTCCTCTTTTGCCTATTTGTTTTCCTCTGATTTTTCTTCGCTCCTACATACCCTCTTCTCGAATTTCCACCATTATCTAAACCATTCCTTGTATTATATCTGTGCCAGTCGGAGCTGACAGAACGAAATCAAGTAACTTCCATGGATATGTCCTCCCTGTGAAAAGTGGAACGTCCGCGTTTCCGTGGCGAACAGCCGTGTTTCCTTATGTGAGTGGGCAATGTGAACATTCTTGTTTGTTCCATGGACGAGGAAAATTGTGTTATAAGCATCTATCCATCAACAGCATATCCAATTGCCGTTTCTAACCGTATCACTTTATCTGCTGTTTTAAACGTGGGTTACATTTTCTATAGGCAAATGCGATAGTGTTCAAATGGTTCGAATTTTTTTACCTACTTCCTCGGAGTAGCGTAGATAAATAAATACAGCTGTCTGAATCATATTCGCGCACCTTTCCCCTTGCGGAATCATTTACGCGAAAGTTATCATCCCGATATTCTAATCAGTGTTCATGTAAATACGAACAATTATAAATGCAGAAGGCTTTGTAAAATGGAAAACGCATGGTAGCATATTATAGAAATAGCATTGACTCCCGCGGTGAGTGGCGTGGAGCGTCAAGAGCTGACGGGGCGGGCGTTTCCGCGCCGTGCGTCGCTGCCGCACCTTCGCGACGTGCGCCGTAGGAAGAGGAGGGGCGCGGCTCTCTCCACCCGCCCGGCCCCGCCCCGCCACGCCCCGCCCCCGCGCTTCCTCGGGCATCGCCTACCCCGCCCCTCACAACTCCTTTCCACTTGACGCCACCACCCACCACCCACCACCCACCACCCACTCCACTCCACTCCACCCCACCGAACCCAAGCAAACCGAATCCCCTACTATCCATTCTTCCCGTGTCGCTCCCCGCACCGGCACCGCTCAGAGGAAGCGCTGGCACTCCCCCACTCCGCTTCCTGGCGAGCACGTTTGCAGCGTTCGTACGGACGTGACTGCTGTATGAAATATCATATTACAGCGTCTGGTTGGCGATCTTTCGTCAATTGTTAGTTTTTGTACGGTCCTTTGGTGAAGAGAGCGTATATATTGTTCCTGGAAAATTAACAGTAATTAATTTTGAACTAAAATAACCGTAGTTTTATTACGCAATATCATGTGTCAAAACCTATGCACTCGCAGAATGTTGACAACAAATAAAATTCAGTATAGTATGCAGGAACATACGAGTTACTGGAAATTTTATATTTTTTTTCACAACACATGGCACGTACATCCTGTCTCCTTCGTTCATAATGTCAAATTAGGCGGTAAAACACCCCTAGAGGGAAGAAAATGCTAGCGCGGCTGCTGCTGTTCTACTACCGCTGCCAACGTTTACTCCCTCTGCCACTTACTGCCATTGCTATTGTTTCTCCTTCTGCTTAAGATTCGATGGCCAGCAGAACACACGACGCATCTAGATAGGAAAATCACACTACGGAGCTAGTCGATGGTTTTGTTTTCCACTCCACTAACCAGGAGAAAAATTCACCCTTCCCGTTTGTTGCTACGACACATCGCCGTGGCGGTTTTCCTTGCTCACTAACGCAATCCACAACGCCGCCGCCACCGCCGCCATGGTGTGTGACGGCAAAAGAAAACAACAATGTAGTTCGATCCTTCAGTTACCACCCGGGATAAATTTATAGCCTTCAAATGAATGTAAATATGCATTTTCAACTTTATTCACATCACCCTTAGTGAAATAAACATTAATGCGTATTTTTGACACTATGCATATAATTGCATGCAAATACTGTTATTATTCCTTTTTAACCATCGTTATTCTTTTATATTTTGTTAATTCCTTCATTTCAGTGAACGCATATTCTTTCACACGCACGTCATGTCACGCACACTTTGTTTCATTGTAGGCATTTTTACAGGCTGATCTTTATAGTTGAGCAATCTTGTAAATTTTTCATTCGACGGAGGACACATTTCTAATAATTCATATCTCAATTATTTTTAAGGAGCTCTTTGGCGAATTGACAGTATTTAGTGATGACTATTATGAACTGTTATCACATTTTGTACGCAATGAAAGCCATAGCAAAAAATATTAGTTACAACAGTACATTATTTCTAATAGTATTGCTAATAGTTATGAACAGTTATAATATTGTAACTTCTGCCCTAATCCTAGTTCAACCCTCTCTTAAAATACTCGTAATACAAGATGAAGGTTGAAATTTTTTTTTCGTTACTTGCAATATTAAATTCGCAAGCAAAGCACATTGTCATAGACTGCAACACAACATCTGAAGTAACTCACCTTCGTTCTTTATAACTTTTCCGTATGCATCATTATAATTATGTTTCGGTATTTTCTAATTACTGATTTTATACATATTCTTCTTATTATTATTATTTTCATGGTGTAATATTTTCATCTATGTTATCACCTTATATGAATCACTGTGTACTACAGTGAAAGCTATTGCTATACTTTAATATCAGAAAATATTTGTTCCTGAAGGTTATTCCAGACGTCTAGGAACAATTCTAGCTTATCCATAGTAAAGGAGTTTCGTACATTAGTTTCTGATTTGCATTAAAATTAAAAGTTCTACTTAGATTATCAAGAACTAAAGTTGCGTATTGAGTTGCATTCAGAAAACAATGTGGAATTGAGGGAAAGTTAGAGAAAATAAAAAAAATCATTCAAACATCTAGTTTCAAAACTGCAAAAGTGTGTTCCTACAACTACCATATTGAAAGAGAATTTTTGTTAATGAACCTGCTCATCAAAATAAGAACTTTAGGTTCGATTTTCATTAGTACCTCTGAATTTTTGAAAATTGATTATGTCCAACTTTCTTTTTGAAGCGTCGGGAGCGTTCCTGTGACAACTCAGGCGTTTGGTGTTCCGGATAAGAACAGTGCTTACGTAATCTGAGTACTTGAGTTCGAATCAAAGGCGCGGGCAAATAATTTTTGGAGGCCGGAAACATCTTCGCGGGTTCAAGTAGTATTATATTATTACGTAACGATTATAAATAAAGCGAGAATGTACGTGCTATAGAGCTTACTTTTGATCGTATTCAAATTTCAGTAGAAGAGTGGATAAAATGCAAACTAGCCGGCCTGTAAAGCAGACGTCACTAAACCAATGCTTGCATTATACGAGGAATTAGTACATCATATAAAAACCACGTTCACTTTACTTCATTTGTGAACATCATAATGTATCACAGATTTCCGTTCTGTCTCCGAGAATTCAAAAGTATTTTAAGAAAGTAATTGTACAGGCAGAGAAAAATGAAAACTGATCAGGAAATTTTGAACATTAGTAACACAACTAAAGCAATGAAGAATATCGTACAAAATACCACCAAATCATCTCGTAGTTGTTTTAAAGCAAAACGATAAGAGAAGTAAGTAATCTGGTAAAAGTGACAAATCTCTTCACCAACACTACTTCTAGAATTGTGACTGATCTCACGAAGGGTCTGAAACCACAAAAGTCAACATCATACGCTTCCCAAAACATTTTCGAATACGACGTTTATTTCCGAAACCTCTTCCAGTGAAATCCTCAGAATAGCAAGTTAAACTAGAAAATAAATATTCGTCTGGTTTGGATGAATTTCCAGATTGTTTATTAAAAACATGCTTTTATACACCCGTTAACTAACATATTGAATGATTCTTGATGCACAGAAATATTTCCAGATATATTCAAAACAGCAAAAATTAAGCCACTTTTTTAAAAAGGGACAAAATGAAATTTTAAAGTACCAGCCAATTTTGTTTTGTCAATTTTCTCAAAATATTAGTGAGGCTTTTCTATACGCGAATGGAAACTTTTCTATACGCGAATGGAAAAACGAAGCGTTTTCAGACTCGCACCACGGTTTTAGAAACTCAAAATCCACGGAAACGCCATTTTTTGTTTTCTTAAAGATGTTGCATACCCCTTCAGATACGGTATAATATTCTAAGGAAGCTCATCCTATAGTACCAAGACTTTTAGATTGCAGAAAAAAATATTCGAATACTAAAAATAGTCACATAAATGATTCCTGCAAGCGACTTTTCATTGAGCTTGGAACCTTACCATTGCCTTGCCTAATTATTTACGGATCTATTGTTTTTGTCAAAACTTACTTTCTTAACGGTAGGAACGGTATTTTATGCTCTACTGAAAATTACAATTACAACACGCGTCGTTGAAATCACATTTACCAGGTGTCATTATCAACAGCTCATTACAATAAATCCACATAAAATACATGTACCTTACTTTACAACACATTACTAGATGACATTAAGCAATTAAAATCGGTACAAAAGTTAAAAGTGAAATCTTTTCTGCTGCATCACTGTTTCTATACAATTAGAGACTGTAGTGACCATCAAAAAGAAAAAAATATTTATTTTAACAATGATATATAATGCTATAGTTTACGTTTGTATTGTGTGATTTAAAAAGAAAGACTTAATTTGCCTATAACAATCATCTACTTTGGCTTCCGGGTCAATGATTCCCATCTCGATCAGTTTTTTTTTTTTTTTTTTTCAGTTTCCCTTGTTCATCGAGCAAATGCTGACATGGTCCCTTGTTTTGCTTCTGGCCGTATATGTAGCTTCACTATGTGCACGTTATGTCGAGCTTTCCTTGTGCTACTAGCGGTAGGAGTAGAACCGGTAGTTACTATTTTATTGGCAATGCGGAATAGCAATTATCGTTTTTTCAGTATCAAAAACGCACAAACGTGGATTCTAAGTACGAGTAATTAACATATTCGAGAAAGTAACTTACTACATATTACAGCAAGGAAAGTCCACATTTTTAGTGAGACTCACCAAAAGTGTTTTCTGTCGAAAATTGGCATTTCCCGTGTTTTCCTTTGCAATATATTTCCCATATTACGTGGGTTGTGTACAAGAATGCAACAAATAAGTTCTGTAGGAGAACCTGGACAAAAATAATACTAAAGAACTCTTAAAAAATGGATATCTTCAGCCCTTGGTTGCCTCGTCCTCCGCCCACTTTTTTTTTTCCTTTCCCCTCTCCAGTTTCCCTGGAGAGGCGGGAATTTATTCAATTCTAGTGGCTTACAGCAATTTACTCCAGCCGGTGAGGCTTTTGGAGTAGTTTGAAAGCGGTATCTTAAATATACTATCTGTTCTAACTTTAAACTATTTGCAATGCCTCTTTGGGCTATGTTAGTTTATTTACAATTATTTATTTAGTTTAATGTAAAGTTCACTTCCGCCCACTGCCACCCACTTCCCACCTATTGAACATTTTATACGGGCGTCACCGTGGATCAAGATACTAGGATGCATTGCGGCGTAAATTTGAAAGCCTCTCCAAGACAGCGCTTCTCTATTAGCAAGCATCCTTCTTATCGCTTAGCGAGGTCATTTAACGTCTACCGAATAATTGTCTGTCGCCTCAGACTGTTGCGAAAGTCGACAGCTATGTAAAGTAAAAATAAAGCAGTGGAAGTGAATGTGCAGGCAGCGCCGTGCGGCGGCCTCTCCCCTAAATTTACACCTGGTCGAAGACGCGGCTTGTGCTTTCACTAGCGCGGCGGCAGAGGGCCGCGCGGAGGGCCTGGGCACCCTTTCTCCCAGTAGAAGAGGTCTCCACGCCCTACGGAACTTTATTTCTTAACCCAATGTTCATTGCGCTATATTTACTTAGGGTGCGACAGTGTCGCAACAGTAAAGTGTTTAGGGAACGCCATATTTTATGACCGTTTTTGACCGTTACCATTGAGTCATCACTATGGTAAACTTTGTGAATGTGTGGATGTACACAGACACGAAATATTTTCATTTCAAGAAGCAACACTAGCAGGAAACGAATTTGCTGTTCAGGAAAATTCTTCCAATGAAAACGTGCTATAAGCACTAAATTCAATATTGAGTTCATATATTAATTCATAGTGTTGTTCGTATGATGGTTGATTTTGATGGCTGCTGTACGTTTATTTTGCTGTGTAACTTTATGGCAACTTTTTCGCACACTTGATATTTTTGTAAATGTGTAATATTCATCTATTCACTTATTTGTTAGAACGGGAGTCACTACGGAGTAAGTTCATTTTGATCAAGATCACTAAACAAGTGGAATTACTTTAATAGACGCAGAGTATTAAACTCTATTGCCACAGGCAACTTGTTATATTTTTAATATTATTTGAGATTACGAACCTTTTTTTTAAAATTTGAGTTAATGATACCCGGTGTAAAATATTCGTTATAAACAATTAACACTGCCATGTGTGGCAGGAAGGCTTTTTTGGGAAAGAATACATGACGCTATATGAGGTCAGAATCTAGGGACCGGAATTAGTTTAGTTGAAAATGATGAATAACATTATCTTAGCGTCAGAGAGGAGGAGATTTAGTAGACATAGGAAATAATTTGTTGTGGCCCAATATCATTCGAAGAAACAGTGAGAATATACATCACATAGAGAAAACAAATAAACTCTCCCTAAATAATTATCAATTTTGAGTGCTGATCATTGATTATTTCAAAGTTTCTTAGGTTTCTTCCTGGATTTTGGAATTCTTGAATGTGTTCGGCAGCGCTGGCAACGTGCTCCACGTGCTCGCACACGTTTGGCTGAAACTACAATCGGTTGCGCGGCCCCGGGTCTTACCACTGAAACACAATACAGTTTTGAGGAAACTTAATACACTTCTTAGGAAAATTTGGGAGCTGGACTAGTAATATATTTCACAAAAAACTTACTTTTTCTACAAAAATGTGACAGTCCAAGATTTAATAACTCAAAACTTCAAAATGTTGACAGAATACGATTCACCTCTTAGCCGAAGAATCTTAATACACACAAAGCGCATAAATTATATTCACACTTTTGAGAGCTGATTGCAGATCAATATTAATTATTAATCTGACACATTTGTTTGTTCTCTCTGGATCGAGCTGGGTCATAAACCTATTATTTGAAATTTTGTCATTTGGTTATGTTACTTATTTTTTATTGGCTCGAAAATAGTAAGATCCAAAAACATTAAAACCAAAAATACACCAGCAGAAGAGATGGCAGTTATTAGTATCCGTTGCCGCATAGATAATCGCTCCATGCATTAACAGGGCTGTTTTTCAATACTTCACGTTTCCGCCAATGAAATATTCAACAGCCGAAAATAATTAAATGTAGAGTAATGCAGCATTAGGCCGAAGATTGGAATAATGGTTGGGAAAGGAATAATGGTTGGGTCAGTCAAAATCCACGTTACAAAATCATGTGAAATATATTGCATTTTCATTCCATGCAATCATAAAATTATATTTCCACTGGACTGACACTCATAATGATAATTTGTTTAAAATAACATGCGTGTTCCAAATTCTCACTGTCAAAGTATATTCAGATCCTTTAATAATCGCATCAATAAATATTTATTTTGAGAATCTAAAGAGTAGAGGGCATGGTGGGTCATCTTAAGGAGTATTCCCAGACACTCTTCTTTTTTCTGTTCCTAATTTGTCTCTTGGTATCATTCGCGAATATCTGAGGAGAAAAGACTTCAGTTTACTTACTCAAGAACATGTGCATATGTGTGTACGTATGTCTACGTGAGAATGCGTATGCGTGTGGGCATGTATGTGCCCGTGCGTGTTTCATCCGCTCACGTGGCGTCAGCTCGGGGTTTTGACCCCGGGTTGAGCGGCGGGCGAATCATTCATGTGTACGAGGCATACATATGTAGGAAGCTCCCAGTCCCCTGCGGTCTACAGTGCACTCAAGTTGTGGCGCACAGAATGTTTCGAGTCGGCGGTACCTTGGTTATTTCGTAAATCAGCCCTATTTCTAAACGGCACATTTTTGATCGCTTGTGAATTTCGAATCCGAAATTAACACATATTTATTTACGCTCTTTAGTGGCCACGCAAACAAAAAAATGTAAATATCCAATGAACAGTAATTGCACATGACTAGACAGCGTTCCAACCTTTCATTTCAGAATGGCGTAAACAAGACACAATGTTGTTGTGTTTCGTCATCATGCGCTGTTAGATAGAAAATTGTGTTTTTATGTTATAATACACTGAATGCATTTAATAACAAACAAAAATTGCTTAAAATTTGCGGAGATTATGTGGAAAATTCAATATTGATTTTCTGAGTGAATCTCACGACAAATACCAATCTCTGAATTTACTTAATTCTTTTAATTTAGATTTTACAGTGAATGTACCTACATGGAATACATTTAAATCACAAAAAGCAATAGAACTATAA
The DNA here is from genome assembly GCA_031308135.1 of Acheta domesticus. Taxonomy (NCBI): domain Eukaryota; kingdom Metazoa; phylum Arthropoda; class Insecta; order Orthoptera; family Gryllidae; genus Acheta; species Acheta domesticus. Next base: position 149,602,127 of record JAHLJT010008446.1, on the reverse strand, counting down.
TTAACAAAACCACAACTAGATACGAAATAATAACAAATAATCTAGGTTACAGTGACCACGATGTACAAAAGCTTACAATTACTAATATCATGGACACTGAGACAATAAGTAATACACGCTTGTGCAGATCATTCATTAAAGCTAACAAATTATTTACGAACTACTTGCTGAAGGAATCATGGGACGCAGTTTATAACGCTGTTGTCACAAATGAAAAATATAATTTATTTTTCTCAAAGCTTTCAATTCATTTTAACGCGTGCTTTCCTCTTGAAAAGAGAAAATTAAACATTTCAAGCAAAAGTAATACTTGGATCACACAAGGAATTAAAATATCTTGTAAAAACAAACGTACGCTTTACTTTATTTCTAAACATCATAACGTATCACTCGGTTTCCATGTCTGTTCCGAAAATACAAAGAATTTTAAGGAAAGTTATAGTTCAGGCGAAAGTAATGAAAAATTATCAGCATATTTTGAACATTAGTAACAATGCTAAAGTACTGAAGAATATCGTACAAAATGCAACTTCATAATCTCGAAATAAGCACTTCGAGATTGTGGGGAAAGCCTGGAGATCTTTACACTTCGTTATGCGGAGTCTAAAGAGGAGGACGGTGAGAAGTGAAGAATTAGCTTATATGTCACTAGTGCGACCCGTGTTAGAATATGGCGCAGTATGCTGGGACCCGTACAGAATATCACAGGAATCTAGAAAGGCTCCAGCGCAGAGCATCAAAATTCACTTTCATGGGTACAAAAATATAGGTGCATGGGAGTCATTCGAAAAAAAAGGCGGATTAAGTTGCGACTCTGTGCTATGTACAAAGCATACAAAGGTTATCCTGCTTGGGGTGAAATTAATCGTCTAGGAAAACCTACATACTTCGGTAGAGCGAAACACGAGCACAAAATTAAGACAAGAATGCAGAAAACGGACGTTGGGAAATTTTCATTCACAAACAGAACTATTAGAGACTGGTACAGTTTGCCTGCGACAATCTTTGAACCCTTTCCTCAGAGCATTATTATTAGTAATAGTTGTAGCACTTATTAGTAATAGTTGTAGTAGTATTGTCATTATTATATATTATTATTATTATTATTATTATTATTATTATTATTATTATTATATTTCTATTCGTATAGTGCAGTGTTGTGTAGTGGAGGGAAAGAAATGCATAACAGTTAAGTGCAGTGAAGTGAAGTGAAGTGAAGTGAAGTGGAGTAAAATGAATTGGAGTAAGGTTGCGCTGTGAAATTATGTACTATTGTTCTTAATTATTGTTTTTTTAATTAACTACTAATTTAAATATTCTGACACCAAGTAATGATACTTAATTGCAGAATTAATAATAAATCTAATCTAATATACCTTACTTTAGAACGCATTGCCAGATGACATAAAACAATTAAAATCTGTACAAAAATTGAAGTTATATATTGCAAATATATGCAGCAAAATATTTTTGCTTTAATTAATATTTATGACTATTATTCCACCCCCACACTTGGGCAACTCAGATCTACAGTGACTCTTAATGTTTCTTCGGTTTATGTTCCTCCCAGTACGAATTTATATTTAGGTGTGGATCCGCGAAGTCGCTCTTATACAGAAAACGAATAATATTATATTTATTTGGGCCTGCCTCTCTCTCTCTCTCTCTCTCTCTCCTCTCTCTCTCTCTCTCATTCTTTCCTTATCATGGGGCTTCCGCTATCTACTAAAAAAAATTAACACAGACTTTTAACAACGTTGCCAATCGTAATATCAGTAGTTATTTATTACTTTAGTTTTTCTTCTTGCCGAAATAATACGTGGCAAATCCAGTTCTCATTCTAATATACAAATAGACATAACAACGATATGGTTATATATATAACCATAAAGAATTTACCTTGACAAACAAATTTAAATTCCATGTACACATTCATGCATATTTTATTTACCATTCTATTCATACTAGTGCACTCCTTTTAAGTACTGAATTTATTCTAATGGCCATTTTCTTTGCTCTTAAACATACAGATCTTGGCTTTGCTATAATTTTGATTTGATAAAGTTTGTCACTTCCCTGGCAGTTGAATTCAATGGAACCCCGTAATGGCGCCGTCCCCAACCGCTGCCAATGCCGACGTCCATGTCCATATCCCGATCCATTACCATATTCTTCTTCGTCCTAATTCTAATTTAAAAATTCTCCCGAATTAATTATAAACGTACTAAAACGTCGCTTTTCCAAATCTAAAACTTTCATAAAATGTTTACATGAATCCAAAATTCATTCGCGGCACGATGTTACCCGTACAAAAATCACAAACATCGTCTGTCTATATCCATTGTTGCATTCCTTTTCTACACCGCGCAATTTGAAAACAAAGAAAAGTTCTCTTGGTCAAAACCGCTGTACCTTTCCACGTTCCATTTTATAAATGTGTTTATATTTCTCTTAATTTCTTTGTTGTAATAATTTCTTCTAGAATCCAAATAATAATATTAATTATTTTTCCCTTTCCCAAATTCCGCATCTTATTCTATTTAAACCATTATGTAATAGTTCACCATGTGTAAAACACATTCAATTGTCTTTGCCTTATACACGAACATTTATGTAATTAAATTTTCGTTATTCCAAAATAACATAGGCGAGGGCGCGGGCTGAAGCGCGGCGCGGTCGCACAGACGTTGCCGTCAACCATTTCTTTCGATATCAAAGACCCTTAAAGCATGGATGTCTGCACAACGTGTTACAGAAATTAATTCAGGAACAAAATGTATCCATTTTTTCCCCTCGATATCACGGCCTCACAATACGGACGGACGGGCACTTCTGGAAACCGGTATGAAGGGCCCACAAAATATTGATTCTGGCTACACTGCGTATTCAGGAAAACAATTTTCTACATATAGGCGCAAGAAAAATCTGTGTGAAAGATTCGAAATCAAAGTGCCATAATACGCTTTGTATTTCTACAATATGTTTTGCTGTCGACGAAATCGTCACTTTGTCTACAGAATCAGAGAAGTTTCTCCGTGTGCGAAGTAGATAGGAGAAAGTGGAAAAATATTTGTAATTTTTTATTGGAGTTCGAATGAAAGTTCGATGTAATATAATTATGAAATTCTTAGTTTTTTGCACACTCATCTGACGTCTCGTGATGCACAAACGTTGCGTGCTTCTTTATATCAAAATCGTTTAATCAATAACTATTACGCTGAAGCGAAAGTAGTTACGTAAGCTTACGCGTAATCGTAATAATAACAGCATGAATGCTGTTTCGTATTCCTCAAACTGACCACAGAATTTCTCGACTGGACTACACCTTGTGGAGTAGTGTTCTTGCAGTCGAGGGGAAAACGCGTTTATCTTATCAGGACAGGCGAACGCTTAGTCAGCTTTCAGACTTGCTTTAAAATTTAAAATGTTTCCATCCAATGTTTCCATAATGATAACCTGTTGCATTTGCGTGATTCTTAATGTTTATTTATTATTGCTGAATTTATTATTCGTTACTTTATGGTTGTTGAATAAACTAAATTAATTGAAATTCAACTCTCGATTTGATGATTAATTTGGTGCAACCATTTTTAATATTTGTTGATATGAGTCATCCCGTGACAAATCGGACAAAATTTACCCGTGTTTCTTTAAATTTATTAAAATTGTTGACAGCTGTTTCGATTAAATAAAAGAATCAGCAAAACAACATTTTTACTTGAAAAAATCGGAAACGTAGAAATGAAAAACACCTTTTTTATGCTGAAATAAGGGTTTTTTTAGGTGACTAGGTTGCAATATTTGCTTCATATTCAGTTTCTTTGTCATTTTAAGTTTGTCTTTTATACTTTTAGTTAAATACTATTTTTAATGTCCCAGAAGAGTTCCTGAATCGATTCCGTGACTTTACGAGCTAAAAATGCGCAAAAAGTTGAAAAATCACTAAAACACACAAAAATATATTACTCTTAAAAAAGCATGCTTAGGCAAAGGCCCTTCATATTTGTGATCTTATCGCTTATACCTTTATTACTCGAATCTAATCGTATCCTAAAAGTCCTGATGTTTGTGGGAAAAGTACCCATTAGTGCTGTAGGCAAGCTATTCCATAATTCGATAGCTCTATCTGCAAATGATTATTGTTCAATATCAGTTCTGTTTCCTTGGACGTATTTTTCTATTATGGTCGTGACGTGCTAAGCAAACGGGTTCATGCTGTCTTTTCTGAATTTCCCTCCGTACCGGATTTTTCTCCAACGCTGTGTAAAAATACATAACCTTGCTTTTCCCTATGGCTCGCCAAAGATTCCCATGTCGATACTGTGTTGGAAGTATTTAACGAATTTCTCCTTTTAAAAGATCTTGCTGCTACTTTCTGAACTCTTTCGATGGAGTTTATTTGGTTCTTTCTATATGGATCCCAACACGCTGCTCCCTACTCGAATACCGGGCGCCCAATAGTCGTATTGGTCGCTAGTTCTCTTGATTTGCTTCCCTTCCTTATTGCTCGTATAACAAATTGTAAGGATTTTCACGTCTTCCCAACAGTAAAGTCGACGTGCTTCCATTTAGTTTTTCATTAGTTATCATCTCTAGGTACGAGGAATGGAGCATAAGTGTTGACAACTATGTGTTGTGAGAATACGAGCACAGGTGCAAAATGTGAAATGTGCATGTAACGATACACGAAAATTGTGTTTCTCAAATTTTTTTAAGATCTTTGAATGGATTAGTATTGGCTTCGTGTTCCACAGCATTTAGCATGTACAAATTCACAACATTCCAAAAACATTGCATACCGGTCTGAAGTCCGATTTTGCAGATGCTCGATTACCCCACGTGCCACATCAGACCATGCACTTGCAGGTCGCCACGTGCGTTTCTGATCACTGATTGCTACGCGTCCTCACAGAAACACTCCTGCCTATCTCGCGACTGACCGGTATGGAAGGACATTATTCCCAAGAGCTTCCACCAATTCTCTGTGATATTCTCGGTCATTTCTCCCATGGAGAACTGCTGACTTGGTGTATTAGCACTTTACATTACATACATGGCGGCAGTCTGACAATTGATTTCACATTGCTCTCTGGACTAATAGAAACATTCACAGAGGCATCTGATGTTCTGAACACATTACTACAGCATTTCTCTCACGTGACAAGTGAAATTGTATGATCCGGTAACATTTCTTTTAGAAAAAACAGTTGCCATAACTTCTGCTCCCAACACTCGTGTTTTCAACTAGTTACCTATGGAAGTAGATTGTCCCCCAGCAAATACTTAGCTGTCCCTTTATTTCTACTGCGCGTAAAACTGTTACGCATTTATCCGAATTTAATCATAGCGTCTTTTTTCTGTTGATATCCGTTCATTTTTTCAGGCATTGCAAGTTGCGCTGTAATTTATTCTGATCCGATGCGTTTTCGATCTTTCTACAAATAAGGCAGTCGTCCGGAAAAAGTTTAATTTTTGAGCTTATTTCCTCTGCTATGTCATTTACCTATTCCATTTATAGTTAAGATCCAAGTACACTCCTCCGCGGAACCTCAGACGTTGCACCAACTTCTTCGAACAGGGTGATTCCCAACCTTACCCACTGTTAATTTAGAAAATTACTGATTATTTAGAAAATCCGTAATCCACAGTATTACTCTCGAGCCAAATTCTGTCTAGTTTTTCTAGAAGTCTATCATAAGGGCCAGATCAAAAGCCTTCGTTAAGTCTGTTACTGCCGCATCAATTCTGTGACCTTGCATCTAGTGCATCTGCGACGTTCTGGCAAAAAAAAATGAACTCGCGTTCATTTTGACGCGAGTAATCCCTTACTGTCCCACAAATATACAATATTCCCTACTCCACACTTTCCTAATGTGTTCAGCGATTAGGTGCCCTCATCTGCTCACAGAAAACTGATGATAGGCTAACTGGCCGGTAATTTTAAACTTCTGATGGAGACCCACTTTTTATAAATCGGATCTACAAATGCTTCTTTCCAATCCTAAGGAATACGGAAGCATGCCTTTTAATAAATAATTGGGCTCCACCTCCTGCTTTTAATAAATACATGCCCACAAAAATGTATATAAAAATGTAGGAGTACTAGTTTTGAGTTTCAAAAGTTACCGTGTTGTTATTTACGAAAATACAGGAAATTCAACGAAAATGGGACCGGCCCCATTTTTACAAGTGTTTTTGATTTGATTAAATTTTTGATTAATTTTGGTCAAAAAACAGTCAGTGTAAGCGTCTCGCGTTTTCTTGAGCTCCAGAATAGTTTCCCTACATTTTACTACTCACAGATGAATGACGAGAAAATGTACCAACAAAGAGAGGTTATCAACATTTCAATACTAAAAATTTTCCCTCCCGATTTATGGACAACTTTTTTGCATTGGTAAACGAACTACAATTTTGATTTGGTAAAATTGCTAACAAAATAGCAAGCCCGTATCTCCGGCTCTTCTCTTATCACAACTAGCAGAAGGAAAGCTCAACAAAACGTGTGCATAGTGATGGTACATTTATGTTCAGAAGCAAAACAAGGACCCATCTTACCATGTGTTCAATGAGGGAGAGAAACTGGACGAAAAACCTCATCGAGATGGGCTCGTTGACCCAGAATCTGAATTATAATTTAGATATATTATTATTATTTCTATTATTATTTTTGTAGCGCTGAAGATGGCCGCAATGCGGCCGAAAAAGCTTTATGCCACAATAAACAGTTACGATGGAGAGCCAACATCTAATATTGATTTCGATGATAGAAACATCGTAAATACCACACCATTTCCTACCAATCTGAATTGCATTATTTGTTACAGCCATATATAGTCTTTTAAAATTGTACTGACCAATGTTATAGCGAATTCAATAAATATCATTTTTAAGATATTTTTTCCTTTTGATGGTCAGTTCAGTAATACATTGTCTACCCGGCTTAGGTGGCTCAGAACATTAAAAATGTCACTGCAGTTCCTGTGACCGGAAGTTCTAGGTTTTGAGTCCCAGCGGTGCCTGGAATTTGGACAAACCTAGATAGCTAAATCAATGTCAAGCCGCTGTTTGGAGAAGAATTCTAGCGGCCGGTTGCTCTGATCGGTATTTTCCGTTGTTTCTCCGATCAATACCAGTGCCTCAGGCCGGGAGGTCCTAGGTTCGAGTCCCGACGGTAGCAAGATTTTTGACATTCGCTAGTCAGCTAGGTCGAATTCAGTCGCTGTCTGGAGGAGAATTCTGGCGTCCGGCTGCTCTGATTGTTAGATTGGTTAGTTTCCGTGGTGTCTCCGATCACATCAGGCGACTGCCGGAGCTGTACCCTAACAAACGGCCCACGGACCGAGCTCTATCTTTCCTTCCTCTTCCTTGTCCTATCCTCACCTCTTACACACACACACATACACACACACACATACACACACACACATTCACTACATTACGACACAAGACCGGGAGATCGGTCGGCAGCTTAGACCGACTTGGGCGGTGCCTCGCTGGTAGGAGATACCTGATCGGGGAAAATCCCGCTAGCCGGCGGTAGGTTGGCGCCGGATCTCACCATCCACCGGAGGAAGATCACCGCCGCCTCCCGTTGGAAAAACCATGCACTACACCTACGGAACTAATGTCCTTAGCAGTTGACTCGCCCGGATTCACTAACAATCAATCAATGCCAGGCGAATGCCGGAATGGAACCCTAAGAAACGGGTCACAGACTGCGCACGATCTTTCGTTACCTACCCTGATCCCTTACACACATTAACACTTACATGCACTACGCTACTCAAATGTTTGGGAGCTTAAAGCTTGTCCCGTTTGGGACGGTTTCCTGCTGGTGGGAGATACCTCATTCGGGAAAACGAAGCAAGCCGAGGCGGAATTTTTTTTAAAAAATGTACATGACCCTAATGAAAGAACGCACTATGGAGAATAAATTTTATTTGAAGGAAAAACTTCTATCTTTAATTTTGTAATTGTAGGAAGAGGCGGTTTTTGCAATTTTCGACAATTCAGATTTAACCGTGATAATCGGGCCTATGCCACCTTAATAAAGTGTATTTTACTGTATTCTTATTAGATATTTAAAGAAAAAATTTGGAGCAGTTTTTGAGAAAAGTTTGAAAATGCCCGGGGGTTTCATATGTACCCTCAAATTTTGAGTTTTTTTTTAAAATCGCGGCGACTCCAATGGAACCAAATCGACCGGGAATATTCCTTTTGGAAGAAATTGTACTGATGGTTTAGGCGCTATGGTTGTTCACAGGCTAACGGACGGACGGACGTTTTGCTTTCAATTGTTTCTTCCGTATGAAAGACTCACAAATCAGGGATTCTGGCTACGCCACGGGTTAGAGGATTTTTTACTTAATTTAGTAACTGGTTTATCCACTTTTCGTTATCATGGCCCGGCAATGAATTTTTTCTGCCGAAAATTCGCAGCATTACATGTTTCCCTATACTACATATACTACTCCGTATATATGTACGTGTACGGGAAAGTAAAAATTGAGAACATTTTGAAAATGTGAGGCTTCGTGTAAACTTCTCACAAAAATGACCGTGTCAAATTCATTAGGCCTCGAGTTCGGCCAGATCAATCGGGAAATGACAATATTGGATATAATCCTTTGAATGGATTAGGTATTGATGACGACGGTGAACGTGAAGAGAGTAGGCTTGTTTTGGGGTTTTTCATGAACTCGGTTTTTGTAGGAAATAAAGTAATCGATTCTTCGGACGATACAACAGTTTTCCTCTCAGGTGTCCAGGTTTTATGATCGTGGCGTCACTTCTTTCGCTGCTTTGCGTTTGCTCCCATTATGAAGGTTTTCGCAATCGCAGCCCTTTCCATGAAGGTAGGCTTTGTGAAGCTCCTGCCGTAGATTTTTTTGAAAATAGTGTTAGAGTTTTGAGTTGTGGAGTCACTTTTGCCGCTGTAGTTTTCCTTGTCTAGCTACATTTCTTTTTAATGTTCGTCGGTCTCTGTCAGTGAACTTCGAATTTCGCCCACCATTCCTCTACGCCGATGATGCTTTACCATGTTTTGTATATGCTGTTATTACCGAGGTCACTATCTCTTGTGAAACGTCAAGCAGTTGAGCTATTTTCGTCACTGGTGCTCCCGCTAACAGCGCACCAATGATTTGCCCTTTCGAAGTCAGAGAGATCACACATTTCACCGATCGCTTGCGTTCATCGTCACAGAAAAAAAGCCTATAATATTACCAATAGCCTGCAATATTACCTTTAAAACGGGTGCGTCAACTGTGCAATACATCCGCGTCGCAGAGTTTACACATCCACAGTGCCGCCAACATGCAACTAGTGATGCTAACAGCACGTACTTTCCCGCCCGTATTTTCACGTAAAATTACGTGAAAAATACTCTCTTGACTAACCTTCAAGGAACAGATGTCATTAAGGCAAACATCTCTTTCTTAATTTTTGTTGTAAGAAGACTACGAAAAATTTGAACTTTTGCAATTTACGAAAAATTTGGGTTTTTAACGGACATGAGATCTGCGCCATCTCTTAAACGTCTTTCATACTATCCAACAACAATATCTAATAAAAAACGGTGGAGCCATATTTTTTTAAATTTTCAGAATGTCCCGGAGGCATCGTGTAAAGTACCTCCCGAAATTAAAATACTGGTTTCAAATTCAACGTTACATCGTGACATAAGTGAAATCGATTGAGAAATATAAATTTTGGAGAAAATCGGCGGAACGGTTTGGCCGCTTGCGTTGTTGACGGACGTATTGCCGTCATTCGATTTTTCGATATTAAGGACCCACAAAACGTTGATTATGGGTTTACCAGGTGATAGAGGATTTTTTCTACATTTAGCAACTGTATTTATACACTTTTTTGTTATCAGAGCAGTATAATAAGAGTTTTTCTGCCGAATATTCGTTTTTTCACGCAGAATTACATAACTTTCTAATATACTTGATAATAAATATTACTTGATTATATTATCTTGTCTGATTACTGTAAATGCCTTTGCTGGCCACTGAGGCAATGAGAGTTTTCTATACCTGTAATGCTATTGAAATTCTTTTAAAGATTTTATTTTGTACCACCATCGTGAGCTTGCATACTTTCTTTGTTTTCCCTGGATTTCCCCGGACACTTAAGGCAAAATACTGGGATTTTAATTTTGTGAGCCAAATGGTAAGACAAGTATATGCTAAATATAATAATTAAGTACTTTTGTATCTTTTAAAATTATTCTTTCAGTTCATAAATTTTGAACTACGAGGTTATGTTATTATTATTATTTTCCCATTAAATCACGACTAAAGATGTTAACAGTCGGCTGAATATAAAGTCTACTCCAGGTTGCAACCACCTACCTCAGGAGCAGATCTTGAGACTGTCGGAGCCTCTACAATACTTTGCGCAAAATGTGGGCTGGTCCAAATGAAGCAATTTCTTGCACTTCCCAGTCTTTTGAACGATCTGGAAGTTTAGCCAAGTTCTTACACAGATTATGCGGAACTAATCCCAGAGCTCCGATGACTATCGTTACGACCTGTGCTTTTACGCCCCACATTCGGCTGATCTCGATTTCCAAACACTTAAATTTAAGACTTTTCCCTGCTTCCGTGGTAATGACATTTGATCGCAAGGTACAACAACATCGACAAGTAGACACGATCTTTTGTTCAAATCCCGGATAACAATATCCGGTTTGTTTGCCGCTATACGCAGTTTGCATTTGTCGGTCGTGCAGTATTGTATACAGTCCAACACACGTCACCGCTTTTGGTAAGTGTTCGTACCACTGGGGGCATGTGTTTGGAACTTCAAGGGCGGTACAGATCTGGGAGTGGGAATATTAAATGATTGTGGATGTATTTGAATGAAATGTGAAGTGGGCTTGGAAGGCACTGCGGACGAAATGGCTGGCAGCGGCGTGCGAAAGGCACGTGGCGTGTGGTGGGGATCCGCGGGGAGAGCGCCGGCGAGCGTCGCCGCGCGGCCGGGCAGAGTGGGGGCAGCGCGGGGCTGGGCGCGGGGCTGGGCGCGGCGAGTGGTGGAGAACGCCGCCGGCAGGTGAAGCGCCGCAGCCTTGACATAGATCCCGGGAGCGTTACGAGACGGCGACGCTGTGTTCCTAGTGCTTGTCAGCTATGTGTTGGAAGTGCCGCGTATTGTGACGTCGTTCTTTGCTACGATCTCCAAAGTGTATTCCAGAGTTTTCTAAAAATCGCGCTTTAATTTTGACCAGTTTACCTTAACGACACTAACTCTCTTCACTCGTTAAAACGTTTGGGGTCAACAAGGGAGCTCTTCTTCAGTAAATACTTGTTTTTCGTCTTGGAGAAACTTTCGATTTGACGTTATGAAACCGCCTTCGTATGTCCTTGTGCGTTGGATATTTGTGTAAAATTCAATGAACGAAAACCGTAAAACACGTAATTTATAGTTCTGGAGTGTTTAACATAATGTATCCAAAAAACCTAACCAAATCATTTTATTATCAATCTCATAGAAATCGAAGTAGCAAAAACATATTTAAACTCGGACTATGACACATGAGTATACGAGAAAAGTGACAATGAAAGTGACAAGTTCTTGATTGCCTGACATTTCGTCTGTCTTCATCCTCTGCGGAAACACTTCCTTCCGGGCCCGAGTGGGGCTGACGAGGACAGCCACAGATCACACACCGCGGGGCACCCAACCAGCGGCGCCCGCTGCCCCTCTAGAATCGTATCAATTTAAAACCTAGACAGGGTTGTATTCCGAAAAGAAACGATATTTATCATGAAATATAATTAAAGAAATAATTGATAATTGAAGTATTTTTAAAAATGTGTTATGCTAATGAGTACTTTTGCGTAATTTGTTCTTCAAATCAGTGCAATTTATGAAAAAAATTATCTAAAACCTCTCCTAATATTTTCTTTAACCTTTTTTTTCCACATATAGAAGAAGGAAGGCTAAAAAGAATGGCGCGGGTCTCATTTTCGTTGAACGATCTGAATTTTCGAAAATTGCAAATGTAAGAATAATGGAACGTGTTGTTCTATCACCAATAGTTAATTCTTTTTGTCATAACTTCTGTCACTTCTGACACGCCGATTTATGTGAAATTGTGACTACTGATATGAATACACGGAGTGGATCATCTTCAATTTCATATTTCTGCTATTATTCAAATATTTAAAACAAATGCTTCAACTAAATTTCTGTTGATAATGTAACGAGAAATCTTGACGTTTTCTATCACATTTTTATTTTAGATACAGACTTTAGAAAAATTGTGCACATCAGTAGCTTCCTGAGGTGAGGAAATTGTAATAAATCATACACTCTTATCTCTCCCAAAATTTCGCTTCAGAGGTGACAGAGAGACGGAGAGAGTGAGGGGGCGCGGCAATTAGAATGACTAATCTATTCCTGAAATTGAAACTAATAGTGTTTAACTATATAAAATGCCCAATCAGGGCGGTGTGTCTCAAAAAATTATAGCTTTATCCATCTGATTTTTCTTACCGCCCATCCCACCACCCAGGGGGGCCATCAACCCAGAAACTGTGGTACAATATTTGTTACAGGTTCTTTAGAATTACACAGTCCAAATGATAAATAATTACATTAACTATCATTGTTAAAATTAATGCTACTTTCCTTTTTGATGCTGGGTATAGTCTCGAATTGTATAGAAACAGTTATGCAGCAGAAAATATTTTACTTGGGACTTAAACTTTTATCGAATTTAATCGTTTAATGTCATCTGGCAAAGTGTTGTAGAGTAATGTACATGAATTGTATGTGAATTTTTTGTAGCGAGCTGTTGATACTGCCACCTGGTGAATATGATTACTACCTCGTGTGTTATACTTATAGACATCGGCGTTTGCTGAAAATATATTCCCGCCCTTAAGTAATTTTTGACAAAAACTACTGGTTCGTAAATCAGGAAACAAGGTGATGGTAAAATTCCTAGATTAATAAAGAGAGACTTACAAGAATCACGTGGGTGGGATTTGCTTATTATTCGTACAATTCTTTTTGTAATCTGAAAGTCTGGGAGCAGTAAGATGTGTTTCCCCAGAATATTATGCCATATCTCAGGCGGGAATGAACATTGGCAAAGTATACACAACGAGCAGTATGAAGGCTGAAGGAATTTGAAAAAATTCATTATGCTACGCGTTCAGAATTCTTTCAAATTCCGAACTCAGTTGGACGTAATTTCATTTGTGAAATAGTCATATTAAGTGCCACTCGTTCTTTGGAAATTTTCAGAAAATTCCCCTCCTCGCTTCGCGGACAATTTTGGCAACTTCCAAAGTACTCATGGTATTACCTATGGTAAACGCTGAGGATCAGCCCGAAGATTAGTGTCAGAATGAGACATTTTATAATACTGCTACTGCTAAAACTACAAGTTAATTTTAGTGACATCTACTGTTAATTCTAGTGATGGAAATTGGTTAATAGGACCGGAGCCTTTGTTTTTGGTGAAATTCTGAACATTACACGCAAAGCGAACATAAGTTTCAAATTATGTTCGCGTTAGAGCGAGGTACTGATTCATTTAACATACTATTTTTATAGTGCTAGTCGAAAGGTAAGTCGTTCATCTATGCACGAATAGAATTTGAATGGATTACACTGTCTAGTTTTCGCGTAATAAGACAGTAAAATGTGTCCCTTTTACGTAACATGGGCACTAATTAGGAAACCGAAAATTAAGAATATGTCAAAAAATGTACTTTGGGCGGCGATAGATGGCAGCTGGTACGAGTAAGTGAGAATTCCGAATAGCTAGCGCAGACCGAAGGAAATAGAAAACTAATACGGGAAAGTCTGTGCCATTCTGTAGCATCAGTCGTTTCTTCTCTTCTCACGCGATCTGGTGGGACTAGTATAGAAAATAGTCAAATGTTTGTCTTCATGTATGAAACTATTTCAGATCCCGCCAATCAAAATGACGACATAGAATTACATAAACCCTCCATACGAGACCAAATTTTGTTTCCAAAGCCATTTGTTTCGTAAAGTGTCATTTCTCAATGTAACGTGTATTCTCTATTCATTAGGGAGTATCTCCCTCTAACCACTTTGTGAGCAACGTGGCCGTTTTAACGGGAACGTGAGACAGTTCCTTCTCCCCAACTTTCGGGTGGCGTCCGCGAGCTCCGTGTTGCTTAAGTTCATTATGTAAGACGGTAATCAGCCATTGCTATGTAAACTATGTTCTTCCTTTAATGAGAGAGACTTATCTATAATATCCATTTTATTGATAAATATCGTTTTGATCTGATTATTCTATATTGCCTTAAGGTACGTGAATATGAAACCGTAAATTGTCCCCAAATGTAGTAGTTTTATAGTGTGCAAAGTGCATCAAAGGCACACTCTTGGAATAAAATACTTTTCCAATTGGCACTGTGTAAAACAGATGGGATTGATATAAGTTATTTTGTAGTTTATATTCTTAGTTTAAAGTAGAGTAAACACATTTCGTGAAGACAAAGGTATACACACCACTTTATTATTGCTGAAAGTGATGAATTTTAGATTGTAGAAAAAAAATCCGAATACTAAGAAAATGCCCTCCACGCGATTCCTGCAAGCCTCTCTTCATTGAGCTTGCAACCATCGCCTTCCATATTTGTTTGTGAAACTAGTTTTAACATATGTGTACATACTTTACAACACATTGCCAGTTGACTTTTAACAATTAAAAATCGGTACACAATTTTAAGTTAAAAGTAAATTTTTTTCTGCTACATTACTGCTTTTTTATACAATTAGAGATTATACTGACCATCAAAAAGACACAAACATTTACTTTAACTGTGATGCATAATATTGGTGTACATTTGTATTGTATAATTTTAAAAAGGATGTAAACTATGTAATGTGCTTCAGCTTCCTGGCTCAACGTTCCTCATCTCGATGGGTTATTGTCCAATTTCGCTGATCCATTGAGCAAATGCTGAGATGACCCCTTGGTTTGCTTCTGGACATAAATGTAGCTTCACTGTGTGCACGTCTTGTTGAGCTCACGGTTTGCTAGTAATGGGAGTAGTAGAGCCGGGAGCGTTACTATTGCGTTATCAATGCAAGAAAATTGAAATCGTACAGTTCATTCCGATGCAAATACGTTTTCTGTAACTTGGGAGAAAAAATGTCTCAGAGGTTCCTAACTTTTTTTTGAAACTTTGCGTGAAATTTAGACCATTAAATTTTTTTTTTAAAAAAGGCTCCATTTTTTCTTTATTTTCCCGTCGTACGTTACAAAGGGCGGTAAAGAAGTTGTGCTAGTCTCATTTCTGGTGAACTCTGCATTTTCAAAAATTGGCAATAATGGATGTTTCAAAACTACACAATTTAAGTTAGCAATTTTTGTCTTAATAAATTCTGCTCTAAAAACAGCTCTTAAAATGGTCAAGTATCCTTTAAAAAAATAGTTTTCGCGTAGTTTCTGCTTGAAATTAATGCAATTTACAAACCAAAAACATTTTCTCAAATATTTCGTTCCAATTTTTTTTCTTTCGGTTGTGGGTAAGTGACTCTTAAGAGAATGGAGCATGCCTTATTTTAGTAGACTCACATAATTTTCGAAAATTGCAAATTTAGAATTAATGTGAGAATGTATGTGTCATTGTAGGACGTAACATTGCAGGCGGCCATGCATTTTGTGAACAGAGATTGATGCACGTAGAAACTGAACTTGCTGAACATTCAAAAGATATCGGATTAACTATCTTTATTGGATTAATTGACCGGCTAATTAAATTCAAATTACATTCGTGAAATAGTCCTACTGAATACCAGTCGTGTATTGGAAATTCTAATATAAAATCTCATCGCTTTGCGCCCGAGGATTTATCGACAATTTTCAAGCGCTCGTGAAATTATCTCCGAAACTTACCAGCAAAAATTTCTCTTTAAGATTTTTCAAAATAGTACGCTGTCGTTGGAATGTTCGCTAAGAATGGAAACTTTTTCAAGAGAAACTACACATTCTTACGGCTGTCGACATAGATTTCGGAAATCAATTTCTGTGAAAACGGCCGTATTTCCTTTTTCTCTAAGATGTTGCTTCGTCAGTGGTTTAAAATGAAGCTCCTATTGACGTTTTTTGCTGCCATAAAATTTAAAAATGTTTGCTTTTTCTCAGTTCATGCAAAACTCAATAGGTATAACTTTTGCATTGTTTTGATTCGTTGTTGCTCTGGCAGGCCAGTCCTTTTTTTTCACCCAGTGTAGATGACTTGCACTTCTATCCAATATGCATAGGAAGCAGGGAAATTTTATGAAGCCGGACTGTCAGTCCAAGAATGAATCCTATAACTTTTAGATCACAACATACAGTCCATTCGTGCTCTGAATAGTTTATTGCCATTAATACCATTGCAAGGGTTTCGGAGCTTTCCTTCAAGAGATGCGAAAATGCTTCTGATATTGAACGACATCTATTGATTATGTGTAGAACAACCACCTTCAGATTTCTTCGGTTGCGTCAATAAATACCTCCATTCGTTCTTATTGTCAGTAACTCCATGTTTTTATATTACTCCTTAATGTTATTGCACTGAACAAGAGGGGCATCTTCAGTAAGTACTCCCGAAACTCTTCTTCCTCTTGTTCGATACCATGAGAATGTTGTGCCAGGAGCTAGCATCCTTTTTCTCCTTCAAATGATAACCCAAAATTTGTGATAATTCCTTTGAGAGACCCAGATCTCTTACTAAGTCATTTAGTTCACCTTGGGTAAATAACTCTGGGTTAGTTTGTGGGGTACATCGTTTCATCACAGTCTTTAGTATATGATGTTGATGATGACGACTGACGACGACGATGATGACGACGATGACGATGACGATGACCGTAGAGTTACTGGCGGCTTATGTATTTGTACAAGAGTGCTGGGTCCGTGTGGTACAGGCCTAATGGCTGATTTCAAGTTTGGGTAAACACTGCTTCGAATGCTTTTCTTGTAATGCCCCTCACCTTTCACCATACAAAAATAGCAGTCATCTACGTGATTTGTTTGCTGTCGCCACACCATCGGAATTCCAAAAGATAAAGACTTCTACTTCCCCTGGGACCATTTTAAAACCGTTAACACTCGTATGACACTCACAGTAGGCTCAAATCTTTGTCTTGGTCTCCTAACTTGACACCAAAATAAGCCAGGCCACCCTTTTCACGGACGAGGTTATGTTCTTTCTTCTAGTTTTCAAAGTCAGTGATCCACAAATGTAACAAACCCTGTTAAGATCATTTACCACCGTACATTTACACACACTGGTGAGCAAGCCATTTTTAAACTGACTTGTTAAATAACTTAGTTGCACTCACCAATAAGGTAAGGCACACTTACGAAATACCGTAAGCATACTTACATATAAACAAAGATATTGATCAGTATCGATCTTCTCCCAAGTGTCCATTTTCGATTGCTCCATATCTTACATCGCCCGCTGTTACGTGCGAAATTTAAAAAAAAAGGAAATATGTGTTAATAGAAAATCTGTGTGTGTTACAGCAAATCTGATTCCATATTCGCAAACAGGCTTCAGAAATCATTCGAAAACACCCACATTCATGTGAAGCCCAAAATGATGTTACCTGTGTCACCAGTTGTGCTGAATAATTCTAAGAGATTATGCATACCTGTAAGAAGT
>JAHLJT010008446.1:149487896-149576613 GCA_031308135.1 Acheta domesticus | reverse complement strand
GCCGTTTTCAAGAAAATGGCGTTCAAGCGTTACTGTAAATGCGAAATATGAAGCTTTTTTTCACCAGAAACGTTTTTAGTTTTCGAAAGCTTCATTTAAAGTCATTTGGAGCACTTACACTCGCAAATTCAATAGTGTTTCCAAATTGCTGGAAATGTACATTTTAACGGTATGAGAGAACTTTAAAAAAATCACATTTGTGTAATTTTCGAAAAACACAAAAAATAACCCAAAATGAACTTTCCGCCATATTAAAGAGTTCAATTCGCACTAACCATTCGAAAAGTTTGAACAAAAAGTCTGAAGCCATTTTTGAGGAAATGGCGTTTGAGCGTTTCTGAAAATGCGGAATTTGAGCTAGTTTTCACCGAAAACTATTCAATATTCGAGAAACTTTATTGATATTATTTAAATCACATGTACTCATTAATATAATAATCTGAACAAACCGCCGCTAATGTTAATATTAACGACGTGGGAGACAAGTAAAAAAGAAATAGTTTTGTAATTTTTTAAGAAAAAAACAAAAGAATACAGCAATACGGCGTTAATGTCATCGCATAGAGCACATTTAGAACTATACCTACAAAAGTTTAATGAAAGAATTTGGAGCCGTTTTTGAAAAAATCTGGTTTTTGTAATTTTTTTAATTTCAAATATTGTGTGCCATATCGCTGACTCAATGTTGCAAGGTTGTGCGTAGAACAGTGCTGCTTCCGAGAAAAAAGGTCTTTGAAGTTTCAAGCATCCTTATATCATTTCTGTATCAAATCTTTATATATTTTGGTTTTAATGTTTAAACGCAGGTGAAATAGAAATAAAATGCAGCATTGGTTTCCAAATAATATGGTTTTTCAGCAAATTATTGAATATTACGTTTTTACATTGTACTTTGTAATACATAAAATCTGGATTATTTGAAGCAACAAAGTTGTATGTAGGATATTACACTTTCAAAACAGGTGATATCTATGTGTTATAGGAAATAGGCGTAGAACATATAATTGGATTATTTTAATTAAATGCATTGCAGAGCAAATTCATACTAGTGCTCCTGCATCAGCATTATTTCTCGTATTATTGGTGACGGTAACGTAATATTATACTGCACCTATCCAACTAACCATTCACCTATAAGTCAAAAAATGCAAATGACATAAGGCATTATAAAAAATCTTTAGCTCCAATACTGAATGTGGAGGTATAAACTATCGTTATTGATTCTTTTGAATTTATGAAGTCATGAAATAAAAATGGAAAAGTTGAAAATTCTAAAGAGATCAGTTCAAATATGTAGAGATAAAATTCAAAATGTCATGCGGACTTCCGGTAAGGAACACCCAAAAATTAAAGTATTCGTTTAAAATTTGAGTGTAGTGACATCGACGAGAAAAAATTGAAAATATCAATTGTGGCGAAAATTCTGTGAGTGATTTAGATTCGTGTTGTTAACACACTAACGACAGACGTTTTGAAAGAAAATATCATTTTTTGAAAGCAGGGACCCCAAAAACGTGTTTTTTCCAACAAAATCTTGTAGGTTCTATGTTTACATACAACTTTGTAACTCAAAGGGAAGACGAAATTGTACATAGAACTTTTAAAAATAGCTGTATTGCCCAAACCTGTGACATCTGCCATCTTTTGATCATATTATAAATTATATCTTACTTAAAAGAACTCAGTAACTTTATTAACTCATTTTTGCAATTTTCCTGACATACAACTTTGTAACATTAGGCCAGCGATATCGCGCAAAAATACTAAAATTTTCAAAAATTGTACATGACCTTAATGAAAGATCTTACTTTGGACAACAAATTTTATTTGAAGGAAAAACCTCTATCTTCAATTTTGTAGTTCTAAGAAGACGCTGAAAAAATTTCAAACTTTTGCAATTTTCGAAAATTCAGAGTTAACCGTGAAAATGGGACCTATGCCACCTTTATAAGTGTATTTTACTCTATTCTTACAAGACGTTTATAGAAAAAATTTGGAGCCGTTTTTGAGAAAATTTTGAAAATGACCCGGGGGGTTTCATGTTAAGTATCCTCAAACTTTGAAGAAAATTTTTCAAAAACGCGGCGCGTCGAGTGGACGCACAACTACCGGGGAATTTTCATTTTGGAAGAAATCGCACGTACGGTTTAGGCGCTAGTATTGTTCACAGACTGACAGACGGACGGACGTTTTGAAAAAACATTTTCGGTATCAGGGGACCCCAAAACGTGTATGTCCGTTAAAATCTCGAAATCTATTTTCAGCAGCATTACATAACTTTCCCTATACTACGTATATTACTCCGAATATACGTATGTATACGGGCTAGTAAAAACTGCCAAAGCAATTTACGAATACTGCAATAACATAGTATACACGGATAGTGCGATAGTTCTTTACAAAGCAAGATTATAAAAAAGTTGCTGTTCCGTAACGCGACTTATGAATATCAAATATTTCTGTGTCGCAAGGTAAAAGTTCTTAAGTAAAACATTTTTGTTTGGAGAAAACAAGGGCTAGATTATTGAGCCAACGCTTTTTCCAATGCTCAACTCTATTTCCCAACGCTTTTCCTCGTTGTGCTAAAAGAAAATATAGAACTTAACTTATAGGTTCAATACTTAACCCAAAATCGCCAAAAATGTACGTAAGAACTTACCTCGTAAGTACAGATTTAATGGCGGGAGCTTGTTGACGCATGACGTCAGTTGTCCTAAGCAGAGACGCACTCAGTATGAGAATTCTATCTGTACGCACAGTACGAGAATGGGCAGAATAACACAATCAAATATTTGCATTTTTCAGCCAAAATTGAAAACTTGTTTCAATAGTTAAGATTTTTTTCCGAGTTACTGTGTATCTAACGAAACCATAGACATCTCTCACATGGCTGGTGGCTACACAGTTTTATTTCGATTAATGCAATCATTGGAAATTTACCTATCGGTCTCCTCAAAAACTTATTATCTCGAAAATAAAAAGCAATCATTTCTCATATTTAATATCCAAAAATTACTACGTTCTCAATGTCGCAATAAATCAAATTATCCATATAATTTCCTTCATCCTCCAATAATTTGTCTTTCAACTCCTATCACTTTACGAATTACGCTAGTACTTACCATATTTATATTCACGTGTATATTTTCATAAGATAACGAGAGAAACCTCCGTGGTCTACCCACAGAAATGTATGAGAAGACGTAAATTTGTGTCGAAGAAAAACCAATAAATGAAACTGCTTTGTATGTATTGTTTAAAGATATATTGCATAGCGCACATGTATAATTGTTTCTGTTCAATCAGGTTGTCTTTGTATTAGAATTGTTTTGAATCGTGCAAACGGCTTATTTCTGTTCGTTTTGTATTCCAAAATCTGGAAATTAAATACCAATGATATTCATTTGGAACCGGGAGAGGTGGCTCAGGGCATCAACTGATGATCCGACGGTACCAGGATTTTTGACACTAGCTTCGCAGCTAGGTGGAATTCAGTCGCTGTCTGGAGGAGACTTCTAGCTGCTCTGATCGGTAGTTTTCCGTGGTTTTCCCGATCAACATCAGGCGAATGCCGAAGCAGTACCGCAACAAAAGGGCCACGGACCGCGCGCGGTCTTTCCTTCCCCTTCCTTGTCCTATCCTCACCCCTTACTTACACTCATTATACATACATGCAGTACACAACCATACATACCGGGAGACCAGTCGGGAGCTTAGAGTTTGTCCCGACCGGGCATACCTGGTTGGGGAAGCCCCGCATGCTGACGGGCGGGTGGGCGCCAGATCTTGCCATTCAGTGGGGGTGGATTACAGCCATCTCGCGAGGAAAAGACATGCACTACACTTACCGTACTAATAACATTAGCAGTTGACTCGCCCAGAATCACCAATAAATCAATCAGTTCACTTGGATGCAGGCGAGGCAGGTATATAGCATCGCTTTTACCACAAAAAATTGTCGATTCATTCTTACATCTCCAATTATCCACTTTAAATGGAAAAGCATTTGACTTCCAAAGTAGCGATTACCCTAAGTCTGCGAAAATAATTCTTATAGAATACGTATGAGTGCGCTTGTCAAAACTTGTCGCTTGATCGTATATAAATAATTTAATGACTTACGAGAGATACCCTAGAAAGAGGGGTTATCGTTAAAAATGTCAACTGTGTAAATCAAAAACGAAAGCAACCATAATTGGCGGCTACTTCTAGATGGCTCAACTGACTTAAATGATTTTTAAGTCATAGGTAGATCGTGGGCCACTTAGGGTCTTGACATATTTCCTTTGATGGTCGGCTATCAATAAGCGGTGATATTCAGGACAGAGTGAAGTGAGGACTCGTTTGTTTTGGGCATTTTCTTCCTACCCATATTTCAACATAATTAAGAATAAAGACGTCGCAAGAAACAGAATGCGTATGAACATTTTCCTCTGGACAGTCTGGATCCAACACCTACCACTTTTAAACAGTTAGTTAGATTTTTATTTCAGTCGCCGATCCCAGCAAATCAGACGGCTGTTGATACGAATATTAATGCGTAGAACAACACGAATGTGAACATATAATTTAGAATGCAGGCAACTCTGAAACTTTTCTGGGACTGTATGATATTAAAGGTGAACCGGCAGATCTAAATTAATGTATTTTATCTTCATTACTCATTACTTCATTATGAGTATATATTTGTCTGTTTTATGTGTTTTCTGTGTTAGGTAATCATTATTTCTTTTGTTTCAGGTAAGTAAGGAACGTATCTAAGACACACGTAAGTTACTATAAATATATATTTTTTTAATTTTGCCAGAAAGAACAGTGTCTCAGTTTGAACTCTTACGAATTGCTCTTTAAAATACCAAAATCAGAAGTAATTTTCACTGGAACAAAAGTGACTTTCTACTGCCAAATTATTTTCTATTGTTCGTGGTATTTTAGTTCACAATATTTAATTGTACTGAAATTAATTATTGAAATTTCTGTGAAATACTGAAATTTCTGTGTTTATCTTTTTTGAAACAATTGAAATGAATTTGAAAAAGAGCTGACCTTATGAATGTCTATGCCGATTTCTATTTGAAAAATATATTACATTAAGATACTGTTATATTATACAATCTTTTTAACATTCTTCTTATAAATATACAAATCAATAATGAAAAATCATCAAAATTAAAATTGTGTGATTTACTACGTATCACATCCTGATTCCAAATATTTACTTACAATTTCTCTAGCACATATCATGTTTGTGATAAGATGGTTTTAATATTGCGAATGGGCGTATTATCCCTCCAAAATAAGAACTTACCTAGTTAAGATAAGTAAATCATCAAAAGGAAAACGTGGTATTTCCTAAATGTCACGCCCTGATTCCAAATATGTGCTTAGATTTTCTCGAATACGAAGTTCTTGAGATTGGACGATTTTCATATGGTGATTATGCGAATCCACAAGAGCAATGCCGTTTCATCAGGAACTGCTGTTGCTGGAGATGAAATGAGATTTTATTTTGACTAGAGTATCTCAAAAGAGATAGGATAGCATATACAGGTATCTCTACTCGCTGGAGAGTCACTTGTCACTGGAGCTTTCTCGAATCTCACGTGGATATATGATACGAATTAACACAGACCAGAGTTCTTGTTGTGTGCGGAAGATCGAGTGTCTCTTTACTCTATATCCGTGTGTTATTAATATTACCATCGAAATGTCTCGAAAGTTTGAAAATAACTCACGCACATTTTGCTATGCGTATGGTTCCTTCACAACAAAAAGTCGACGGCGTGGAATTATCCAAGATAGAGAAAATATATACCCTCTATGCTTTGGTTGTGCACTAGGAGACCAAGACATACTGGACTCCACTCCAAATCCCATTTGCAATACCGATGGTTTGGCGCTAGCCAAAGAACCATGTTGATGACTGCTATTTTTGTTGCAACACTATTGAAGGTCGAAAAAAAGAAAGGTGTATTTGGATATGCCATCAGCAAGGGGACCAATTCCACACCACGAGTTTTTGCCAGTTCCCCAACTTCCAGAGGAAGGTCAGACGCATTTACGAAATATGGATTGCGAGGATTTGAATAGTGACGAATCGTCCCACGAAGCGTTTATTTTGAGGAAACAAATTCAAATACAAAATTTCTTAATGAGGAGGAGTTCAATGATCTCGCGAGAGACCTTTCACAGTCAAAGGATCAAGTAGAAATTCTTTCTTCAAAACTAGAAGAAAAAAATATTTTCACGGATGGTACCCGAATCTGCCACTATCGTAGAAGGTACTATGAGTTGGAAAACTATTTCACAGTAGAAAAACCGACGGGTTTCTGCCATGATTCACACAGTCTCTTCGATGAACTGGAACAAGAATGTAACAGAATGGCGTCTTTTTATTGACTCATCCCGGCGAAGTTTGAAAGCAGTTTTTCCACAATGGGAATATAAAACCTTCCACTCCCATTGGACATTCAGTATTCTTAAAGGAAAACTACGAAAACATGGAGGTGGTCCCGGAAGCTATTATTACAATGAACACCAGTGGAAAATTTGTGGAGATATGTCATTTGTATGTTTATGGGTATGCAAGGAGGATTTTTGAACTTTTGCTACTTTTTATGTTTGCGCTTCATCAGAACGTTATAGCAAACAAGTCTGAAAAAGAAAGAGTTTCTCATGAGCCCGGAAAACACAGTGTCCTCGAAGTTCCTCTCGTCGACCCAAACATATTTCTCAGTCCTCTTCATAAAAAAGTGTGTATTAATTGTTTGGTGAATACGATGAGTCATACAAACTCTTGAGCATTCCAGTATCTCAGGGAAAAATTACCATAACTCAGCGCAGCAAAAATGAAGGAAGGAATCTTCGCGGCACACCAAATTCCAGAAATTATAAAAGATGATGCGTTCACTCAAACGATGACTCCAGAAATACAAAATGCTTGTACACGTTTCCCGTGGATGTGTGAACATTTCCTAGGGAAAAACAAATCATCAGATTTTGTTAATAGAATCAAGAGACTTCTATGTATATTTTAAAAATTGGGCTGTAGAATGTCACTTAATGTGCAGACTCTACACTACTATTTACATTTCTTCCCTGAGTGATAAACAAGGCGACTGTTACCACCAAGACATCAGAACAATGGAGTAGCGCTATGAAGGTTTCTGGAATGACTCCATGATGGCAGAGTACTGCTGAATGTTATACTGAGAAGATCCTGAAGCAGTTTAGTACACAAGAGACGTGGCAATTCATCACATTTCTGAGTAAGTTTTACTAACACCATTTTTAAGGAAGTAGAATATGGTCAATTTTTAGTGTAATAAGTTGATTCACTATTGTAGAAAAATGATGGGTGGTGACGCAAATCCGAATCTAAAACCGTAATGTGTGTACATTGGTTTAGCAAACTTTTCTTTTATTTCTGATGATTAGAACAAATTTAATTTTGTAATCTTATGTTATCAAACGAATCAAGTACAGCAGAGCGTCAATAATTCGTCAAAATCACGCACTGACGTTAATGCATATTCGATTCCAGCGAAAAAAAATCGAACGAAGACATTGTGTGATACGTGTTCAAAAATGTTGACACGACTGAATAATTTTATTATAACTGTCGATTGCAGAAAAATATTTAATTAAAATAAGCTGTAGTGACTGTTAATTCGAATGATCAGGGTTCTTCTGTACCACGTTTGCCTTATCTGGAGGACTAGCGCGCCTCTAATGGCAAGGGGGTGATATACGGTTAACGTTGGATGGAAAATAGGATTTGAGAGAACAGCCAGAACCCTAGTCTAACATACTAACAGATTTAGATAAAATTGGCCATTGATAAACGATAAATAAAATTAATACAAATGGAAAATGAAATGTAGATACGAAACCTATCACTTGATTCGTATTGCACTTCATGAAAATACTTTCATTCGCAAAGGAAAATGTGTTTACACTGAAAAAAATCTATGCTATAATTAAGTAACTTGTTTAGTTAAATGTATACAATATGCAAAAGAAAATGTACTCTACTTATACATATATTTACTTCCAAATCTGTCTCGGAAATTCCTTAATCCCAATATTCATATTTCCATTATTGTGATTTTCATGAATTATTTAGGCTTTAATTATCACTATCATTATCGCTATCACTGACTACTACATTATCTTCTAAAATGTTTATCGATGAATTTGATAATGAATAATCAATGTTCTAAATTATATATTATGTAGCCTTTAATGGGTCAATATTCCTACTGTCGCGATACTTGAATAATTAATCAAATATTATGGATTCATAATGCGAGATACGAATATAATTACAATAGTTCCTGTGCAATGAATACTAATACTCAGTGCTTGATTTATAAAATTTTAGGTCCCAGAATGCGCCCCAAATTAATTATTAATTTAATAAAAATAGTTATATATTTATAATCGTCTCCTATGTTATTTCAGTAGTATACCTTCTCTTTGCGGCTCTCACACGCAACCAATCTTTATAAATGAAGTCGCTAAAGAAAGAGAATTTCATGGAGATGTGAAGAATTGCATTTCGACTTTAAAAATATGAAGGAATTGTTTAAAAAAACTCGTCTACATATTCATGTAAATGCAACTGTCAACATACCTCAAGATTTTTGAATTTATATCGTTAAATAACTCCTAAACGAAGGTTCTAGGACCTAAAAAAGTAAACTTTTGGGGCCAATATATGAAATCCAATGGAGTGGTTAAGCTCTGTTCTGTGTTGAGTTAAAGAGGTATACAGAGCTACATCTTTGTTGATGTATTTATCAGTGGCGTAGCGTCAGGGGACGCTGAGATGCTAAGCATCCCCGTATATAATATTAATAAAAAACCTTAAATACTGTATTGATAATCTTACAAGTGGTTCGTTGAGCGAAACACGTTTTGTATTAATTTTAAATAGATTTCTTATGATTGAATTCTGCGGGTTGTTGAAGCTGGCCTGTGATTGCTTGGAAGCTAAAATGCTTCTTGCTTCTGCCGCGAGATTGCGACGAGCAATGACGCATGCGCAGATGGGGAGGTTCCCCTCTCCCCTCTTCACCCCTGGCCCAGTGAAACCCGACTGCTTTACGCTAGCATCCACTGCGGAAAGAAGCTCGTTTGTGCACGAGAGCGCAGCACACTTCAGGTGGTCAATAAATATTCTCTCTCTCTCTCGGGAGTCCCCGCTTGGTCATGGGCACAAACTGTAGAAATAGTGTCTGTCTACTATTTCTTAATTAATATCTAAGGAATTGAATTATCCCTTAAATAAATTAAATATTATTTTAGTCTACAGTGTATAAATTAACTAGTGGTCTCATTGCCATTTGCGTATAAGAATTAAAGCTGAGCCATTGTATAATTTGCTTTCAAGACATCGGCAGTCCTGATTGCTGTGAGGATTTAGTGGGAAGCGCCTACACCGTCGTAAGCAATCGAGATCGTGAAAGTAGTTCCAGTGTATCTGCCTTCGTGTTGCGTTCGCCAGTTAGTGAAGTACAAGTGAAGTAGTTGACAGTGACATTTTGTGTGTTATTGTTGAGCATTCCCAAACGTCCGAGTCACGCTACGCCACTGGTATTTATGCTGGTAGACCCGTTTGCTGATATATTGCTTTGTATGCCCAATGTATACCTGTTGACAGTCATTGCATGGATTGGAAGTACACCACATTAGACTTATCTCCTATTTTGGATTTATCCATCTGCTTGTCCCAAAAAAAAACAGAGATTAACCACTTCATTGGATTTGATAAAGTCAAAATTTTACATCACGAAAAACAAACGTCAAAAGTGCTAATTCCGGAAATGATACATATTATGTTAAATAATGCGATCAACACCAAAAGTGACTTATAAAAACTTCACCAAATTTATAAGACGTTGATAATGAACCAACATCCGTAATTTTTTTGCCAATCCACTGTTCAATCCATGATCTACAATCTTAATAATTAGTGCCATTCCTTAACGTATCTAATATTGTGCTGCCTTTCACAATTAACGGATTGTAACCACTCAGTTTGACAAAACCTTCAACGGTTTTTGTAACTTCTCATTGTAACATGTTGTGCTGTGATGTAACATCAAATGTAAATATTGTTTTCAATAATTTTGTATTCCTTTGTTTTTATATCAATTTGTATTGTCTATGGCGTTGTCAACCGTTTCTGTACTTGTATTGCTCTTGACAAGGCACATGCTGAATGTGCGAAACGTTGAGCTCACATTACAAAAGTTTTAATTCCTGGAATCAACCTAGCTTCATCGTATATGGTCCGTACACATTTAATCGTACCATCTTCGTATCTACTAAATAATAATAATAATAATAATAATAATAATAATAATAATAAATTTCAATATATTATTTATACCTTCGTTGCGTAGAAGGTCAACATTTCTTGTAATATGAGCTTACGCTACCAAATTAAAAGATTGCAATGGAATATCCTGGCGACACCAAACTGTAGCGACGTCGTTTCAAGCGACTGAGTAGTAAAATATTCATCCAACATTAGAATAACATACACACTCTTAGTTTAAACTACAGGATTATGATGGGATCATTCAGAAAAGTTAAAAATATAATCATTTTCTTGTTCGCGCATTTTCGCGCGCGCGCGCGCGCGCACACATACACATACACACACACACACACACACACACACACACACACACAAATAACCCCTCACGTTAACTGTGAATGTAAAGATTTAAAGAAAATATCTCTAGTAACTATAGAGAGTTTGTGCACCCTCGAACGTGCTCTTTAGTAACATCTGCGCATGCGCAGAAGATCGATAGTGCTCTCCGCTATGGCGTGCACCAACTTCCTTTTGAATCCCGGAAATTGCAGTGTAATATTACATAACTACTACCAGGCGCCAACCAGGAGGGTGCTGCGCTCATTGCCCGGAAAGATATCAATATTCAGCCGCTCAAAGCCGCCTTGCCGAGTACGCCGCATTTATTGTCAGTGGGTGCTTATGACGACCCCAAACTATATATTGCCAACGAAATCTAAAAATTGATTTTCGGCAGCTGTTATTGATCATTTTTGGAAAGTTGTATCTGTTTATATTTTTTCCTGTGCGTAAGAATATACGAAGTAATGTTCAATCATGAATCTATTCTCATAGTTAGTTGGAAGTTTTAGTGAAACGCTCGGGCAAGTTTGAACTCGCTCGCTCAGTTGAGTAACTCAGTAGAGCTATTCGTGTTATTTGTTGTCCCTCAGTCTGTAAGGATGTAATTGAACAGAGAACATTTCAGAGCCATTGTTTTTCGACCACTTAAGGTTGGTAGAGCAAACACAAGTCAAATCCGTCATTTATCGTGAGTCTTAAGGTCAACGTACACCCACACATATGTAACTAAAGGTGCCGCAACAGCACCTTTAGTTACATGTTTCTTTTACAATTCTTTCTCGCTATATTATAATGTCACTGTCATGTAATATTGTGTCACAATTACTGCCTTTCTTACACTTCAAATACCACTTTATCTCGTAAATAAGCAAATATTAAAAATAGATTTTTTATTCAAAAGTCTAAAAGAAAATATATTTATGGCTTTGAATTCAGTGTATTAAGGTATTCTGTGTATTCACAAACATATCCGATGCCTATTTTAGCCTTAAAATAACTGCGTAAACAGTATGCAAGAAAGTATAAAAAAAAGTTAATAAATAATACGATCCATCGGCGGCGGCCACGGCTGGGACGGCTCTCAATACACGAATCAACAATACACGAATTTCACTACAAATTGATTATCCAGAACTAAAGACCATCCAATATATCGCATTATGAATGCATTTAAACTTACGATATCGGTACCTGATGCATATCTGCTTATACATTCTTCTCGATGCTGTTCAGTATCCACTATTTACTTCCCCGTATACATACGTATATACGGAGTAATACACGTAGTATAGGGAAGTTATGTAATGGTGCGCGAAAAAACGGCGAATTTCCGGCAGAAAAAAATCATTGCCTGGCTCTAATAACGAAAAAGTGAATAAAACCAGTTATAAATTCAGAAAAATTCCCCTAACATATGGAGTAGTCAGAATCCCTGTTTTGAGGTCCTTGATACTGAAAAACCAATAGAAAGCTAAACGTCCATCCGTTTGTCCGTCCGTCCGTCCGTCCGTCCGTCCGTCCGTCCGTCCGTCCGTCCGTCCGTCCGTCCGTCCGTCCGTCCGTCCGTCCGTCCGTCCGTCCTTGCGTCAACACCACTAGCGCCTAAACCATGCGTAGGATTGTTTCCAAATTGAAGAAACCCCTGTCCATCTGACTCTAGTCGAAGCTTTGAGATTTTGAAATTTTCAAAAACATTCTTCAAAATTTGGGGATACTTTACATGAAGTCCTCCGGACATTTTCAAAATTTTCTCAAAAACGGTTCCAAATTTTTTCTTTAAATTTCTTGTAAGAATAGATCAAAATGCACTTATAAAGGTGGCTTAGGTCCTAATTTAACGGTGAATTTTCGAAAATTGCAAAAGTTTGAATTTTCTTCGGTCTCTTCCTACAACTACAAAATTATAGAGATTTTTCCTTCCAATGAAATGTATTCTTCATAATGAATATTCATTGTTTCGAAAATACTAGTAGTTTTCGAGCAATATTGCGTGAAATATGTACAATTTAAAAAAACTACAAAAACAAGATTTTCTCAAAATCAACTCCAAATTGTTTCTTTAAACTTTGGGGAAGGATAGTGCCTAATGTACTCTGAGATGACATGAACTATTCTTTTGTTTTTGCAAAAATTACAACAATGAAATTTTTTTGATTTGTCTATCATGTCGGTAATATTTACACTGGCAACGATTTGTTCACATTCTTATATTAATGAGTACATGTGTTTTAAATAATGTCGTCTAAAGTTTCTCAAAAACGCAATAGTTTTCTGTGAAAACTAGCTCAAAATTCCGCATTTTCAAAAACACTCAAACGCTATTTTTTCATAAATGGCTCCAAATATTTTCTTCAAACTTTTCGAACGGATATTGCTAAATGCATTATTTATTATGACGTAAAATTCATTTTGGGGTACTTTGTTTTTTCAGAATTACACGAATGTAATTTTTTTGAAAGATCTCTCAGGGCTTTAACATGCTTATTTACAGCAATTTGTGAACACTATTGGATTTATGAGTTAAAGTACTT
This sequence comes from Acheta domesticus, assembly GCA_031308135.1. Lineage (NCBI taxonomy): Eukaryota > Metazoa > Arthropoda > Insecta > Orthoptera > Gryllidae > Acheta > Acheta domesticus. The sequence goes on along the minus strand of JAHLJT010008446.1, from coordinate 149,563,413 downwards.
AAAATAACTTCTAATAATCTTTTTCGAAAACGAATATTTTCTCTCACATAGAGCTTCAAATTTCGAATTTACAGTAGCGCTTAAACGCTATTTTCTTATGAACGGCTGTAAATTTTTCGAAGGAAATTGCCATTTTGGACCATGTTTTACTGTTATGTATTATTCTTAAAATAATATTTCCGTTCTACCATTAAGAAACCGAAAAAATTAAGAAAATGTTTCAAAAAAGTACTTCGGGTGGCGATAGATGGCAGCTGGAGAGAGTATGTGGCAAGTCCGAATAGCTAGCCGAGACCACAGGAAATAGAAAACTAAAACGGGAATGTCTGTGCCATTCTGTAGCACCGGTAATTTTTTTGTTGTTATTTAAGGTCGCATCAACAATCAGGTCATTAGCGACCACTATTGTGTTTAACAGTATGGTAACTATGATGATGACATGATATGGTGATGATATGGGGTGAATGGACGAACACAAAAACCACTATGCTCTAGGCGGGACTCGAACCCGTGATCTTTCGGTCCGAGATTGCTACGACACTGTTTTAGCGATCTGGGCCACCGGCGATCGGCAATATATCATTTTATTGAACATAGATAACATTCTAACATTAACGTGAGTAAATAAAGCTGCCTTATCATATCTATCTCATGTCACCGTTCAACAATGAACATCTCAAAAATCCATTGTTGCAACAATGCCACGTACGATTTTATCTAATTATTGTAATAAATATTCGTACAAAATTATGATACACAATTTTTTCAATGTTTCTTTCATATTATATTATATTTAAATCGCATTCTAAAGAAAAAACCTAATTGGACTAATTTCAATTTAGATTGTCATGTATGGATGCTAAATGACGCGACGGCCTTATTTTACATTGATACCGCCTCAAACAAAGCGCGGGGAATTCGAATTTACCATTTCGATTTGTTGTCACTTTTTGAAAATACAATGTGAGCGCCGAACATTAGACTAGCACCACCTCCTTCACCGTTCTTTGCTACATACTTGAAAAGAAAGAAAGAATAATAAAAAAATTAGCGTTAAAATAATTGTTCAAAAATTTAAAAATTCCGTTTTGCGCCAATATATGCGAAAATACATACATTTTCGAAAAATTGAACACGACCTTTTTGGAAGATCTTTTCGTCGATGAAAACATTTAAGAAAAATTTATCTTCATAATTGTAGTTGTAGGAAAACTCCGAAAAAAATGAATTTTTACAATTTCGAACAATTACTTTTTCCAACGAACATGAGATCTCTTAAGCATCCTTTACTCTACTCGAGCTCAAAATATAATATTAAAAAATAGTGTAGTTTTTGAGAAAAGTTGTTTAAACCAAATTAAAAATTGCCTATATTTCATGCAAAATTACGCGAAAAGCACTCAGATTTCCCAAAAAATGTACGTGACCTTATTTCAAAACTTGTCTTTAAAAAACAGATTTCATTATGGAAAAAATCTCTATCTTCAATATTTCAGTTGTAAGAAGACGCCGAAAAAAATTGAACTTTTGCAGTTTTCGAAAAATTAGGGACACCTTCACACTGGTCTACGACAAAATTTAATAAAAAAAATGGTTTATTTTTTTTAATTTTAAAATTGCTCCAGAGGCTTCATGTAAAGTACCGCACCCCCCAAAAATATTGGTTTCAAGTTCAAGAGGCCGTGACATCAGCCAGATCGATTGTGGAATATCATCTTTGGAAAAAATCGTCTAAACGATTTAGCCTGTAGCTTGGTTAGACAGACAGACAGACAGACAGATAGACGTTTTGCCGTCAAACGATTTTTCAGTATCAAGGAGCCACAAAAGAGGGATTCTGGCTCCATCACGTGTTAGAGGATTTATTTTCTATATTTGGCAAGCGGATGTATCCACATTTTCGTTACTAGGACCCGGCAATAAGCGTTTTTCTGCCGCAAGTTCGCAATTTTTTTTCCCGTAGCATACATAACTCTCCATATTGCGTGAGCAGTAGCGGGAAAGTGAAAGGTGTCCTGCACGTGTATTTGTTCAGCACTGTCTTTATTCTGTTCACAGTTCAGTCATGCATGCGCTGTGATTGAATATGTTATTTATTTATTTGGTCAAAAAAAACAGTAAAATCTGTATATGACGTATGGGGCAAGAGATTTTCTGCGCACATTTTCTTGAGGACCAGAATAAAAAAATGAAAAGAAAAGCGCGAGATTAGCAACATTTGAAAAACTACAAATTTTCGTTCCTGAGTTATAGAAAAACAATTTCAACGGTAAATGAACTCCTGATTTGATTTTTCTGCATTGCTAACAAAATAGTACTGAACATCAGTTCTACGCCTACCACTACAAGCAAAAGGAGTGCTCAACAAAACGTGCGCCCAGCGAAGCTCCATTTACGGCCGGAAGCAAACCAAGGAGCCATCTCAGCAGTTGCTCAGCTCATCAGGGAAACTGGACAAAAACCTGATCGAGATTATTGATCGGGGTTATTGACCCGGAAGCTGAAATACATTACTTGTTACAGGCGTATTAAGTCTTTAAAAAAATTATACAGTACAATTGTAAAGTAATTCAGTATATATTATTATTTTGTTTAAATAAACATTATTTTTTCTTTCTGACCATCAGTATAGTCTCTAATTGTGTAGAAACAGTTATGCACCAGAAAATAATTTACTTGTAACTTAAATTTGTGTACCGACTCTAATTGTTTAATGTCAACTGGCAATGCGTTGTAAAGTAACGTACATGTGTTGTATGTGGATTTCTTGCATTCAGCTGGTGATACTGACACTTGATGCACGTGATTTCTGCGGCGTGTGTTGTAATTATAAATATCAATATTGCTTAAAAATATGTTCCTTCCGTTATGTAGGTCATTTGTGACAAATATTACTGATTCGTAAATAAGTAGACAAGGCAATGATAAGATTCCAAGTTCAATGAAAAGAGGCTTGCAGGAATCACATGGAAGGCATTTTTGCATTATTCGAATAATTTTCTTTTGCAATCTGAAGGTCTGAGTACTGCAGGATGAGCTTCCCCAGAATATTAATGCCATATCTCGGGCAGAAATGCACATTTGCAAAATAAACGCAACGAGCTGCGTGAAGGTTGACAGGATTTGAAAGAATTCTGAATGCGTAACATAATGAACTTAATTTAGTGTTTAATTCTGTTATATGTACATTCCATTTAAGGTTTGATTGAATTGAGAGACCTAGAATATTTGTTATTTCAACATCAGCTAATTGCGTATTGTTAATTTTAAATGGAACATGCGATTGCCGCTTTGAAATGAAGAAATACATTGAAATAGTTTTTCTTTCGTTAGCAATTAATTTGTTATTACGAAACCAATTTGAAACTTCTGAAATCGTCGTATTTATTCCTCCTTTTTTGCAAAGAACATTCGTGTCATTGGCATACAGAACCGTTCTTACATTTTTAATAGACGAGGGCATATCGTTTACTTATAACAGAAAGAGGATAGGACCTAAGTTCGAACGTTGTGGGATCCCACCCTCAATTGGTAAAGAGTGGGAAACATGAGTATGTTATGTCCTTTCGTGCCAGTATGGTAACTCTAGAACTCTTTGAGTCCGATGTTTAAGGTACGAAGTTATCCAATCTAGGGCAGTACCACGAATTCCATACGAAGGTAATTTTGAGAGCAAGATGTTAAGGTAACTGACGTCAAAAGCTTTCGAAAGATCTAAGTATATGCCAATGGGTGCTTCATTTTGATCTGTTGAAGAAGCAACATCTTTGAGAAAAGAAAAAAAAAATGTGAGTTTCCGTAGATTTTTGATTTTCTAAAACCATGTTGTGAGTCTGAAAACCACTTTGTTTTTCCTGAGAAAAGTTTCCATTCGTGAGTAAAAAAGCCTCTCTAATATTTTTGAGAAAACTGACAAAATAGAAATTGGCTGGTAATTTTGAATTTCATTTTCGTTCCTTTTTTAAAAGTGGCTTAATTTTTGCTGTGTTGAAAATATCTGGAAATATCCCTGTACATAAAGAAGCATTGAAAATGTGAGTTAACGAATGTATAAAGGCAGATGCACAAGATTTTAATAAACAATACGGAAATTCAGCTAAACCTGATTAATATTTATTTTTTAGTTTACTGACTATTCTGAGGATTTTGTTGGGAAAAGTTTCGGAAATAAACATTTTATCGAAAATTTTGTGATAAGGGTAAGATGTTGAATTTTGTGGTGTAGTCCTTTCGTGAGATCGTACGCAATTCTAGAAAAGTTTTTGTTGAAGATATTGGCAACTTTTTCGGAATTACTCGTTTCTCTTTCATTCTCCTTTAAAATAACATTCTTTACAAGGTATCGAGATGAGTGGTTGTACTTTTTTCGATATCCCTTTTGTTACTAGCGTTCAAAATATCTTGATTATTTTTCATTATTTTTGCCTGAACTATTACTTTCCTTAAAATTATTTTGTATTCTCGGAAGTATACATGGAAACGGAGTTTATACACGATATTCTAATTCCTTGTGTGATCCAAGTATTACTTTTGTTTGGGAAGTTTAACTTTCTCTTTTTAAGAGGAAAACATGCGTAAAATGAATTGAAAGCTTTCAGAAAAATAAATTATATTTTTCATTTGGGTCAACAGCGTTAAAAACTGCATCCCATGATTCTGTCACCACGTAGTCCGTAAATAATTTTATATTAACTTTAGTTAATGCTCTGCACATGTTACAGATATAATATGTGTAATATTAAGAGTAATACAAAAATAACCCAAAAAGAACCAATAGATATTCTGCACTTCCCGTTTGCTTTACTAATGGGTTCCGGGTGCAGGTCCTTAGAGTACTAACCCCGTTGATCGCATGCGTGACTTAAATTTCACAACCTCAGTTTCATGAAGTGTATTTGCTGAAAACATCGTAGCATTTGTTGCATGGGTTTGTTTTCTATTTTTTCTGTTGAAAGTGATTGTGATGTCTTATGGACGCTCATCTGGTTCGTGTTTTAAAGTTTACCTTTTTTCACCCCGAGTATATTACGTAGATCCCGATAATCTTGAAGAGGTGCTTTTAAAGGGGAAGAAGTTTCGCACTTCAAGGTTTCAAAACTAAAATGATCAACAAATATTTCAGTTTTCAGGCGAAGAGTATCTAGCATTACGGCTAACAAAAGCCGCTTTATGAATGATGAAGGTATTATCACTCTAGTCTGTTTCGCTGATCAAATGGGAAAATTCCGTGATGCAAATTTTTTGGATATAGGAATAAACGGTTGCATGAATCGATTCTTGACGTACAGTAAATATAGCATCAATTTCCTAAACTCTCTTTAGTTTTTACTGTCATAAATAAACGAAATTTATCAATATTATTTCTGTGATGTTTGTGCATTTCAAAGCGCATTAGAATTTCAATTTGCATGATATGCACTGTAGTCAGAATCGCTGATGACATTCTCGGTTTACATTTTCATTCTTTGTTTTTTTAGTAAAAATGAACGGGCGAATAATGAATAATTCATAGCCAATAGAGAAACTTAACACTCACCATCCCATACGATAGAAATCTGGAAGTAAAACGGGGAGCACAAGTAAGTAATTAGAAAGCTTTCGAATTTTTACCCCCTTAACTGCAGGTCAGGAGGATACTAGAGTTGCTACATACGTTCACACATTGGAAATAGTTGCATAATGTGGAAAAATATAATTGTTTTCAATTCCAAAAACAATGCCAGAAATTGTAATTGTAATATCAAGCTTGATTTGATTATATTGAAGTGACCTAACACTTTCTGAATACCATGATCAGCGATCAAAACTTCTTAAATACAGAATGTTTTGCCGTATTTAAGAAAATGGCGTTTAAGCGCTACTAAAAATGCGAAATTTGAAACTATTTTTCACAGAAAATTTTTGGGTTTTGAAAAACTTTATTTGAAGTCATTTAAAGAACATTAACTTAAAAATACTATAGTGTTTACAATTTGCTGGAAATGTGCATTTTAACGATGTGAAAGATCTTTCAAAAAAATTACATTTATGTAATTTTTGCAAAAACAAAAAAAAATCCCGAAATTTAACTGTACGTCATATTAAAGAGTGCAATTAGCACTATCCGTTCGAAAAGTTTGAAGAAAAAAATTGGAACCATTTATGAGAAAATGGCGTTGGAGTGTTTCTGAAAATGCGGAATTTTGAGCTAGTTTTCACTGAAAACTGTTGGGTGCTCCAGAAACTTTACTAGACATTATTTAAAGCAGATGTACACGTAAATACAACAATGTGAACAAATCGCCAGTATGGTAAATATTACCAACGTGAGAGAAAAGTCAAAAAAAATATATTTTTGTACTTTTTGAAAAAAACAAAAAGATAGTACAGTCACTTTGATTGATTATCTTACTTCAAAATTGCTAACGTTCTCACGAAAATTCAAGTCACATATTACATTTTACTTTATGTTCTTTAAAGCCTAAATAACAATCGTTCCTGTTTAATCAATGTTCTAGAGCTGGTTTTGAGGACAAAAATTTAAGTTCGCCTTTACTTCAAACATTACATCACACATTACTTCAAGCATTACTTCAATTACTTTGAAACATGGAAAGCAATATCATGACTAAACAAAATATTTTAACTACTAAGGATACACAAATGATGAACGCAAATTATAGTTTCATCATTCATTCTCAAATTTCACGTACATTTGTCAAATACGTACGTACTTTTTAGCGGTTTCACTTTGGGCAATTTAAATTGATATAAGATACGTACACAGGAGTAATGTTTAACCAGAAACAGCAAGCGAACGATTTGAGTAATGAAATTATTTCAAAAATGCACATGAAATAAACTCGCAACATAAGTAATACACCACGATGACACTAAAACCACAACACTAATATGTATTGTGACACACACACACACATATACTTAATATTCTTTCTAAATATTAGTGATAAATTTTCTGTCATGTTAATTATTCTGAACCAAGAAAAAACACACATTGTTTAATAACAACTTCCTTGTCTTGGTAACCAATTTAATTTCAAAATCGGTGCGTATGCCTGTCGGTGCGTATGCCTGTCGGTGCGTATGCCTGTCGGTGCGTATGCCTGTCGGTGCGTATGCCTGTCGGTGCGTATGCCTGTCGGTGCGTATGCCTGTCGGTGCGTATGCCTGTCGGTGCGTATGCCTGTCGGTGCGTATGCCTGTCGGTGCGTATGCCTGTCGGTGCGTATGCCTGTCGGTGCGTATGCCTGTCGGTGCGTATGCCTGTCGGTGCGTATGCCTGTCGGTGCGTATGCCTGTCGGTGCGTATGCCTGTCGGTGCGTATGCCTGTCGGTGCGTATGCCTGTCGGTGCGTATGCCTGTCGGTGCGTATGCCTGTCGGTGCGTATGCCTGTCGGTGCGTATGCCTGTCGGTGCGTATGCCTGTCGGTGCGTATGCCTGTCGGTGCGTATGCCTGTCGGTGCGTATGCCTGTCGGTGCGTATGCCTGTCGGTGCGTATGCCTGTCGGTGCGTATGCCTGTCGGTGCGTACGCCTGTCGGTGCGTACGCCTGTCGGTGCGTACGCCTGTCGGTGCGTACGCCTGTCGGTGCGTACGCCTGTCGGTGCGTACGCCTGTCGGTGCGTACGCCTGTCGGTGCGTACGCCTGTCGGTGCGTACGCCTGTCGGTGCGTACGCCTGTCGGTGCGTACGCCTGTCGGTGCGTACGCCTGTCGGTGCGTACGCCTGTCGGTGCGTACGCCTGTCGGTGCGTACGCCTGTCGGTGCGTACGCCTGTCGGTGCGTACGCCTGTCGGTGCGTACGCCTGTCGGTGCGTACGCCTGTCGGTGCGTACGCCTGTCGGTGCGTACGCCTGTCGGTGCGTACGCCTGTCGGTGCGTACGCCTGTCGGTGCGTACGCCTGTCGGTGCGTACGCCTGTCGGTGCGTACGCCTGTCGGTGCGTACGCCTGTCGGTGCGTACGCCTGTCGGTGCGTACGCCTGCCGGTGCGTACGCCTGCCGGTGCGTACGCCTGTCGGTGCGTACGCCTGTCGGTGCGTACGCCTGTCGGTGCGTACGCCTGTCGGTGCGTACGCCTGTCGGTGCGTACGCCTGTCGGTGCGTACGCCTGTCGGTGCGTACGCCTGTCGGTGCGTACGCCTGTCGGTGCGTACGCCTGTCGGTGCGTACGCCTGTCGGTGCGTACGCCTGTCGGTGCGTACGCCTGTCGGTGCGTACGCCTGTCGGTGCGTACGCCTGTCGGTGCGTACGCCTGTCGGTGCGTACGCCTGTCGGTGCGTACGCCTGTCGGTGCGTACGCCTGTCGGTGCGTACGCCTGTCGGTGCGTACGCCTGTCGGTGCGTACGCCTGTTTCTGAAGTGTTCATGCTTCTGCAATGGAAATTTTTGCCTAGAACGGATTTTTTCAAACCAACTCTTCATTCTTTATTGTGGCTCAGCCATTCGGTATATCCAGGTAGTTCGAAGTTTCGACGTTTCTCCCCAGACACACACACACACACACACACACACACATATATATATATATATATATATATATATATATATGTGTGTGTGTGTGTGTGTGTGTGTGTGTGTGTGTGTGTCTGACAGTGTCTGTGTCAGTCAGTGTGTCTTCGTCTGTGTGTGTTGACTTTGTGACTGTCGTGTCTGCTTTTCCTGTGTTGTCTGTATGTCTACATCTGTATATGTATTTCTGTCAGTGTATATCTATTTTTTTTACGTGGGAAGGAGGAAATCTTAAAACGGCTGTGGGTAGCCCTTACTATCCAGCCTGCGAGATTTTTGCTCACTAAAACCGAACCTCCCTTCTCCTTCATCCTCTCCGCGGAACCGCCTATAGACATTATATTGCGGGCAATGAAATAGTGATCCAGACACATGACGTATCTATTATATCCTGGTGTTAGTCGGAAGTAATCATGAGATTTCCCTGCTTTCTTTCTCCAGGCGTCTTAATTCCCGTAATACTCGTACAGCAAAATTACACACCGCTCTCCATCTGCTTTCGGAAGCAGGCATATGCAACTAGGTTTAATGAAGTAATCTGGCTTATCCCAAGCATCTCAATGATGATTACGCTATAGCTATGTATGTCTGTATGTGTGTTGGTATGTATGTATGCTTATTTGGATATATGTTAACTGTATGTACATATGTCTAGATGACTTTGTCGTGTCTTTATACATATTTGTATGTTCGTACGTCTGTGTGTAGGTCTATGTAGGTCTCTGTATGTTTGTCTTGATAATGGATAGACGCATGGATATGGATGTATCACGGATATCTGTCAGATTGGAAAATTTTGAGCTGAAACTTGGTAAATACGTCAGAAGTATGATCTAGTTGACCCGTTGCGGAAATCATTTGAGATACTAGTAATTTGGGGGGGGGAGGAGCTATTTGCATGAAGCCAATGTCACCTTTCCAAATTTTTTGAAAAATGGATACATATTTTTTCTTTTCATTTTTTGGATCGAATAGAAGAAAACGTACTTATAAATGCGTATAGTTAAGATTTTCATTAAAATCACTGAAACTTTGAAAATTTCCAAATCTCAAAAGTTAAAATATAATTTCGAATCCGTTCTACGCCTCCAATATTAGAGCCAGATTTTTCATTCTCAATGCAATTCATTTCTGAATTTTAGATCATCGACTAATGTCATGCACGTTTGTATAAATGAGTTGCTGTTGAGTAAGAACACTAACAATAAAAGGAGGAAATGCTTCGGTATGCAGCACATTCTCACCGTTTATATTAGCATGCTCTAAAACTGAAGGGATCTGAAATATGTAAATTGAAAATAGAAGTAATTTGTTTCTGTTTCTTTAATATTTTTATTAATATGTGGACATATGGGTACTTTCGCAGTAATTTATTTTTCTAATTAAAATCATTGGCATTTGTTACAATTTACTCAATTGTCATTTTTTGGCTATTGAATTATTATTATTATTATTAATATTATTATTATTATTACTACTATTGTTATGGACTGGTTCTGAACTGGTGTATTGGCATTTATACTTTCATGGTTAACAAATACGATATGAAGTAACAAAATTCATAATTGAGGTCCCAGCCTGCCCCTTGTAATCGAGTATAAACCTACTGTTGGAACTCGAATACGGGCTTAAACCAAAGCACAAGAGATGTGAAAATAAGTTGCTAGAAGTCACACTCTTAAGCTCTCAATGTGGCGGGCACGCATCGGATTTTGGTAAGTGGAAATATTGACAAACAATTTGAATTTACGTAATAATTCGTAATTTACGTAATTTATTACAGTTTATGGGGTGCGTAGAGTTCGAAATAATATTGCTTAAGTAATGTATTGCAAGAGAATAAGCAAAATATTACTTTAATGTTGGAAGTGGAATCTTCGTGCGCGTCTTCTGTAAAAGAGTATTTTACAATAGCATAAATCATTCGTTGAATAACTACCATTCGATAGAACTCAAAACACAAAGGAAGTATTATCAGAGTTTTACAGAACAACCATTATTTTATAATAGCTCCTAGCAAGTTTCGTATTATAACTGTAGGTGGAAAATGGCATTGATATAAGCTCCACAGTAATTTTTGGAACTTTTAATAATTGCTCCATTCATTTGTAACACAATTATTAGAAGAACATTTAGAAGTTTGTCTTGCTTCTTATAAACGGTACTAATAAGTATCATTCGTTTTTAACGTTTCCCCAATTTCAACATTAAGATAAAGAGCAACAGAAATATTTTGGGGGTCCATACGAAGGAGTGGGGCATCGTCATTTTACACGTCTAAAATTAAAACCTCTAAATTTTCTAAAACCAAACATTATGATCCATTTCCTGTTCAAACGTGTTCATAGAACTACAATAGCGACTCACTTTTCTTGCTTTTTTCACTTTTATTTTGTGGCCTTTTACGTCTTACAGACAATTGTTGTAATGCGGAAAGTGGTGATTTTTCGTTTGAAAAATTCGTGTTGTGAGACCCCGATATCGAAAACGTGGAGAAATCTTATTCCTATATATATATATATATATATATATATATATATATATATATATATAGGAAATAAAATAAATAATATATATAGGAAATTATATATATATATATATAAAATTTTTAATTTTTCTCTCAATTGACAATTTCAAATATAACTGTAATTCATGTGGATGGATCGTTTCTTTGCCTTAGTAGAAGAAATGGGAATTAATAGCGCTTTTGAGGCAATAACTGTCAACTGACGACTCCGAAAGGCAGACCTCACATGTCGGTAGATCACAGTTTGTCCCGACTGGGGTGCCCCTCTAGGGAGAAACCTGGAAAAGGAATACCCCCCAAGCTGACGTGTAGGCCGGCGCTGGATCTAACCATCTTGAGGAGGACGAACACCACCACCTTCAGGCATAAAAACATTCTCTACACTAACATGACTTACGACCGTAGCAGGTGAAGTGTCAGGAAACAATTAGCCAGTCCAAAAGATTGTCATTGTTCACGTTTCCAGCGACGTACCGCCACCCCGTAGCATTTCTGCAACCTTTATTTTTAAACTACCAACCATTTTCTCTGGACGCTCTACCCGCGAACACTGGAAAGCTAGTTACTTCGTCAGGCCTGCTATATGTAGTAAATTCTTTCTCTGACACGTTGTGTATTCGGAATGCACGTTTCGTGGGTCCTTGGTACCGAAAAATTGGTTTACTGTAAACCCTCCGTCCTTACGACCATCCGACTGTGCGGCCAATGCAAGCGCCTCAGTTATTTTGTGGAAAATTTTACCTTGTCCAATTGATCTGGCAGAACTGGATTCCCTGCGAATTTTATGTAAAGCTTTAACACTTTCAAAATTCTCTAAAAATGGCTCCAAATTTTTGGTTTGAAGTTTTCTTTGGAGAGAGCGAAGTACGCATAGAAGTGGCGCAAGTCATTTTCTTTCAACTTTCTGAATTTTCGAATTTCAAAAGGTCTTCCTTGAACTACATTGTTAAAGACTGTTTTTTATAAAATGGCAAATTGTAATTTTTTATTGCAATTTACAAAAATATAACGCGAGAATGTATGTGCTCATGGAGAATTGCTAATTCATTTAATTTTATATCATATATAAAATTAAGTAAATTAATTAAGTCAAGTGGCAAATTACGTAATTAAAATTAATCTTGTGAGCATAATACTTCTTGGAAAACTGGAGTGGGAACATCAATGTAAAAGTCACCACTGCTAGAAACTCTAGTCGCGAAACAATAACATTCGAAATGAAAGGACATGCCAAAGGACATACGAACTGGGAGGGGGAGTTAGGGGAGTAAAGACGGGCATGCGCAGCACCTTCATGAGATGTTCCCAGGGACTCGCTCCCCGTCTCGTTTTTCCCCACCTCGCTTCGCCCCACTCCGCCCCACTCCGCCCCGCCTCGTCCCACCTCACTCGTTCCCGCAAATGCCCCCCTTACCGTAGCGTGTTCGCTACAATAGCCATTCTTACCACCATCTGCAGGCAGATGCATTTTCCTTATTCAGTAAAAAAAGTTTAACTGGCAATTACTCAAAGCCTAAACGGGCTATTGAAATAAATTGTTATTATTTTTATGGATATCCTCTTCATTTTTGGGTTGGTCGCACAACCTGAAAGACTGAACACTTAAAAGAGTAATTTGTATAACGAGAGAAACATTCTTTATATCATATAACATAATAATTTGAAATAAATAACGTAAGTTAGGCACGTTAAAATACTCCACCTTTTCTTTTGCGAAAAGTCCATCGAAATATGTAAACCGTTCCAGAGATTACCCGGAACAATCAAAAACTGTTTGGTTTGCAACCTAACAAAAGTTGAATTGATTTTTATTTCGAACTAGCCTTACCTAACCCGCCGTATCATGTCTGTTACGATCACTCTTGCTACTACTACAATCGTTGCCATGGGCAGCTGTAAACAAAAGCATTGGTGCATATTCCCAGCTAACGTTCAGTAACAAGTTTGACTTGAGTGACTCTGAACTCTATTTGAAATGAATCCAAGTCCATTTAGTAGGAAATTGTATAGACTTTCAGAAACTTTGAATTCACTTTGGTGAATTTACTTATTTCTTTTCGCGATATTTGAGAAAAGCAGAGAGGGTATTCACTGAATCAACGCTCTACGGTGGGGGATAGAAGAAATTGATTCAAAATCGCATATATACAGTAACTTTTATGTTTTGAAGGTCATGTGTTGCCTACACAATTTCATTATTGAATGAATGAATGATGAATGAATGAACTTTATTGGCTTTAACCTTAATTATACGCCATTATACAATTATGTACATAATTCAGATCAATACAGTTACTCAAAAACATAAAAAATTACAAAAACACATGAATTACAGCAAAAAAGCAAAACAAAAAAACACCTAAAACTAACAAAACTTTTAATATATTTACATTACACGTTATTTTATTCAGTTTAGTTATTCAATTTAGTTTCAGATACAGCAAATTCATTCAAATAGGGCAAATGACCATAACTTAAAGCAAGATTTAAGAAAATGAAAAAATGATTGAATATTGTTTGAAGCATTTAGTCTCAATAGTTCCAGGATGTTTTGATTTTTTACCACATTGTTTCTTAATGGTTCATAAAGTGGGCACAGTTTTATAATATGTTCTAATGTTTCCTGTTGGTTGAGATTGCATACCATACATCTTTCTAGTTCCGATAGTTTGTAGGTTATGTTTTTGAATTTTAGTTTTACAGTGTTTAAACCAGCAAGCCTAATTTGTGCCAGTATTTTGATTTGTGCTAATGGTATTTTCGAGTATAAGTATGGTTTACGTTTAAGGGATTCTGTATCTTTTATTAATTTGTAAATTGGACTGTAGGATGAGAACGCTACTGTTTAGATCCTTTTGAAAGACATTATCTGCGTACAAGTTGCAAATATGTGAAATAGTAGTCTCAATCTTACTCGAATCTAGTAGATCAGTAAACAGCTGATCGCTACCGAGGAACTCGAGGTTGGTTTTCAGAATATTAACCCAGTTATATTTTCGATTGTGAGTATTTTCGGATGTGTTACTTAGTCTGTCTACTACTTCACAATTTCGTTATTACGGAAATGATATTCTAGATTTTTTAAAAATAAACAACTCAGTTCTTTTTTTTGGCTTAAGAAAAAGTAATAATTTGAAAAAAGGAGCTTAAGTAATATCCGACAAAACACTCATCTTTTATACTCCGATTTAAACATAGCTGCACTTCAAGGTCACGAGATGGAAGGAGAGGGAGACATCGTTTAAATTTTTAGTATTGGATTAGATAACAAAGTTCCCGATTGATGACAGTGTTTTCCTCGCCTTCCAGATCGTGACCTTGAAGTGGAGCAATGTCTAAATCGGAGTACAGTGAAAACCGTATCGAAATCCGATCATCCGTTCCAGGGATTGCCCTAGACAGACACAAATTTGTATAAAGAATTGAATTGTTTTTGTATCAAGTAAATAACGATACGAGATTAGAAAAGACAGTTATTTTGAATCATTTCATATATGAGTTAGGGTAAAGAGACCAGAATTTGAGAATAGGTGAGCAGAATACACTTCTCCCCATAGTACGTCACACTGTCTTTGAATGTTTTTGTTTTCAAGTTCAATAAATTGTTTGGGATGTATTTCATTCTCCCTTATTGCTCAAGTACTAAACGGAGCTTACTTGTGGAACATTTTCGTTCTATTCGGTGAAACTAATATCAATTTTGCCATTATGGGTACATGCCACAGTGGGTACATTGCAAGAAAATCTCCACAGCCACTATCACCATCACACCGGCAAAGGTGGCTCAGGGCATCCACTGATGACACTGCAGTGCCTCTGACCGGTGATTCCCGAGGAGTTCATTGGAGATCAACATCCAACAATGAAGCAAGGAGTTGAACAGTATTGTTCTCCACTTGGGGTCGTCCTGCACTGGGGTTATCCTTCACAGCCTAATCTGAACGCTTTAACCCAGTATTGTCAAGGTCGATGCCACGAGCGGGAGTCCGTGGCACGAGTGCCACGACGTACGACGTAATCTTTCTTTCATGTAGTTCGTCACCCCGCCACCAGACAACGCCACCCCTATTGTAAAACGGCGGGGTTACTAATAGTTTCCTTTCCCGACGCTAGTTGCGCAGAGTAGCTCGTGGCATGCTACGGAGCCACGACGCGTGCCTCTGCCACCAGTAGTAGACCTTGACACCACTGCTTTAACCCATCGTTCAGCTGTGGAGGACGGCAACGCGGCCTCGTCATATGCTTTACGCAGTCCCTGAAATCATTCTTGCGTACTCCGACCTCGTGCCACTTCAATTTTGAGCCACGAACGTTGCTCTACCTTCATAAACGTGACGTTAGTGCGTTTGCACTATTGCTATGAAGTTCAACGATTTACACACTGCAGTAGACTGACAGAGTACTGTTCCCTGCACACACTCACTGCACAGTCTATCTAACAGTCCTTCCTTTTGTCATCACAGATGGCAGCAAGCCGACTCACCGACTTTGTTACAGCAATATTCTCCTTACTTTTTATCCAACCTATGTATAAAAATAGATTGAACTTCGTAAATTATATACATAATGTTACGCATTCAGATTTATTTGAGTCTCTATACAGCTCTTTGCGTGTATTTTGTGAAGTATTTTTGCATCTGAAACACCATATAATATAAAACGTACGCAGATTATACGTCTCCCCGTTCTTATAATAAAATTTTTACTGTTTTTGACGATAAATACATTATGTAAGTCATTGGAAAAGTACTCGCATATTGAATAATTAATTTAAAAAAGCAGTACTTATTTTATGAAAAAAACTAATAATTTTATTTTATGGCGTTCAGAGACGTAACACAAAAATGAATGGTATGACTTTCGTGTACTTTTCATAAAATATTACGTAAAAATAACGAGTTTGATAATACATATATTAACTCATTTTGCCCATTGCTCCATTTACATGGCGTTAGGTTTTTGAATTTTTTTCAGTTATGATTTTGAATGTTTCGCCTTGCAACACATTTCAATACTTCGGTAATATATATGAGAAATATTGACTGTAAAAATTACTGACTAGATCAATAGTGATCATATTAGTTACTTTGCATTACATATCATTGATGAAAAATTCCGATTGTTGGATGAAGTTCTATGCACTCACGCTCATGACGAACCAATTGTTGGCTACTAGTAGAATATGATAATTCTTGTTGCGAACAATCAGGTAGTCGTGAGCGCCTAAACTATTTCTCCGCTTCATTGTCCACTGGACGTTGTGTTCAGTTCTAAATGCTTGGATCCTATAGCACCATGCACGTACAATATTGCAAAGAAAGATTGCAGTTCAATTTTCATAGTGCAATCATGTGATTATTTCTGCCTCAGCGCAAGTCACAATGCGATTCACCTTTCTGCCTTCGTATACATGACGTTTTAAACCCGTTTGTTGTACATTTTAATTCATCAAATATGGTATTTAAATGTTTGAGTGTAGGAATAGTTTTGCCTATTACTGAAAATGTATAAAATTGTTTTTACATATTTTGAAGGGTGGAAGTTTATCACAGGTAACACTTTTTAATAGCTTTATCTTAAGATTCGTTGTTGGAATTTTCGTTTTCCTTTAGTTCTCTTTTATTAAAGGACGTCTGTCGTAGATCCCTCAGCCCTGTTGCTGGAGACGGGCAAATGCGAGTTGGACTGCCACAAAGAGAGACGAGCGTATTTCGGGGCCTCTTGTCTATTCTTGGGAGAGCCAAAGCGACGGAGGTATCCTTGCTGTCAATCATCAAAGAAGCAAGTTAGCAAACAACTAAACATTGCAACAGCTCCTATTCCTTGCCATGAAGCATACAGTATGGTCGAAATGATCATTCACCTCACATCATCGGGGTCATGCATAATGAGCAAATTTTGTACAATTCTGGAAGAGAACTTCTCACCCGCAGTTTAAAGTCCGAATGGGAAACAGTTTGGGTCAACCCTTGATTGTAACTCGCTCTCTCATAATTATTGAATGAACTAGAAAACAGGAGTTCAAAATATAAATGAGGACCAAACTTTCTTCACCTGTCAACAAGTCTTACAATCATTAACATGCCCACAAAAGGCAAAACCGAACGTAAAAATGTATATTTATGTCAATGGCATATTTCACTCCCCTTCAAACTAGAATAATGTTTGATTATATAAATTGCATTAACATAAAAATCGTTTTTGCTATTTGAAAATTACGAATCAGTAGTTTTTGTCAAAAATGACTTACTTAAGGGCGGGAACATATTTTCAGCAAACGCCGATGTCTATAACACACGACGTAGTAATCATATTCACTAGGTGGCAGTATCAACAGCTCACTGCAAAAAATTCACATACAATGCATGTACATTACTCTACGACACTTTGCCAGATGACATTAAATGATTAAATTCGATAGAAAAGTTTAAGTCCCAAGTAAAATCTTTTCTGCTGCATAACTGTTTCTATAGAATTCGAGACTATACCGAGCGTCAAAAGGAAAGTAACATTAATTTTAACAATGATAGTTAATTTAATTATTTATCATTTGGACTGTATAATTCTAAAGAACCTGTAACAAGTACTGTACCACAGCTTCTGGGTTGATGGCCCCCATCTCGATCGTGTTTTTCGTCCAGTCTCCCTGATCCTTTGAGCAAATGCTGAGATAGTCCCTTGTTTTGCGTCTGGGCTTAAATGTAACTTCATTCTTTGTGCACGTCTTCTGAATTTCCGCGGGAAATACAGTTATTCAAATTATCGTTTTCCATATTATCGGGGCAAAAGTATTATTCTTTCATGAAGAACATGATGAGGATTAAGGGCAGAAATTTATAGCTAATTTACTTTTGAAAAAATATTTTATTATATAGGAGCGAATATTTTGTCAACAAAACTTTTAAAAAACGCTCTTTTTCTGTATTCAAAATTCGACTAGAATATGTTTTAGGATAGAGATCACAGAATTATGAAAACGTGCACAAGTTTCACTTCTCCCCATAGCTCGTCACACAGTTTTTAACTGTTTTTGACGTAAATAAATAAATAAATAAATAACATTATAATAGTAATGTGCGTCTCGCAAAGTTTGCATTTATTTTCATAGAATTGCCTTCAAAGTGTAGAAATAATAAATAACCTCGGATTTTAAGACAAATGTCTATTTATTTTCTGTAGGAGGAAAATTTTCCTTGTGGAAAATAATAGCAAATGTTGACGAATCACGAAAAAATAGATCTAATAAAAGCATCTAGTAGTGCCTAAAATGCCCTGTAAATGCGATTGATGCCTACTTTAATAATTTTTGCCTAAAACAAGTAATTTCATAAAACAACTAATCGTATTTCAATTACTCCTTTTTACTTTCTCGCCCTTACTTCGTAAGAAGAGGAAGTATTGTAATCGTGCGCCGCAAAACGGCGATATTTCAAACACTTTCTTCATAATTATTTTTATTTTTAGTAGCATGAAAAACTTGTTACATCGAAACGCCAGTATTCCCTGATCGAATGCGCTATCGACTAGGCACGGATATCTCTCACCCAACACAACGAAAATAAAGAGCTCTGCAAGTCAATATAAAGATGAAGTTTCACTCTCGTCTCCATTCAGCACGCACTTCTTGAGCAATTGCATCTATTTCCGGTGCAGCTGCGTTGGTGATAGGTTGGGAATGAAAAGTGTGAAAGGATGAATGAAATGAAAGCGAATAAAATGTTCTTGAAGTAGCTTTCATAAATGTAAAAATACTTTACTTTCCTGAATAATAAAAAGTGCCAAATTCATTTTAATTTCAAGTGCCTGAATCCTTTTGTGATCAGTTTTCGATGCCAGAAATATAACTTTTCATGTCTAATGTTTTTAAATGTATGTTTGGTAATTTTGTAACCTATTTTGTGCCTACAACTTCACTTTTCTTGCCTAATTTCATAATTTGTGTTGCCTATTTTAGGTGCCTAAATAATCACTTTTTTGTGCTTCAAATTCCGAGCTCTAATAATAACATATAATCCTCCTTCAAGATTTATATTGTTATTATGAATCCTTCATTTCTTTTTGAATGTTCAACAGAAGTAATGAGTGAAAAGTAATTTTGTGTTTCAGCCTATAAAATGCTGCATTTAGAAACGAGATTTCCACTAAACGTTTTAGATAGTTTGCAATTACTTGTCATTTTTTATTTTACGTCAAAAACTGTTTAAAAAAGTGTATGATGTGCTACGGGCAGAAGTGTATTCATTTTCCATTCAAGAGTATTTACTTTGTCATATGAGATGTATATGAAATCATTAAGGTATTCTAAAAATCATCTTCGAAAATTATATGAAATAATAATTCGAAATTAAATAAGGTGAAGGCAATCAAAACAGGCAAAGTTGTATTTTGATAAATTTGTAACTTTTCCCAATCTCACAAAATTATTAAATAAAAAAATTACAAAATTAATACATTTCGACCCAGTTATTTAATATTCTGGTGTAAATATTAATAATATTATTACTACTATATTACTTAATTTTTATAAATAAAATTTGAGTGTCATGGATTTAAAAATAACGCCCTTTTTATAGTCACAAGTGCTTATTTATATGTTATAGAAACCAATTTCATTGTTTGGGGATTTTTCTATGTTAGTCCGATGTAATCAGTGGGATGGCCAAACCGATTTGAATGCTGTTTCCACTGAAAGGGAGAGTGTTTGGTTGGGCATAACTTAATCTACTCTTTTCAAATTATTACTTTCTTCTTTATGAAGGACAATGTTCGATTTTGATGTAAATCTAGGTTATTTCGGTCTTAATGAAATGATATACACGTTACCTTCAAAACAAAGAAATCTGAAGTCTGAATTCATAAAAATGTCCACTATCTTCCCACCCTATTCCTTAGGGTAATAATATAAGTACTCCTTAAAGTGTTTGCCAATATTTCGAAACACCGTGAGGAAAACTATCATTATAATATTTAACGTTTTTACAATACAATATTCTACTAAATGTTTTTTAATCATTCTGGTAGTGCATTTTGCTTTGATTCATTGCGAGCAAAATTGTTACTAGGAGTTTGAGAGGAGCATTGCATCTGTTTACATCTGCGCATAAAGACGGTGGTGATAGCAACTATGATCGTCGCAAATACCACGGCGCGGAGTGACGGAGCAGGGCGAGGAGGAACAGGGTGGAGCTGGGCAAGGGGAAGTAGATAGGGCAGACCACGTTGGGTGAGAGGAGAGGCAAAGTGAGCTTGGGGATACACAAGTTCCACTCCTTTTTCTGTCTATTAGATGAATGTGAATAATAAATACCCGGGAAACACAGGCTAGTTCAGTTTCTAATATAATTAGGTTTATAATTCTAACAGATATGATGCTCACTCCTTGTACAACAATTTATCCACCTCCTACAAGGTCCACGAGAGCATATATGAGTAGTTCTCGTCAAATTCCAAAACTTAATTAATTGTAAATGTTTAGTAAAAACAGGTAAAAAACTGATTAAATAAAATTAAAGACCAATTTTTAAATATTTCATTTCGACGTTTTTAGCACACGCAGCTATGAAAAGTGTGGGCAACAATTAATCGGAAACTATTATTAATCCATTAATTGGAAGAAAAAACAGGGGTGAACTGGTCCTGTGCACCGAATTTTGCAAGTTCTGCGTGACTGAATCCGGGACCACAAATGGGGAAGATCGTTTAAAAAAAGCCAGACCAGACATTGGCCGCCAAGCTGCGTGGCAAGCGAGAAGTGATGAGAAATATTTCGAAAGGGTCACAAAGTGACAGTTTTCAAAGGTGACCAACCAAAACAACACGAGGAAGGTGTAGTTGAAATAAAATTTGCAATATTTTTTTTTAAATGCGTCATATATCTGTTTCAATGACTTGTAACAACGTGGTGATAATGGTATCTGGCCGCTAACACTGTAACGCATATAGCTGAATGAACTTCATTGGCCGATGGCAGATACTCTGCACAATAGCTCGCGGATGTCTTTTTATCATGAATGATATTTTTGTTCCAATTCATCGATTACAATCGAATTGAAACGAAAAATAATAGATTAATTTTCTTAAATATTGAAACTACTTCATAATTTAACTCCGTGAATTCCGTTAAAGCTCCTTTAACTCCGTTAAAGCCCCATTAATTGATGCGTAGAGTATGCCTTCGAGTTGATAATCCCCTTTCTTACGATGATTTCAACTTTAGTCAAGTTACTTCAGTATGTCGTGTGTTTTTTGAGTGTACGTGAATGGCAGAAAAACAACAGTTTACATTACTGACGTTTAGGCCATTTATTTGGCCTTCATCAGGGCTGTGTTATTATAAATTAAGTAAATAGAATGTACAATTTACTTAATTTTTAATCCTATAGCCCTGATGAAGACCGAATAAATGGCCGAAACGTCGGTAATGTAAAATGTTTTCCTTGCATTATTCTAAATTCAAGAACCACACGACGGATTCCAACGCATCAAGAATCGCTTAATATAGTTATTTCAATATAAATTTTATTTATTTTATTTAAAGATGCAACATTTTAGATTAAGAGTTAAGAGATGCATGGAGTTACTATCTTTACGGTCCCACAGACGCCAACACTAACACTAACACTCTATTGGTAACAGTGCCGGAACTAGACAATTTTGCGCCCTACCCACCCATCCACCTCTTCCGAAATAATGTGAAAGTTGTATCAAAAAACGTCGTTATTTTATTTCAACAAATAATAAAAATTACGTTTAAATTAGACAAATTTGTTGGAATTATTTTTTTAAATAGTTTAAGTAAAAGTATTTAGTGATCAAATAATACAATTTCCACGGTGATCTTACAACTCTAAAAATGTTGTGTTTAGTTTGTGTTTAATAAAATTACTTGTTAAATATATGAAATAATAAAGATGAATTTCAGTAGTGCCTATTTTAATTTTAGCGTCTATTGATTCATTCATACGTCCTACCTTGTAAGTAATGACTATAAACACATTTAAGACATTAATTGACACATTAATTGAAAGTTGTATGAAATATCAGACGACAGTACCGCGACTTATACAATTACGTTAACGATTTTCTCGAGTTCTAATTTCTTTTTCAATTTTTTAATAATGTGTTCCCATCATCGGGGCTCCGGACGATCGCCCGGTCTGCCCATGCCTAGCGCCGGAAATGCTTGGTAGCCCAGTTTGGGGGGATAGAAGTTAAGAACATATTAAGGGAAAGATACTCTCTAACAAAGTCAATGATAATGGGGGGAAGCCGAGCCTAAACATTAGGACTCGTATATCAGGAACTCGGTTCAGGAGTTTCAGTTGAGGTACTGCCAAGAGCCGTACCATGCAAGTGTATAATGAGCCTTTTAAGTACTAAATATGTTGATACTGTTGTTTTCTTCCGTTCTCGGAGAGGAAATTCTCCTAGGCCCTTCGGAAAGGACTAACTACAAGATTAATTTGCTTATTGAACGGTGTAAGAACAAAAATACATGTATATTAGTGAAACATGTTTTATCTTGTTTACTCTTCCGAACTCACTCCAATGTTCATAATGGATCGTATCCCATTTCGGTACGGTAAGTCACGGCACCGTATAGTAATACCGTACCATAATGTAACGTACCGGTACCGTATAAAATGCGTACAAAACTATCATAATCCAAATAATTTAACATACCTGACTTAAAAATAACAATTAGACAAATGTGAACAAGGTTTGCAAAAATGGTTAGATTAAAAAATGTACTACTACTGCTATTAAAATCAATATTTATTTTTCTGTTTATAGATTTTTTTCAATTTCATCAGAATGTATTAGTCCTTCATTTAAAGAAGAAAAATATTTTAGATAACTGCTTTATATCAATATTAAATGTTTATTTTGATTCGTATTTATGTGTATATTTATATATTACATTTATGTATAATATATAAATATACACATAAGTTTTATTTTATTAATGAAGCCCAAATTTTATTTTATTAATGTGAATGATGTGAACTTCGAAAATGCGAGCGAATTTATAACGTATTATTAGATGTTTTGTAGATGTATATATGCAAAATTTATAATATAATTCGTAAATATAAATGGGAGCCTGATCTTTATTGTACCGATAAGTCGTCGATAAATATTTGGATATCGACCCCCCCAACCGACCGCTTGATCATCGGCCCCCTTCAAAATGACTCCAGGGGGTTCATACCGACCTCGTTGTGAACATACGCATTATAACCCAGGCTAATTCGCGATTTCAGTTCAAGGAGCGGTTTTTTGAGCAAATTTCAAAAATTTCCGGGGGGGGGCTTTATGTAAAGTACCCCCAAATTTTGAAGAATGATTTTCAAAACTGCGGCTCTTCGAGTAGAACCAGATCGACCTCTCCATTTTGGAAGAAATTGTACTTACGGTTTAGGCGCTAGTGTTGTTCACAGACCCAGACGGACGGACTGACGGGCGGACTGACTGACGGGCGGACTGACTGACGGGCGGACTGACTGACGGGCGGACTGACTGACGGGCGGACTGACTGACGGGCGGACTGACTGACGGGGCGGACTGACTGACGGGCGGACTGACTGACGGGCGGACTGACTGACGGGCGGACTGACTGACGGGCGGACTGACTGACGGGCGGACTGACTGACGGGCGGACTGACTGACGGGCGGACTGACTGACGGGCGGACTGACTGACGGGCGGACTGACTGACGGGCGGACTGACTGACGGGCGGACTGACTGACGGGCGGACTGACTGACGGGCGGACTGACTGACGGGCGGACTGACTGACGGGCGGACTGACTGACGGGCGGACTGACGGACGGACGGACTGACAGAGGACAGACAGACGGACGGACAGACAGACGGACGGACAGGCGAACGGACGGACAGGCGAACGGACGGACAGGCGAACGGACGGACAGGCGAACGGACGGACAGGCGAACGGACGGACAGGCGAACGGACGGACAGGCGAACGGACGGACAGGCGAACGGACGGACAGGCGAACGGACGGACAGGCGAACGGACGGACAGGCGAACGGACGGACAGGCGAACGGACGGACAGGCGAACGGACGGACAGGCGAACGGACGGACAGGCGAACGGACGGACAGGCGAACGGACGGACAGGCGAACGGACGGACAGGCGAACGGACGGACAGGCGAACGGACGGACAGGCGAACGGACGGACAGGCGAACGGACGGACAGGTGAACGGACGGACAGGCGAACGGACGGACAGGCGAACGGACGGACAGGCGAACGGACGGACAGGCGAACGGACGGACAGGCGAACGGACGGACAGGCGAACGGACGGACAGGCGAACGGACGGACAGGCGAACGGACGGACAGGCGGACAGGCGGACGGACGGACGGACGGACGGACGGACGGGCGGACGGGCGGACGGACGGACGGGCGGACGGACGGACGGGGCGGACGGGCGGACGGACGGGCGGGCGGACGGACGGGCGGACGGACGGGCGGACGGACGGGCGGACAGACGGGCGGGCAGACGGACGGACGAACGTTTTGAAAATAACCACTTTCTCGGTATCAGGGGACTCCAAAAACTTGTATTTCCATTGAAATCTTGAAATCGATTTTCTGGAGCATTATATAACTTTCCCTATACTGCGTATATTACTCCGTATATATGTGTGCATACGGGCAAGTAAAAATGATCAAAATATGCTTTTAAATGTTATTAAAATGCCCTAAAAGCAAAGAAAAATGCCGTACAAATTTGATACAAACATATTCAGAGGAACAACTCAAGCAGTTGGGTATGTAATCGAGGTTTCTTACTTTCGTTCAAGTCGACTCAGTTTGGAAAGTTTTGATTGAACCATTCTTTATGTCTGTCTTAAGTTATCGTGAAATCGGCCGAACAGACAAGTGCGGATAGGCGTCACATGAACCTAAAATTATGGACTCACAACAGCTGACGTTAAATTTCTGAGCGAAGAAATCGAATAGACTTCTCAGAAAATAAGGGAAAGACATTCCACCATGCTCAGGAATTCTGTGAAGAACACTTGTTGCAGCTCTTAAATATTATTTAAAGCAAGTACGATTAAAACTATATTAAAATGATTATATCAACGAAAAAATATTTTTAATGGCGGAAAAGGGAAACGATGACTTATTAGCCGAAATTGAAGAGAAATGCTTAAAAAATGGGTCGTTTCCTTTTGTCACAACATAAAATTAATGTGTAAACTAAATTTGTAGTTGGTCTAGAAAAATATATTTCATTAAAATCTGCTCCCTAATTATTATTATTATTATTATTATTATTATTATTATAGTTAGGTCTATTTATTTCATCAGAAAGAATTTTAGAACAATGAATAACTATAAAATTGAGAATCTTGTCATTTATCTTCCATAAGACGTCTTCAGTAGTAGCAACCAATTTTGTTAGATCTTCAGGAGAAGAGTTTAATAAAGAGGCATATTTTAAACCTTTACACAGTAATTCGATTTCCATCATTATTAAATAAAACATTAGACTAGTTTTCAACTGCACTATATAAGGACTGATTATAAGTGGATGAAGAATAGATGCATTAGTGGATTTGAGTTGCTTATTTTTCAGTTAATTTAGTTCCTGGTTTAACTTCATATTTTATGGTAATTTTCAATGAAAAGGATATCACGTATTTTTCGATCAAGAAGGGGAAGTTCAGGGACCAAAATAAATTTGTAATGTGGGTATGAGCAACAAACGGGTAATAAGCAAGTGCATCCGTAGTTGTATACCATTTAATAATTTCGTGTTACCTGGACTGTATTTAATGCTGCAGTTGCGGACGGTGTTGGCAGAGGTCTTCAGGTTAACATAGCTGGGCAATGTGAAACGAAATGACTTCAAATGATGTTTTTTGAAAACTCAGAACTTGTTTGTGAAATAGAGCCTCAAATTCCGCGTTTTTAGTTGCATTTAAATTCCATTTTCTTCAAAACCGCTCCAAATTCTTTAAAGAAAATTGCCATTTAGAACGAGGTTTTACTGTTCTTTAATATTCTAAAATTAATATTTCCGTTCTACCGTTAGCAAACCGAAAAATTAATCAAATGTCAAAAAAATGTACTTTGGGAGGCGATATATGGCAGCTGACACGAGTATGTGGAAGTTTCCAATAAGTAGCCCCGACCCAAGGAACTAACACGGGAAAGTTAGTGTCATTCTGTTGCACCACTATTTTAAAACTAGAATCAGAAACATATCATAATTAGTGGTGCTACAGAATGGCACAGACTTTCCCGTATTTTTCTTTTTCGTTTAGTCTCGGCTAGCTATTCGGACTTACAACTAACTCTTGACAACTGCCATCTATCGCCGCCTAAAGTAAATTTTGTTGGCATTCTATTAATTTTTCAGTTTCCTAATTGTAGAACAGAAATATTATTTTAAGAATATTAAAAACCAGTAAAACCTTATTCTAAATGGCAATTTTCATTGAAAAATTTGGAGCCGTTTTTAGGAAAACAGCGTTTCTGAAAAGGTTGAATTTTGAGCTCGTTTTCACAGAAAACGGTTGAGTTCTCGAGAAACTTTACTAGACATTATTTAAAGTGCATGTACTCGTAAATATAATAACGTGAACAAATTGCCGCTATTGTAAATATTAACGACGTGTCAGACAAGTAAAAAAAAGTTTTGTAATTTTTGATAAAATAAAAGAATAGAGCAGTATGGCGTTTATGTCATCTCATGGAGTACATTTAGTACTATCCTTACCAAAAGTTAAAAGAAAAAATTTGGAGCCGTTTTTTAGAAAATCTTGTTCTTGTAATTTTTTAAAATTGCTCATTTTGCACGCAATATTACGCGAAAACTACTAAAATTTTCAAAACAATGTACATGACCTTAATGTAAAAATGTACTATGGAGAACAAATTTTATTTGAAGAAAAAATCTCTAACTTTAATTTTGTTGTAGCAAGAGCTCGAAAAAAAATTCAAAGTTTTGTAATTTTCGAAAATTCAGTGTTAACCGTGAAAATTGGAGCTACGCCACCTAGATAAGTGTATTTTATTCTATTCTTACAAGAAATTTATAGAAAAAAATTCGACCCGTTTTTGAGAAAATTTTGAAAATGTCCGTGGGGCTTCATGTGAATAACCTCCAAAAATTAATGAATATTTTTCAAAATCTCAGAGCTTTAACTCGGGTCAAATGGACAGGAGTGTCTTCAATTTGGAAGAAATCGTACGCTTAGTTTAGGCGCTAGTGTTGTTCACGTACACCGGACGGACGGACAGACAAGACAGATGGACGGACGGACGGACGGACGTTTTGCTTTCAAGTGGTTTCTCGGTTAAGGACCCACAAAACAGGGATTCTGGCTACTTCACATGTAAGGTTTTTTTCTTTATTTAGCAACTAGTATTATTCACTTTGTCGTTCACGGCCCGCCAATGTTTTTTTTCTACCGAAAATTCACCATTTTTTTCGCGCAGCATTATATAACTTTCCCTATATATGTATATTACTCCGTATATACGTACGTATACGGGAAAGTAAAAAGCGTAGAAAAAAGTATTTTTTTCTTATTTTCCCTTTATTATTATTATTTTTCCATTACATCACGACTAAAGATGTTATGAGTCGGCTGAATATAAAATCTACTCCTGGTTGCAACCAGCTACCTAAGGAGCAGATCTAGGGACTGTCGGTGCCTCTACAATACTTTGCGCAAAATGTGAGCTGTGCCAAATAAAGCAATTTCTTGCACTTCCCAGTCCTTTGAATGACCTGGAAGTTTAGCCAAGTTCTTAAACAAATTTTGCGGAACAAATCCCAGAGCTCCGATAACTATCGGGACGACCTGTGCTTTCACGCCCCACATTCGGCTGATCTCGATTTCCAAACTCTTGTATTTAAGACGTTTCTCTGCCTCCTTGGTTACGACATTTTGATCGCAAGGCACAGTAACATCCACAAGTAGACACGATTTTTATTATTATTATTATTATTATTATTATTATTATTATTATTATTATTATTATTATTATTATTATTACAAGGGTCAAAATCGGGCCGGCTTTGATACCCGAGGTGGCTAGAGTGTGTACCGACTCCGCGCCTCGGTCGGAAGGGTCGCGGGTTGGAGTCCCGCCGTGGACGTGGTTGTTTGTCCTTTGCGTTTCATGTTCGTGTGTTGTTGCGGGAGGCCTTGTGATTCTGCTGACCACAGACTGAGGGGCCCGTGAGTCAGTGTTTAGTGTAAAGGTTAATATGTGTCTCTATGAGAAACGCATATTATGAAAAATGTTATCCTCGGGGGCACTTTTGCTTGTCTTATTCCCTTTCCCCCATTGGAAATTACTTTACAAATCCTGTTATTGAAAAAAAATTGATAACTTTAATGGCAAAGCAAAATAAGTCATGTTGGCATATGTATGAATGAGCTATACGGTACTTCAGTAAAACTGAAAATAACTTTGTTTTTATTGCTTTAGGTGGATCATTTTATTTTATTTATTATCATAATATTTTATTTTTATATTCTTAATGTCGCACCACTTGTAGAACAAAATGACTTCCTCTGCTGGCCGGTTTCAGGCAGTCAACAAAACACCATTTTCGACGATGTTTTTTACGTGACTGCGAAACAGCTTATTGTACCAAGTCATCAGAAAAAATGTCCTTCCATAATCCAACCATCTAAGGTGGCTTCAACTTCATCTTCGAGACATTTTGATTTCACATCTGTAAATAAATGTACTTGTGTACTGGATAAACCATTCATAAAATAACATTGACTAAAATAATGTTAAACCATGAGTACGGGGGTTACTTTGCCCCCACTGCCATGCTGAAAAG
Organism: Acheta domesticus; assembly: GCA_031308135.1. Classification (NCBI taxonomy): domain Eukaryota; kingdom Metazoa; phylum Arthropoda; class Insecta; order Orthoptera; family Gryllidae; genus Acheta; species Acheta domesticus. Next base: position 149,534,531 of record JAHLJT010008446.1, on the reverse strand, counting down.
CCCCTGGGACATTTTAAAAAAAATGGCTCCATCGTTTTTGATTAGTTTTTGTTAAACTTTTCCTTGTATAGCGTTAAGGACTAAAAATGGCGCATTTCTCATTCTCGTTGAACTTTCGAAAATAACTTAAAATAATGCGAGAAAGTACGTGCTGTTGTAGCTTCACTAGTTTTCATGTGGATCCTTATACCGCCCCCCTGGACTCAAGTAATTCCATGTTACGGTACCGATATTATTTAAATACATTAGGAAAATAAGCGCTTCTAACTCGCTTTCTTGAGGTTTTGCCAAACGTCATATTAACCCCTTCGGCAGCAATTCAAACGCTATGTGTCCGTCCCCAGAGAAATTCGTTAATCCAGATGATTACATGTGTGCATATTTCTGATTAAATAATTCGATTGAGAAGACAGTTAAGTGAAGATAAGTTGAAGTAGAAGCGCCTCGCATGGGACCAACTTACACTATCCTACCTTCATAATTGTGTATTTTCAAAAACGATTTTTTTTGTAAGGAAAAATTAATGGTGTTTATAATCTCAAAAGAGCTTTTAAATGACTCTTAAGATCTTTGAGATTAGTTCAGTACTCTCGTTAAAAGGGTTAACACAAAATTTATACTATGTATAAACAGGATTCTATGGTACGGTTTTCAATGAATCATTCAAACAGATGTGAAACAATTTAAATAGTAAAAATCGGCCATCTGATTTAACTCAAATAGTAAAATTATATAAAATTTATTTGTTAGAAAATAAATAATATTGAATGTTTTCAGCGAAATACAATGCGATTCCGTGAAATTAGTTTTGCGATTTCATGCAGCTTGTGAAACTGAAATGAAATTTTACCCTTCTACCAAATGGGAATGCCGTCGGGCATCCGACTTCGTCGTGAAATCTTTTGAAGTGTGCGCGAAGCAGCTCCAATGTGTATTTTCAAACTACCCTTCAAATATTTGACATGTTAACATATTCATTTCTGGTTTAGTAGTGAAATGATCTGAGAGATGTGCGATCGTCTGAGTAATCGATAGCCCACGCCGTGAAAAAAAGAAGCCGAACCAAAATAGCTTGTGCTTTGTACGAAGAGAAGCTTATGTTATTCTAGATGAACGTGCGTTCTCCATGAACATTGACGTCACTGTGTAAAACCTCGCAAGAGCGAGCTGAAACGCCATTGCTTCTCCAGCTTCCTGGCCTCTGCCTTCGTTTTGTGACGATTTCGGGAGATTCATCATGCAGCTGTAAATCGAAGATGCCCAAGGGGAGGAGAAGAAGAAAAGGGCGCGTCCGGGAGCGTGAGTTTCTTGGCATATTTGCGATCATTTCATCGATAATATCTCCGAAATCAACTCAATTGCAATCACTGATTAATTTTACATTACTACCAGCTGCATCTGTAGATTTTGGCGCGATAATAGGGGTTACTCGTCGTAAAAAGGTATGTTGCGTAAATGATGAGATTTTCTGAAGTAAACTTTCAGTATAAAAGTACACAGGTGCACACGTATGTGTAGAAATACAAATGTACATTAGGTTGTCCCTCGACGTAAGGGAGAATTTTTTTCGCGAAATCTATACGCATAACCTCTGTATTTTTTCTGTTTGTCCTCAGAAGCTCAAATAATAAATATTATTGCGATTGCATTGGTATTTATTATTTGAGCACAGGTTATCCTTGCCGGCATCAAGTCGGCAAGGATAACCCGTGTCGACTTGATGCCGAATTTGTGCCCTGTTAATAAGGAAGAATTCTAGAATTCAATGTTTATTTGGTAAGTACGGCACGAATATGTCCAAATCATATTCCTATTTCATATTTAGAAAACATTATTTGGTAAATTTTATTTTCAAAGTTTGCTTTTTACATCCTGGATAAATCTTTTGATGTTCTTGTACCCAATGTCATAACAAAATGCTTCTGGATAATTACTCTTTAACCGTAAATAAACCATAAATCTTGCATCAACTTGACCGCTCTTTCAGCTGAATCGTTCACTGCCCCGAAGTGTTGAAACCTTCTTTCTAACTTCCTCAAACGAAGCATCATTTGACCACAAAATAGGACATTCGTAGAGAAAATTGTCATTCATTTTAAGACGTTCAAACAAGAAATTACTTCTGACCGAAATGAAGTCATAGATGATTGTGTAATAGACCATTAAGTTTTTCGTGCTTTGGATGGGTCTTTTATCATAGGTTGATACATTTTAGTTGGTTAAATTTACAACCATTTTTACTTTTTCTTGATCCACATCATCGTCAAATAGTGACTATATATATATATATATATATATATATATATATATATATATATATATATATATATCAAAAGCCGTAAATGCTGGCCCTACTTCTGTAAAGCTGCTTTCAAGATGCTTTTAACAATGTTTTCGTAATCCTTCATTGACTTCATAATGCATACATCTTTGGATTTTACTGCCAAAATGCATTGGACCCTTGGCTTGACGTGGGATGTCGCAATGAAGTGGCAGACATCTAAGAGTGCTGCCATATTCTTGCTTGTAATTATTAATTCGGCAATAAACAATGACATTTTCAGGGAATAAATCGCTCTCGGCATCCATTGAGCATGGTGCATGGCACCCGGACGTCGAATTTTAAATATTCTGTGTCTCCGCCTAAAAATGTAATCGTAAAGCTCTATCAACTTTCGATAATCATCTCTATTTCTTTGTTCAATACAGGCTGGTAAAACGCAAATATTGTCAATATGGGAAACAGTTACGCACAATGGAAGCTCTGCCTTGTAGCACTATATTATTAGGCTCGAAATTTTTCCAGATATCTCCCAAGGTTTTGAAGTATGCACTGTCGGGACTAGTAGTCACTTAACTGAATTTCACTTCGAATACACTTTTAACACTAATTCATACATATGATACCACCAAATAAAAATTAACATTTCTATATTAAGTTTTTTTCTTCTAGAAGCACGCAAGCACCATTGATACTAAATGTATTTGTAGCTGTAGACATAACAAAGAATTTGCACTTTATCGTGAAGATTCCAATTTACAATCGCGTTCCAAACAACTTGCGCATGTTCGCTTCGTAATGAACTTTCCTACAATGATATAGCAAAAATTTGTTCATTAATTTGATATGAAATAATCATCGGAAGACGTTCTTTTGATTTCAGAGCATCTAAAGTGGGCAACAGTTTTCCACCCCAGTGAACAATCACAACGCCTGGTCACTCGTTTTAAAAGTCAACTTTTATGGGTTACGCACGCTCTTTCCGTTTATTCCGTACGAATTCTTTGAATTGAATACTGATTGAAAATTCGTTAGTATTATATCCAATCGTCTCAATGGTAGCTTCGAGAATATACACGGAATCTCTCATACATAGCTGACACCTATCGCCACCAATTTTGGAGTAATGAAACTTTTCTACTTGCAGGATGTTGTCCATTTCATGTGTTCTCGACCAGCGTCGGCAAAATCGTACACTCACAGTCATAAAAAAAAACTGCCTCCAGAAGGAAGCTGCGGATTGCGATCATTGTTGGCAGGCAGGTAGAGAGTAACACGTATACAAAATGATTACACTTTCACGTTTGTAGGACCAACCTTTATTGCGCTACACGGCTACAGAGGGTGCATGTTAGTATGGCGCGGGGCCGCCATTTTGGTGGACACATTTTGGGGACGTGTGATGGGATACCACAAACCACTCATCGTGGCGCTCCCCACTGCGTCTCCAGACATGGACCCGGTGGTCGTCGCCATCAAGGTAGAAGCGGGATTCGTCGCTAAAGATGATCCGCTGCCAGTTTGCATGGCCCCAGGTCCATCGTTCCCAACACCGGCGAGTCTGTAGCGACGATGCTGGGATGTGAGTGGCAGGCGTCGTAATAAATGCGGCGGCTTGCGGCGAGCATTGCGTTGAGCAACAGCATGCCAATGGTACTGGCACTTACGGGATGCGACAGTGCAGGCTTCACAGCCCGTTGAATAGCACCAACCCTTGCTGTGGGATCTGTTCGCAGCGTGACGGACAATCCGTCGGTCCTCCTCACGGTGCATGGTGAACGTCCAGATCCTGTATTTCTTGTGTGCATGCCTTCCTCAATCCATTGCCGCCAACAGCGAGCGATGGTGGTGTCCGTATGACCGGTGTGGTGCGCCATACGGCGACAGGACCAACCAGCCTCCCGCACACCCACGATGCAGCCCCTCTCGAACGCGTCTGAGCAACCGGTTGTCGAAAGCGTTGCCGAGGCATAGTGTAAGTGCAGATGACGCTCTAGCGACGCTACCCGATGTCGCAACGGCCGGCGCGGCCGTTTGAAGCCCTATTACCTAGACTGGTAGGCGCGACGTCACGCACCTACCACCTAACACCTCAGTGCGCGGCCGACCGTGAATACGAAATCATTGGCTTAGCGAATGGTGTGGAAAACACCCACCGAGTTTGCAGAGGATCAGTAGGGTACTTGGGGGTGCAGATTTTTTTATGACGAGCGTATTTTCATTAGAATGAGACGATGAATAGCTTTTTAATGGTTCATGAGATGATGTCAAAGCAGTTGGCGCAGAGAAATATTTAGTACGCCACTTTTCTTCCTCTATAATTCCAAGGCGTGCCCTTTCCTCTTTAGTCAGTCAGTTTTTTTAGGGAAGTTTTGAACCCATTATTTGATGTTTCACGTCCCCTGTTAAAAATACTAATTTTAGAACTCCGTAATTCCACCTACATGTTGACTATTTGAAAACCGAAAGGTACACGAAATTTAATTTGCCATCGGCAAATCAATCTAAAATGTTAGTCTGAAAAGCAGTAATTCAATTATTGAAACTCGCCGTTGTACTTTTTTGTGCAATAAATTATTATTATTATTATTATTATTATTATTATTGTTGTTGTTGTTGTTTTGACCTCCAAAAAATTAGAGTGCGCGCGTTAGAAAAATACTTCGATTGTTTTGGGACGCCTTAAAACTGCAAATTGGGAGATCCATATCTATGTAGAGCCTAGTGCTTCCCTAGCGGAATCAAGTAAACCGCTGGTTGTTCTTAAATGTTTACTCAAGTAGTAGTGAATCTTCAATTCCATGTTTCTTGAATTTTTCTCCCAGAAAATAAGTTAAAACGAACTTATATAACATTATCTCCCGCATCCCCGCGAATGCACTATTACGTTCGAGGCACGTGTGCAAGAGAGAAACGTATGTACTCAATTTCTAAGAAGAAGTTTCTCAAAAACAGCTTCACATTTTTACTTCAAATTTTTTCTCGTTTATCATGAGATGATAAAAAATAAGGTGCTTGTCATATTTTCGGCGAACTATCCGTATTTTCGAAAAACATTTCAAAACTGCACAATTGAAGATAGCTATTTTGCCTTGAACAAAGTCTGTTGTGAAAAATCAGCTCTTTAAAAAAGGTCATATACACTTTTTTGAAAAACCAGTAGATTTCCGGTAATTAGTACCTGCAAGTTTCCAAATTCCCAAAAATTCTCAAAAACTGCACCAAATTTTTCATTAAATTTTCTTCTCGTATGTAACAATGGACGCTACAAAATATGGTGCTAGTCCCATTTTCGGCGCACTCTTCATATTTTGAAAATTGCAGAAATTGCTTGTTGGAAATATTGGCTTGAGACATTACATTTTTAATAGTCGGCCGGAGTTCAAACTATACCGTTCTTATGGAGCGTAATGGCTGACGACGCGATTACTCGGAGGTCCTGAGCTCGAGTCTCGGTTCAGAAAATATTTTTTGCTGACTGAAAACACTTTTACATGTTTATGTAGTAGTATAATACAGCGAAGCAATTATAAAAAATGCAATAAGTACTTGCTGTTATAGCACCACTAGTTTCTTAATGACATCTGCTCTCAAAAACATCTTAAATATAGCCATGCATGATTGTTCGAATGTGAGTAGTTTTCACCTACTTATGTGTGAAATATAGGTTCACATTTTCACAAAAAACACTCCACATTTTTTCTTTAAATTTTCTCCCTCGTATATAGTAAAGCACAGTAGAGAAATAGGTACTACACTCATTTTCGGTGAACTCTGTATATTTTCAAAATTACAAAAATTAACATTGCAAAAGTACATTGTTGATGATAGAGATTTTTCCTAAATAAAATTTTTTTTCTAAAAAGTAGGTCTTTAAGTAAGGTCATAAGGTCTTTAAGTAAGGTATTTTTTTTAAAAACAGTTTTTTGTATTAACTCTGCATTAATTATTTAGACCGAATAGTTTAAATATGGATGGTTTGGACCTGAAATTTTCTGCAACAACAGGCGGGCGTGTTTGCGGGCCTTCGGGTACTGACTCCTCTACTTTGGAATAGGAAGCGGCAAATACGTAACAGTTATTTTGAATAAATTGGGTAAAATTAAAAAATTGGAATGAAAGAAGGCATGGCGTCTGTGCCCCCTGGATCGGACACTGTTCTCTAATGTCCGTTTTGCCCATCCTGAACATTTGTTCATGAACCGCTAGTCCTTTCTTTCCACGTGACAGTCCATCCAATCATTATCTGTTAAGCCGTTGCTGCCCTTCGTCGTCATTTGAAAAGGATATCTTCAGGTTGATGGTTCCCTTTAAGTATCGCAGAATACGGTTAGCGTATCTGAAAATCATGATTTAAAAAATAATCAAAAATTCGATTATATTATTTGTCTTAATTTTTTGTTTAAATCACATTTAAATCTATAATATTATGTGTTTAAAGTCTTGGTTGGATTTAATCGTTTCGTATAAATGATGCCTTTTCATCACTATAGTATAGGAGTATTAACAGTCGAGTTTTAAGAATACATTTATCGTACAGTTATTTTTAAAACGTGTATTGCACGCATTGTATTTCTCGTAGTCAGGGAGTGTCGACCAGGCTTTTCGTCCAGTTTCTCTGATCCTTTGAGCGAATGTGGAGTTGGCCCCTTGTTTTGCTTCTAGACATACTCTTAAATGTAACCTTACTATCTGTCTACGTTTTCTGGAGTTCAGTAAGTAATACGAGTTTATTCAAATTAACGTTCACCATGTTCTCGCAGCAGTAAATCTATTCCTTCATGAAGGGCACGATGAGGGCAATAGCAAGATAAGAGCAAAAATCTGTAGCTTTTTCCCTTTTAAATATTTTTTCTAACTCGGGAACGAATATTTGCTGATACATTTTGCTAAAAGCCTTCGTTTCCATCTGTTTTCACTATTCAACTTGTATGCCCATTTTCTTAAATTCTGGAATCTCTACCCTAAACCATATACAATACACTTCTTCCCAAGTTTGCAGTTTTTTTACCGATGCAAATAAGTTTTCTGTAATTTCTGCATATTTGATATGTTATGATCTGATGTTTATATCAGATCATAACATATCAAAAAACGTTGAAGGCTTGTCAAACTTAGTGGTTACAATTCAGCCATTATGGAGGGCAGCACACTTAGATACCAATTATAGAGATTCAAATAATGGAATGAACAGTGGGATAGGCAAAAAAAATATACAACTACGGAAGTTGGTTCAGTATTAACGTCTTATAAATTTGGTTAAGTTTTTGTACGTCACTTTTGCTGTTCATCGCATTATTTAACATTATATATATATATATATATATATATATATATATATATATATATATATATAATTTCCACAATTAGCCTTTTTGATGTTTGTTTCTCATGATGTAAAATGTTGACTCTGTCAAATCCAATAGAGTGGTTAAGTTCTGCTCTATGTTTGGTCAAAGAGGTATATAAATCTGCATCTTTGTTGATGTATTTATGCTGGTATGTCTGTCTGCTGATAAATTGTTTAGTTTCCCCAATATACACCTGCTGACAATCATTGCAAGGAATGGATAATAAATACTGCATTATATTTATCTCCTAGTTTAGGTTTATCCTTCTGCTTGTCGTAAAGATAGCTAGTTTTATTTGGATTGTAAAATACAATGTCCAAATTGTATTTTCTGAAATAGGCTTTTATTTTATTATTGACAGGTTCATAAAATGGTAAAAGGATTCGTAAATTACTACTGCTGGCAATTGCTTTGGATTTATGTGTTAATCTTTTTTGAATATATTTATCAATAATGATGATGGGTAGAGATTGTTATTCAGGATATTTTCGACCATCTTTAGATTTTTGTCATGAAATTCAGGATTAGCTAAGTTTAGTGCGGAATTTACAAGATGTACGTATACCATGGTTATTTTTTGATCCTTAGAATGCTTGGACAGATAATTTAGAACTCTTCCTGAAAAGGGTGGCTTTTGATACCGGTCTGTTATAATTTTATTTTGCTTAACAATTAGAGGCGCGAGGGCGGGAGTGCGGACGGACTTAACGTGAAGATAGGTTCTATTTCAATAATGTTCATTTCCAAGAAGTCACAAAAATTGTGAAAGCGCTCAACTTAAATTCAAAGGGCTCTGACGATATAACGGCGAAGCAATTAATGCCTCAGTTTTTCTGATTCTACCTTATCGTGGATTTCAAGTTATTTTAGTAATGGACAACAGGTTGTAGCTCTTGAGAATACTTTGTTGGCTCTGAAGCAGTTTTACGTGGAGTGTCACGTGGTGTGCCGTACTAAGTCCACTTTCCTTCTTGATCTATGTTAGTGATATCCCGTCTTTATTATCAATGTGCAGACGACTTAAAAGTCTGATGTGGCACCTTCTGATGTGGCTCATTTAGTTAGTAAAACAAATAATTATTTGGTCTCTTTACTTCAATGGTCAGTTAGAAACGGCCTTAAGCTAAACACATTGAAATATCAATCAATTATCAGGTTCTTCGGGTCACACAAAACACTTCAAAATCTAAAAATTCCTCATATATTGGAGTACACTGCTGTTCCTTTCTGCTCTCAAGTTAAAAATTTCGGTCTGACCATCGATAAATTCCTAAATTGGAAACCTCATTCTCGAGACACTTGCCGCAAAGTGTCTTGCTCACTCAAATGTGCTTACAAATGCCTTCCATCCAAAACCGAAGAGCTACTAGTAAACTGCTCCCACTGCTTGATTACGGTGATATTGTGTACGGTAAAGTAACGAAATCAACCGTTGATGCTCTTCGGAGAGTTCAAAATGCATGTGTTAGGTTCAATATATCAATAATATATCAGGAAGTGTGATCACATATCCGGATACTACAGAGCAAATCACATATTAAATTTAAAAGGTCGATGCATGTTTCCTGGTTAGTGCCTTTTCTACAAAATATTAAATACGGGTGTACCTACTTACCTGTCTCATAAAATGTTTTATCTCACAAGATGATGATTCCAGAAATCCTTGCTATGCAATAATCCTAAAAGCAACACCAATTTTTACAATAAATCTTACTTGGTAGCAACGACCAGAGAGTGAAATAGCCTTCAAGAAAATGTAGGAAATATAAAATATTGCGATCATTCAAAAAACATTTAAATCCTTTTTTACTGAGCTGATATTGTATGTTGTGAAAGTTATTTGTGAGCATGTGAAAGAAATGTATTATTATTAAGTGTAAGGTAAATGTAATATTTTAAATAGCTGTTTTTACAGTTTTTTCTCTTCTCTAACTCTTAGGTTAGTTCTTAATTTAATTAACAATAGTATAATTACTTTAAATTGAGTATACTATAGGGTAATAAAGTTTGTTTTTTTAGTATTATCCACCAGTAACTTCTAATTCATTCCTATTTCTATTGTCATGGCTCTGACTGAAGGCGTCTTCTCCCCTGGTACATGTTGTACTTAAAATCGGGCCTAAACGTGGCTAAATTAATAATTTTCATAATTATTTTCGGGCACGCCTTTATTTTCCTGTGTCAGTGATGTTTCAATTATTTTAAATATTTTATTTTGTTGCTTATTTATAAGAGCATGCACACTTCATTTTCCCTGGTTTCTCCGGCCGCTTAAGATAAATGCTGGGACTTTGTTTTCTCTTTCGCTTTGTGAGCCCAGGGGCAAATCATATTTATGTTGTATGTTGTTTTATTTACTAAATGTACTGTTCAATTTTTATCTGTACATTTATGAAACACGTGGATAGGCTGAAGAGCGGGCCTCATGGCCCGAGTCTCACCACATAAATTCATTATTATTATTATTATTATTATTATTATTATTATTATTATTATTATATTATTATTATTATTATTATTATTATTATTATTATTATTCCATTACATCACGACTAAAGATCTTATGAGTCGGCTGAATTTAAAATCTACTCCAGGTTGCAACCAGCTACCTAGGAGCAGATTCGGTGAATATCAGTGCCTCTACAATACTTTACGCAAAATGTGGGCTGTTCCAAATAAAGCAATTTCTTGCACTTCCCAGTCTTTGAATTACCAGGGAGTTTGGACAAGTTCTTACTCAAATTTTGCGGAATTATTATTATTATTATTATTATTATTATTATTATTATTATTATTATTATTATTATTATTATACGGACCGGCAGACAGAGGGGACGGACCGAAGGCAGACGGACAAGAAAGGGCAGACGGACAAGAAAGGGCAGACGGACAAGAAAGGGCAGACGGACAAGAAAGGGCAGACGGACAAGAAAGGGCAGACGGACAAGAAAGGCAGACGGACAAGAAAGGGCAGACGGACAAGAAAGGGCAGACGGACAAGAAAGGGCAGACGGACAAGAAAGGGCAGACGGACAAGAAAGGGCAGACGGACAAGAAAGGGCAGACGGACAAGAAAGGGCAGACGGACAAGAAAGGGCAGACGGACAAGAAAGGGCAGACGGACAAGAAAGGGCAGACGGACAAGAAAGGGCAGACGGACAAGAAAGGGCAGACGGACAAGAAAGGGCAGACGGACAAGAAAGGCTGAAAGACTGGATATTTTAAGGTTTCCCCTCAATGAAATTTGGGTAGTCTATTTCTTGCTACACCCTATTGTCTAATCCCATTTACATTATTTTACTCCATTTTACTCCATTTATTTTACTCCATAGACCACCATGTCAAATGTGTTGTATGCCTTGGATGAATTTGAGACCATGACAAACCTTGCAACCAGTTGGGTCATAGTGTAATGGCGTAAGTGAGGATGATGTATTGTGATGTCTACAAATATTCCCATCAAAGTGTATACAAAGAATTGTTGCCATTGAAGTAATGGGGGAGATACTTGGGACTTGTGATTGTGGTGTATAATCATCTATATTATTCTGCCGACATCCAGTTTTTTTAAAGAATACGGTGTTTACGAAGATGAATGAGATATCAGACGATTCGATTTTGCCGACGTCGACTTTCTCTTAGCGCGGAAACACAGGTTTTAAAGATTTAAATGAACGAAAAATGATTCCCATGTTCTCCACTTGGAATCCGCTCAGTCGCCGCGGATACCCGACAGCCCTCCGATAGTGGCAGCGCTGAAGACGAGAAGCATGCCACGCCAATCGCCCTGGCAGCCCGAGGGTTGAGATGGACGCGGCGAGCGATTGCGCGTGGCGGGCGCCCGCTCGCACCTGCAACATTCGCAACTGGTGCAATATTAATAGTCTCCTCTATTATTTCAATAGCATACATTCCATTTGCGGCTCTCATACGCAACCAGTCTTTATAAATGATATCGCTAAAGATAGTGAATTTCACGGAGACGTGACGAATTGCACTTTGACTTTAAAATTATGAAGGATGTTTAAAAAACGTAGCTAAATATTCATGTAAATGCAACTCGCAACGCACGACCGGATTATTATTTTTTTTAATCTGTATCGTTAAATATTTCCACGAAGCTTTCTAGGGCTCTACAAACTAAAATTTTGAAGCCAAAGAACTCAAAGAGACGTTCCTCACATCGTAATCTACAGCATGAAATCTTCTTGACCATTCTATTACATTTTTGTTGCTCCGACGCTTCTTGTTATCAGTTACTTCGATAACATTACATTGATGTCAATCAATAACATTACACTGATATCAATCAATAACATTACATTGATCGATTGTTATCAATTACAAGGTGACATATAGAACAAGTAACGGATGATAAGAGGGTCTTGAAGAAAAATATATATTACAGTCTTAATATGGAAACGGAAAAATAAGGAAGAGGGTGGGGTATAGCATGCGAGAGTTCTCGCACGGGTACGCTAATACCTCTTATCTCTTTAACGTAGTAAGAATGTTGATGGGATACAATACACTCTTAGGTGTGAAGGGGAAAGGTGGTGATAATGTGCCACACGTCCTATTCAAATGAACTTACGTCATTTTCTTCTTTGCTTACAGAAAGAAAATTGTTTGTGGGCATGCTGTCCAAAAAGTGTACTGAAAATGATGTGCGAACCATGTTCAGTCAGTACGGTACGATTGAGGAATGCACCGTCTTGAGAGACACAAACGGTCAAAGTAAAGGTAAGTGTTTAATCATTTCAAAATCCTTATATCAATATCCTTGCAATGCCTTGCATGACCACATTTTACTTTGCGTTCCCCTTATAATATTTATATTGTGCATGGCATAACTGGGTTTGACATAACAGAGTTTCACTAAGGACATGTTTCAGCTCTGATCAACGAGTATGTATGGCCAACTTTAGTCGGCTACTCGTATTTTAATAAACATTTTTAGGTAAATCTACAGTAAATTATTAGCTTGAGAGGTATTTATCATTCTATACTCAGTCAATATTTTTGCATTATTAAATACTATAGGTTTAGCGAATTCCATTATTGTATAATTTTGTATTTTCATACATTAAAAAACAACAAATCTAGTATCCCTAAAACAGCACATCGTTCCTCGTATGATTTGTAACGGTTAAGTAATACAATACTTATTGAACCTGTGCGAATACTTCGCACATTTGAACACTATTGCATGTTTTGCGACCAGCCAGGGACTAAATTTGAAAACAGCCGCTGTGAACCAACATGAGCATTTGCAAGTCTTCACAAACCGTCGAAATAATTTGCCCCACCTGAGAATTGAAATTCAGAAGGTACGATCTGCATTCAATACATTGGACAATACGGAATGGGATCCTTCAATCGCCCAGATACTAACTAATCCTTATAGTTCAGTATACATCGGGATAATCAGAAATGGACATAGTCCGGTGGTCGGAGACGGTCGGTGTCGCATAGTCGGAGACGACCGGCGTCGGCTAGTCGGAAACGGCCGAAGTCGGAAACGGATTCGGTGGCTGAGGCGCACGGAGTCGGAATCGGAGATATTTTGACTCGTTATATGTAACGGCTTCGCAATAGCATAATACCACATGAACCTGGAAAATATTTTTCAATTATAGCTTTGCAATATTCTTGTTTCAATTTTCGAAAATGTGTTGACCGAAACTGGGGCTAGTGCCATTGTTAGGCCACATTTGCTATATTTGAGGTTGCAAATTAAGGAAACACTTCGAACCGATTTGTAGAACGAAATTCTCATGCATGCCTTCAAGGTGAAATTACTCGAAAAATTACTTTTACTTCCAGGTGAAATTACTCGAAAACAATTTGCATCACTTCAAACAAATATTATGAAAAAAATTGTGCATGACCTTCTTTTAAGATCTGTTATTTAGATAAGATTTCATTGTAGAAAAACTGTCATCAATGTTGCACTTCTGCCATGCTAATTTTTTTTCAGTTGTCCAAAATACAGTGTTCGCGGAAAATGGCCCCTGTAACCATTTTTAGTGTCCTTTGCTATATCAGAAAAAAAATGAAAAAATTGGAACAGTTTCTGAGGAAATATTTATTTAAAAATTGCCTATATTTACGCTTGAAGAATTCACATTTTGAAACATTGTACATGACCTATTTAAAGATTATCTTTAAAGAACAGGAAACTGCCTTGTATCCTCAATATTGCTGTTGGCGAAAGACACTGAAAAAAGGTTAAAATTGTCCAATTGTCAAAAATTTAGAGATTTCAACGAAAATGATAACTATGTTTTTATCTGGCGTCCTTTATCGATATCCCACGAAATAGTTTAATAAAAAATTTGAACAAAATTTTGTCAATAATTGTGAAATGTTAATGAGGGATGTCTGAAAATCAATGTATTAGTTTTCAACTTGCTCGGGTTCTCGGGTTCCTACAGTTCGATCAGAGAACATAAAGTTTGGAGATATTCGTCCGAACGGTTTAAGCACTACAGTTGACCAGACAGATGGACAGACATTTTGCCGTCAACCAATTTTTTGGTGTCAAGGGCCCATAAAACGTGAATTCTGACCACACGTGTAAGAGAATGGTATTTTGGAACACAAAACCGGAAAAATGCCAAAAAAGGTTTTCGATGTCCATCCGTCCTCTGCCTAAATCGCACATAGTATTTGTACCAAATCTGATATTCCTAAATCGACGTGACTGATGCCGTGGCTCCTTAGATTGAAAAAAATAATTTTTTATGGTTAATTTACGTGTATCGTCCACATTTTTTATCTTCTCAAAAATCGCTCTAATTTTTTTCTTTATTTTTTATTCGATTAACAATCAAACATAAGAATGTGGCAGATCGAATATTCGTTGATATCTTTTAGTTTTCAAAATTTGCAAAACAATTTTTTTTCGATCCCGTACAAATACTTTATTCAAAATCGATTAGTGAAATATGTGCCTCAAAATAAGATCCTTAAACAATGTCACGTACAATTTTCCGTTTTTAAAACTTACTACGCACTTACGCTGTAAAGAGGAAGTATTGTAATGCTTCGGGAAAAATTGGTGATTTTTTTCAAAAAAATTCGTGTCCTGTAGCCCTAGTAATGAACAGTGAAATATCTTTTCCTTATTATGTAGTAAATTACATCCTCTAATACATTGTATAGTAAAAATTAACGATTTTGTGTAATTCAATTTTTCCAGGTTTGTTTACTAGATAGTGGTATTCTGTTGTTAGTAATATCAGGTTGACAATGTTATTCAAACCAGTAAATATTTTAAAGATTTAAATATTGCACTAATCATTATTTAAGACGTCGAAAAAAGTGGTTGACGGAAAAACGGCTCTGCGTCTGTCTGTAAGCAACAATACCACCTAATCCGTTCAGACCGTTTTGTACAAAATTGAGACCCTGCGAGTTTGAAACGGATATTTTGCTTCATGAAAATATTACATGAAGTCTCAACATTTTCAGTAAATTTTTAAAAATTGCTTGAATATTTTAATTTTTTTGTTGCGTGGATAGCGCAAAGCGTGCTTAAATATGGCGGTCTCATTATCGGTAAAATTTCTGAATTTTCGAAAATTGCAGTTCAAATTGTTTTGGGCGTTATTCTACTATTACAATATTGAAAATAGAGGTTTTCCTTGCTAAAAACCCACCCTTCAAAGACGTACAATGTTTCGAAAATAGGACATGTTTTCACATAATTTTGGGTGAAATATAGAGAAACTTTAAGTATTTTTTTTCTTTAATATTCTTGTTCGCATATAACATTAGACGCTAGAAAAATCAGGGGTCGTTTCGGCGTACTCTGTATTTTCGAAAATTGTAAAAATTTAGCATTGCAGACGTACAGTTTTTGCAGAGGGAATTTTTCCGTAATAGAATATGGTCAAAGGAAGTACGTCCTTAAGTAAGGTCATGTACATTTTTTAAATGAACGTCTAATTTTCTTGTAATTACTGTGTGAATTTAATTGTTATTTATAAAAATAGATTCTCAAAAACGACTCAAAAACAAAGATTTTCTTTAATGTTTTTCTCAGATAGAGAAAGTGGGGGATAAAAATGGCGCTGGTTCCATTTTCGGCTTATTCTGCATTTTCGAAAATAGTCAACAGAAAATTAACATGGTAAAACTAAAATATTGACGGAGATACGTTTCTTCAATGAAATCTGTTATTTAAAACTAGATCTTAAAATAATGTAAATTAAAATATATGTCTATTTTAAAATTGCAAATGCAAATGTTCAGCTTTGTTTGAAAGCATCGGGAATGTTGAGATAAACTCTGAGGTTGGTGGTGTAGGAGTAACGTGAAAGGACTACTGAAAGGACTACGTGAAAGGACTACAGCTATGCAAGCTGTAAGGACCCGAGTTCGAATCCCTGTGCAAGGAATAAAATGCTGGTTGGAAACACTTTTGGAGGTTCATTTTCTATTATAACATTGCACAGCCGTTATAGTTAATGAGAAAGTTTGTGCTGTTGTAGCATAATCTTTTAATGAGTAGTTTTCACATCATTTCAAATAAATTGAGGGCAATTAAAACTAGTGGTGCTACAGAATGGCAGAGACTTTCTCGTACTAGTTAGATTCCTTATTCTTCAGTCTTGGTTAATTTTTCAGTTTTGTACCAGCAGCTTCTTCGCTGCCATCTATCTGACACCTAAAATACATTTTTCACTTTTTCTAATTTTTCCAGATCTCTAATAGCAGAATTGAAATCTGGCATTAAGAATATTATATAAGGGTAAAGTATATGAACAATTTCATTGGAAAATTTGTAACTGATTTGAAGAAAATCTCCTTTCAGCCTTTCTGAAAATCGCACATTGAAGCTCATTTTGACCCCAAACTTTCGATTTTTTCCAGAACTTAATCAGAAATTATTTGAAGCAACTGTATTCACAAATGCGATAAGGTATCAGAAATGCCCATAATGGAAATATTAACGTGAGGTATTTCAAAAAAATGCTTTCGTTTAATTTTTTTAAACGAAAAAAAAGGAATACATAAAAATAGATTTATATATTTGTTAATGACCCTAATAAAAACAGACATATTGCAATTTTATAATAATTTATTGATTGTTATACATCTCATTAACGTTTCGACCCTGTTTGCGGTCTTTTTCAAAATCTAAAAATGAAAATTCAAATCAAATAATTGTGAAAAACAATAAAATTATATCACATACCGTACCTAATCAAATGATGAGAATTATAAGAATGAACATAAATAAAATACAAAATTGCGACATACCTATTGTTCAGAGTTCGTTGACATCAAAGATCACAATGAAGCATTTTAATAAAAATTGTCATTATGGTGTAAAAAAGGCGTGTCGCTTCGTAAAATTCATCTGCGCGACTGGTATGACACATCGCTTTTTTAAAATTGGTAACAGGTTCACAGAGTTCACATTAGTAAGTACTGTACAGATCATTGAATAAAATAAGCCAAAGCACATCAGAGTTTAAATATACAAATAGAAATCAAAGAGTATACAAAGTTATGGGAAGTGAACCAACATGTTAAGATCAAATATTACCACATGTCTGAATAGTTTCGGATATGAAGCGATAAACTGACAGACATATGTTAAACTGTATTAGCAGAAGTTATGAGAAAATATAATTATATAACAGACTTAAAAGTGAAGTTTTCATAATGGGGCCATGGGAAAAAAGTTACCAGTGGCTCATCGTATAAAGAGTCTTCAAATAGATGACAATTTCATCCGTGGAATTTCAGACAATAATAAAAGGAAGTCAGTGCAGTGAAATTTGCATCAAAGAGCATGTAAATAATACCAAAATGATTACATCGAAACACTATGTCAGAACGGCTTAAATTTCATTTGAAAAGAAATCTCTATCTTCGTTTTTGTAGCTGTAGGAAGACGCCCAAAAAAATTCAAAATTTGTAGTGATTTTCGAAAACATGGAGTCAACAGTGAAAATCGGACCTAAGCCATCTTTATAAGTGTATTTCCAGACATTTAAAGAAAAAATTGGGAGCCATTTTGAAGAAATTTTGAAAATGTTCCAGGGGCTTCATGTAAATTAAACTAGTGGTGCTACAACAGCATATACTTTCTCGCATTATTTATCAATTTGCCTTTTCTAAGCGTCCCTTCTATCCATGAAAAACAATGAAGACAAAATTTGGAGTAGTTTTTGAGAAAATGGTGATTTTATATATTGCATTAATTTCTAGCACAAATTACGAGAAAACGACTTGTTTTTTCAAAAAAATTGTACTTGACCTTTTTTAAAGATCTGATTTTCTGGAACAGACTTTCTAAGGCAAAATCAACATCTTCAATTTTGTAGATTTCAAATGTTAAATTTTTGCAATTTTCAAAAATACGGAAAGTTCATTAGTGCCGTTTTGGAGAACAAAATAATGTTGTTTGCAAAATTTAAAAGTCCCTTATATTTCGCGCAAAATCGCACGAAAACTACTCATATTTTCGAAAGATTGTACATGACCTTATTTCAAGATCTGTCTTTATGGAACAGATTTAATCAAGGCAAAATCACAATCATATATATTGTCGTTGTAGGAAGACGCCCAAAAAAATTGCACTTTTGCAATTTTTGAAAAATCTGGGATTTCAACATAGGTCCTCCGATTATCTCAGGCGTTCTTTACGCTATCCGAGGACAAAAGTTAATCAAAAAATTTTGTGCCTTTTTTTTTTTTTGAGAAAAGTTCGAATATGTTTTTGAGGCTTCACTTAGAGTACTCTCAAACATCAAAATATCCGTTTGAAACTCCCAAAACCTCGAGTTCGTTGAGATCAATCGGGGAATCTAAATTTTGAAGAAAATTGACTGAACGATTTAGGCGCTAGCGTTGACCACAATCGGACGGACAGACACGTTTTGCTATCAATCAATGTTTCGTCATCAAGGACCCACAAAACGTGAATTCTCTCTACACCACTAGTATTAGTCTATTAGTGGAAGTAATTTACTATGACTAGCAACATGATTTATCCAATTTTTTGTCACCAAAGTCAGGCAATAAGTTTTTCTGCTGAAAATTCGCGGTTTTCCGATGCACGATTACGTAACTCTCTCTTCTCACCAAGTAAGTGCGAGAAAGTAAAAACACTTTTCCGGAATCGCGGGACAAAACGTGTATTTCCGTTAAAATCTCGGAATCTATTTTCCGCAGCATTACAAAACATTCTTTGTACTACGAGTATATACATCAATCCGTATACGTACGTATACGAAAAAAATACGTAGGTCTATAACGAGACTTTCTCAAAAACAGCTCGTTTAAAAAAAATAATGCTTTAATGTTTGCTTAATGATATGCCATTTGTCCTCTTTCATTATATATTTTGAAAATGACAAGAGTTATTTTTTTCTAACCGCGCCCTGACTTTCAAAATTGAAGCTTAAAAATGATACTTATAATGTTACGTCCGTAATTCCGTACTCGTAATTCGGTAACTTAATTATTTAATCGTTAATTCATTTCATTTACACATATTTGAAAAAGTCTAAACTACCTATACCCAGAACACAATATAATTTTGGAAAGTGCTTATCGGGATGATAGACAGTGCATCAGTTGAACTTTTGCTAGCCGGATTCCGGCGATGTATTGTACTCGAATCGTACGTCTCAGAAGGGCTTAGAGACGCGTTACGAACACGCAACAAATTTTTAAAAAAGTTTTTCTTCTAAAAACTACTTCTAGTAGAAAAATCTAACATTTAACTGGACCACTGCATATCAGTGTGAGTACTATCAAAATTGACGTATTGACATATAGTCATTAATGGTAATAGCAAGCGGCGCAATTTTAGACGATTGCAGTGAAATACGTAAATTGTGCGAAACAATGTTCTTAAAGTAGAGATTTCGAGCTTTAATCTCATCTAAATTAAAAATATTTTGGATAAAAGTTCAGGGAGATATGGCATATTGAAAAGTGTCTGTTTCTATGCCTATAACGTAAAATCGGCCATATTCGAGCTAATGTGACACACTGTTTGAACCATAAGTATTGTTTAATGATCATAAAAGTATTGCGGGGTACCGTGGGCACCTCCTCAGCCAAAAATCCGTTGATTAAAAATAACATTAAATAATATTTATTTTCTAAATAGCCTGAAAATGCCGAAAATGGGATGTTTATGGGGTTTGTGGCACCCCCTAAACCCATTTTAAGAAGGTTTTATTGGTGCATATGTTGCTCTTCCATCCAAAAATAACTTTTTACTTTTTCGCCGTACGAATACTTCGTAAGAAGAGAAAGTTGTGTAATCGTGCGCCGGAAAACTGGGAATTTTCGCCAGAAAAACGCTTGTAGCAGGGGTCTGATAACGAAAAAGTGGATAAAACCGTTGCTAAATTTAGAAAACAAATACTCTATCTCGTTGAGTAGTCAAAATCCATGTTCCGTTTTTTTCTTGATACTGCAAAATTGATAGACGGCAAAACGTCCGTCTCCCCGTCTGTGGTCAACCCTAGCGCCTAAACCATTCAGCCGATTTTCTTCAAAATTTATATTCCCCAATCATTCTTACTAGTGTCAAGGCTCCTGAAATTTGAAACCGATATTTTAATTTTGGGGGTACTTTACATGAAGCCCGTCGGAGATTTTCAAAGTTAAAAAAAAGGCTCCAAATTTTTTGATTAAATTTTGTTGTTGAATAGTGCAAAGAACGTTGAAGGGAATGACGTAGGTATCATTTTCGTTGATATCACCAATTTTTCGAAAATTGCAAAAAACTATTTAAAAACTGCAAAATTGAAGATAGAGATTTTTGCCTCAGACAAAGTCGATTGTACAAAAGTAGCACTTTAAATAAGGTCATGTACCATTTTTTGTAAAAACGACTAGTTTTTGCGTAAATTGCGATTCAAATTTACAAAAAAAATTCTCAAAAACCGCTCCAAATTTTTTCTTTAAATTTTCTTCACTTATGTAATGAAGGGCGATACAAAATATGGTCTTATTCCTACTTCTGGGAAAAACTTGGTTTTTTGAAAATTACAAAAAAATCTTTAAAACTACGAAATTGTAGATAGCGATTTTTACCTCAGACAAAGTCTCTTGTACAAAACTACCTCTTTAAAAAGTTTGTGTAGAATTTTCTAAAAAAAGAGTCGTTTTTGCATAATCTTCGCTTCAAATTAACAACAAAAAATTCTCAAAAACCACTCCAAATTTTATCTTTAAATTTTCTCCACGTGTGTAATAAGGGACGGTAAATAAATAAACTAGTGGTGCAATAGAATGGCACAGACTTTCTCGCAGTAGTTATTTTTCAAATGCTGATCGTCGAATAAATTATTTGGAGTAAGCCGTTCACCGCTGCCTTTCTTGGTCATGTTTGAAAGACATGTTTTTCGCATGTTGACAATTACCGGCTTCCTAATGATAGAGCTGATACAATTACGTTTTGACTAAAATATAGTTGTTAGTCTGCATGTCACTCCCGTGGCGCAGATGGTTAAAGCGCCTTGGGGTTGAGCTCTTCAGTTCCGAAGTTGCCGGGTTCGATCCCCAGATGGGGATTTTAATTTGATGAATGTGATGTTGCAGCAAAAACATTGAGCGTAGAAACGTTATAGAAAATCATTTGAAGTACTTCAACTCACGAATAGAATCAATGCAGATAAATAGAGATGACTTGTTTTCCCAAACTGCATCTTTTAAACAATTTTTCACCTCTTTTATTCGATTTCTGAAGCGTATGACATGTCAAATCCATCGTTGTCTAGTGTATACCTGTATGAACCAATTTAAGTAAAATTAAGAGTATTCTATCATTAAATTGAAATACAATATAGCCAGAACGCATGCGATGAACTTACATATCCCTAACGGTTCCGGAATTATTATTACTTTCTCGCCTTACGAATACTTCGTAAGAAGAGAAAGTTATGTAATCCTGCGCCGGAAAACGGGGAATTTTCGCCAGAGAAACTTTTATAGCAGGGGTCTGGTAACGAAAAAGTGGATAAAACCTGTTGCTAAATTTAGAAAAAACTAGTGGTGCTATGGATTGTCACAGACTTTATCGGTAATCTTAGTTTTCTAATCTCTAATTTGAACTTGTTTTTGTGTTATGAATGATGATGTTCCCAGATACCTTCCCTGAGTGCCTAAAGGACATTTTGTTTACATTCTCTGGATATTTTCGTTTCCTAATGCGAGAAATGAAACCACCATACACTTTTTACTATTATACAAGTGTAAATGTCATGCCTATCCATTGTGGTCGCAGTCGTTAATCAGCGAGGATTGGTACAGGTCTTCTGAGGGAAGCTTCGGCGGTTCGTGTCCTGGTCGCGTAATATTTTTCGTCAAAATTCTGTTGTCACAGGAAATAGAGAATTCTATAAACTTTATTTTCAACAATGTGAAACCATTTGAATCACAAATATTGATAATTACGATAAATTGGAAGTGTCTGTATATATTTGTTCAAATTTCTAACTTTTAACAATTTCTCACGTCTCTCCTTGGATTTGTAAAGCGTATGTACCATCGTATCAATTGTTTCTTTATCATGCATTTACCATGTTATAGGTCGGTTCGATTCTTTGATGGCTCTGTTCGACCCATGCGATGCTAGTGTGACGTAGTGGTATAAGTGCCGGTTCGTTAACTTTGAGTATCGGATTTCGGGTCTCGGTACGGAAAACGTTTGCTGGTGGAATACACTTTTGCTGGTTAATGAAGTAGTGGAATAGCATTTAGGACCATATAGAAACAGTGCGAGAAAGTATGTGCGTATGCGAAGCACCACTAGTTTCAGTAAGCTATTGAATCGTATTTTTTTCGGTACAGCCTTATACACAGCTTGATTTATAAAATTTTGTGTACCGTTTCTTTACACTCATCGTCATAAAAAAAGCTGCACCCAGAATGACAAAGCGGATTGCGATCACTGTTGGCAGGCAGGTAGAGGGTACCACGCATACAAAATTATTACACTTTCAAATATGTAGGAGCAACATTTATTGCGCTACATGGCCACAGACGATACTCGTTAGTTTGGCGTGGAGCCGCCATATTGGCAAACACGCGCGGTAAGACGTTGCGGCATGGAGTTGTACAGCTCGAGAATGAAGTCCTGTGCTAGTTCATCCCATGCAGCTTGCACCTTGAGCGCACAGTTCTTGCAGATTGGTAGGTAGGGGCACGCTCCTGATCGCACGCTCCATACCACCCCAAACATTCTCGATCGGGAACAGGTCTGGCGATGCTGCTGGCCAAGGGCAGAGTGTCCACGGCTGCAAGGAATGCTTGGGAGATGGCTACGGTATGCGGACGCGCGTTGTCCTGTTGAAATAGGGCATGGGCGTGGGCGTTCACGAACGACAGAGCCATTGGTTGCAGGATCTCCTGAACTACTGTGCGGCTGTCACGGTACCTCCGAGGAACACGGCTGTGAATGGGCGCCGTGGGGGCACCCCACACCATCACACCAGGGTGGCGGGACGTGTCATGGGATACCACAAACCGCTTGTCAAGGCGCTCCCCATTGCGCCTCCAGACACGGACCCGGTAGTCGTCGCCATCAAGGCAGAGGCTGGACTCGTCGCTGAAGATGACCTGCCAGTCTCCATGGCCCCAAGACCATTGTTCCCGACACCAGGCGAGTCTGTAGCGACGATGCTGTGGTGTGAGTGGCAGGCGTCGTAATGAATGGTCGGCTTGCGGCGAGCATTACGTTGTGCAACCGCATGCCAATGGTACGCATGCCACTTACAGAATGTGACAGTGCAGGCTGCACAGCCCGCTGGATAGCACCAATTGTTGCCGTTGGATCTGTTCGCGCGTAGCGCACAATCCGTTGGTCCTCCATGGAGCGTGGTGTACATCCAGATCCTGCCTTTCGTGTGTTCATGCCTTCCTCAATCCATTGCCGCCAACGGCGGGCGATGGTGGTGTCCGTACGACCGGTGTGGTGCGCAATACGGCGACAGGACCAACCAGCCTCCCGCACACCCACGATACAGCGTCTCTCGAACGCGTCTAACTGGACAACCGGCTGTCGAAAGCGTCGCCGAGGCGAAGTGTAGGTGCAGATGACGCTGTAGCGACTCTACCCGATGTCGTAATGGTCGGCGCAGCCGTTTGAGGACATCTTTTGTCGGCCGGTGGGAGCGACGTCACGCCCACATCCCCGACCCACCAATGAGCGGCCGACTGTGAAAACGAAATCATTGGCCTAAGCGGCGTAATTCTCTAAAGAATGGTCGGCAAAACAGACACAGAGTTTGCAGAGGATTAGTAGGGTCCTTCGGGGTGCAGCTTATGACGATGAGTGCCTTTTAAAACTTTAGGAGCGCGTACCAAATTAATTATCATCTTAATAGAAGTGGTTACATATTTGTAGTGTAATTTAATATATTCCCGTAGTACAAACGTGGTATATACATTTGTGTATATATATATATATATATATATATATATATATACACACACACGTTTGTGCGATTTTCTTTAAAAGTAACCTCAGTTAAAACTCTCCATGAAGTCACACTAAATTATTCTCAGGATTGGTGCACTGCAACTGGTAAGGCATTGGTGTACTACTGGTAAGGCGACCAACAAAGCGTGAACGACAGCTCACAACTGCATGAACGAAAGTGTGGGTATTCGCCACTAGTCCCGTTTTAGTAGCTTTGTGTTCATATGTTTCCATGTTCTTAGTTGTTTTTGTTCGTGTGTTCCATTCTTCACTTCCGAAACTTTAAGCTATCTTTTAACTTTTACTATGTGTATTGAAGTGATCCAGATAAATATGTTTTCCTAGCCTATCTCCTTTACAATTTCTATCAACTTCCGTCTTTGCATTATTTTGTTTCTGATATTTTTTGTCTGTTATCTGTCGTGTTTCGTTTGTGTTACTATGGCAAGTGCATTTAGTATAGTCACATGTAGTGATTTTACTTTAAGAACACGAATGATGACCATATCCTTGACTAGACTAATAATTTGACTTTCTTTTCCCCATTTGCTACTAATCCAAATTGTATATTAATTTATGCCTTTATCTTTCGTACTGCACTCATTCCTATATGAATTTGCAAGACCTTGTTGAGGATTTAATAAAAGTTTCTAGAATTTCCTTGACATCTTTTTTGAACGCAATATTGCTTTAATAATGGTATAGCTTTGTATTGAAATGCCAACTACATGCAGGGGAAAAATTTTAATTCAAAACTAGTGGTGCTACAAAATGGAACAGACTTTCCCGTATTAGTTTTTATTTCCTTTGGTCTCGGCTAGCTATTGGGACTTGCCACATACTCTTGCCAGCTGCCATATATCGTCGCCCAAAGTACATTTTTTTACATTTTCGTAATTTTTCGTGTTCCTAATAGTAATATTATTTTAAGAATATGAAAGAACAGTAAAACTTCGTCCGAAATGGCAATTTTCTTTGAAAACTTTGGAGACGTTTTTAAGAAAAGACGTTTTAGCGCTATTGTAAATTTAAAATTGGAAGCTTTTTTCACTGAAAGTTTTGAGTTTTCGAAGAACTTCATTAGAAGTCCTTTAAAGCAATTTAACTCACAAATACAATAGTCTTTATAAATTGCTGGAAATGTGCATATTAACGATGTGAGAAATATTTCAAAAAAATTACATTTGTGTAATTTTTGAAAAAAACAAAAATACCCCAAAATGAACGAAAAGTTTGAAGAAACAGTTTGGAGCCATTTTTGTGAAAATGTCGTTTGAGCCTTTCTCTTAATTCGGAATTTTGAGCTAGTTTTCACAGAGAACGGTGTCTACGTGTATTTCCGTTGAAATCTTGAAATCGATTGTCCGCAGCATTACATAACCTTTCCCTATACTAGGTATATTATTCCGTATATACTGCGACAACCTCGTCTCCAGATGGGCGCGGAAAACGTGGCTGCCGGTTCGCTCAGTGGGTAGAAGGGCGTGCCTAAGATGATGGTGGAAGTCGGTGGCCGGTAAGAAATGAGAGACTTGTAATCATGTTAACAAACAAGTGGCATTTATTCAGCAAAGAAAAGAAAAAAGGTCATGATAGTACCACTCATGTCGGCGTGCATGCTCTCCTTTTCCCCAATTCCAAAATTACATGCACAAAAAATTGAAAGGTGAAATTATTACAATAAATTTAACAAACTTCCACGCTGATTCCTTCTTGATGGCCAAGCGCGGCCGGGAATCTTAGCTTCTCCGCCTGGCCAAAAGGTAATGGAAATTGTTCTCTCAACTGTTTATCACCTTTGACCACGGGCGCGCCTGAAGGGCGTAGTACCGCCTTAGCGGGGCGACTTACAAAACCAACCGGCGGGTTGAATGACCTGGGCCGCCAGCTGGCGGGGAGGGCGTCGGGTTCGGCGCGCACTCTGATGGCGCCGCTCGGAGGGGTAGAGCGACCAGGTCGAATCAGGTATCGGTGCCCGGCTCTTGAGTGTCGACCAATACACAGTGCCGTTCACTCGCAGCTACTAATCACCAGATAATGTCTGCCTGACACAATGATCTCATCACCTTCAGTCCACTGCTCTGCACTTTGGAGATCGCGGCAAGTTCGTAAGTGATCTGATTACTTCACTATAACACGCTCAAGCACGAGTACGCGTCAGTCACTTTCCCTGCGCGATTCTGATTATAAATGAGGCGTCTCAAAATTCACGGTCTACGGCTATTTAGAGACCGCGCACATATTCTCCCCTGATGAATTTAAGCTTTCTCACAAGTTCAACACAGAGAAAAAATTCTCTCCGGCGCCGGACGCCGCAGTGATCACGACCGGCCTCTCTGACTGCCTCTTACGTTCTCTAACGATGCTGCGTCCGCGAAGTCCTTCGAGCCTCCCTTCCCCCCCCACCAAATTCATCCAAAATGTTCTAGAACTTTCGTGAATTTTGCTTAAGTCCGGCGGCTATTGGCGAAAGGGTAGTGCGTCGCAAAATAATTTCGACCAATCATCGGAGATTTTCGAGCCGAGAATTGAGAGAGAAACCTGCACTCGTTCCCTCTCACTTCAATTGTCTGTCAAACAGGGATAGTAATTAATGGCCGGGGGAAGAAACTGAGAATCTCAAGGGAGGAGGTGGGCGAGGGGTGCCGCGGAAAAGTACCGGGGGGCAGGCTCGGGCGCAAGTGCAGCTCCCTGGCGTCTCGAACACTGGTGCGTGTCTAAAGGGGGGTGGGTCAGCGGGGGGCTCGGACAGAATCCTGGCGCCGCCACTGATCTCTCTATCGTGCTTCGTGGAGCAATTCTCGTCTTTGCAGCCGTAATTAATTCGGTGCCACTACAATATGTATATATATATATATACGGAAAAGTAAAAAGTTGGTTCAAAATGATATTATCGCCGTTGTATTTCCCAACAATAGCATTAAGTTTCACATATTTACCGAGAGTCAAAGTCGTACCGAGAGCAAATCATTTCGCGTCAAATCGGAGGGATTTTCTAAAAAATTGAACTTGATGGCTTCAATTTCGTTCATATTTTTCTCGTGTTCTAGAATCAAATGAATAAAATATACCCGTTTTAATCGCGATTTTTTTGATATTGACATTGTAACTATGTCCTATGTATCGTCCACTTGTGCCAACTTCTTTAAATACTTAACGGTGGGAACATATTTTCATGCAATATTGATACTTATAATTACAACACACGTCGTAGAAATCACGTTCATCAAGTATCATTACCAACAGCTCAGTACAAGAAATCCACATACAATACATTTACGTTACTTTACAATGCCCTGCCAGATGACATTAAACAATTAAAACCATTACACAAATTTAAGTTAAAAGTAACATTTTTTTGCTGCATAACTGTTTCTATACAATTAGAGATTATACTGATCGTCAAAAAGAAAAATGTTTATTTTAACAAAACAATGAAATATATAATGAATTAGTTTACATTTGTATTGCATATTTTTTAAGACTTAATACGCCTGTAAGAAGTAATGTACTTCAGCTTCCCGGTCAGTGACCCCCATCTTGATCAGGTTTTTGTCCAGTTTCCCTGATCCATTGAGCAAATGTTGAGATGGCCCCTTGTTTTGCTTCTGGACGTAAATGTAGCTTTACTATGCGCCTGTTTTGTTGAGCACTCCTTTTGCTTTGAGTGGTAGGAGTAGAGCTGAGTATGAGTTACTATGTTGTTAGCAATGCAGGAAAATCACGTCTGCAGTTCGTCTACCGTTGCAATTGTTTTCTATAACTCGGGAACGAAAATGTCTAATTTTTCAAGTAATATTGCTAATCACGGGCTTTTTTTATTGGACTTGAAGAGAATGTTACTATAAAATAAATACTTAAAATATTTAGTATACTTAAAATAAATATCAATATCAAAATAGAAAAGTTTTTTTTTGCCTAATTGGGTAGCGTTCTGGGTGTGTTAATTGGATCATGTCCAGATCAAAAGCTTGGTCTAGTCCAGGGCCGCTCAACCATTTGCTCCGTGGAGGAGCAGTCGGTTGCTCTCTCCTCTTCCGCCGCAGAAAGAGCAAATGACGTCATCAAATATCGATCGGTGGCGTGTGGCACAGTGGGTCGCGTCGTATTTCTACGGGGTATTTTACGTTGTTCGGAATGAAAAAGTCTCACTGCTCTGGGAAAGGATATTACGACAGAAAAAAACAGTAAAACACTTTTGTAACATTTATTGGAACAGTTACTACATATAAACATATTAGTGTGATTTGGAAATTAAAAACGCGACAATTTGCAATGCAGCATGGGAAGAAAAGTATCTTTTTGCAGATTGCGCCGGCAATGCCAAATGTTTAGTTGCAAAACAAGTGCTCAATAACATAAAGAAATTTAATAGCGGTGACATTACACAGTTTATCATGCTGTTGAATATGAAAAGTATTATAAAGGTTGCACAAAAAATGTTATTAAATAAACCAGTAATAAAAATACTAAAAGTAAAGGAAATTAACATAAAAATGAGGTTGATTGCAAAATGAAATACTCTAATTACACCTTTTAAATAGTTTTTTTCGCAATATACTTTCTATATTTGGAAGAGATGGCATGGTGCTATTGAGCCGTAACATGCATTTCCGATTGTGATCTGTAATTGTACTTTTCATTCGAGATTTACAGATTTTCAAAGCAGCAAAAAGTTCTCACAGTTGTATGTTGATCCAAACGTACTTAACAATCGAGTAGTATTCCGATGCAGTTTTGGAAAACGGTTTTGTAGGAAGTTCTTTTCCTAAATGTTCACGTTGTAGTATCGGTATGCAATGAAATTAAATTCTTTATTATTTTACTGTCAAAACAACATAAGAACATCAAAATACATCCAAAACTTACTTCTAGTGAGGCATTGTTTTTCAGAACACTGAAAACTTCCTTTTGTTCTTCTTCAGTGTACTTATTTTCATCAGCATGATTTAATGTATAATGTCGTTGCAAATTAAACTTCTTCACGTGAAACCCTTTATGTAAACTAAACATTTGGCATAGCTGCCGTAGTCGGCGAAAAGATACTTTTCTTCCCATACTGCATTGAAAATTGTCGGTGTAGGTGCTCTTGTCTGTGAAGTGCCTGCGTGGTCTTCCATGTTTCCGCGACTGGAGTTATCGGGACACTGTATCAGAGGTTATCGCCAGGCGCGCAACGCTCGGGCTCCGGTGTCCCGCTCTCGGCTGACAACGCGGCTCCGCGCTGCCGATTTGCTCTGCTTGAGCGGCCCTGGTCTAGTCGCAAATCTCAGTGGTTTCTCCAATGCCAATACAATGTTTTTTACTACGTGATGTAGCATAAAAGTGCCGCTCAACACAAATTGCGAAATCATAGTTTTGAGGACATAAATGGAAAACATCTTTCTGTTTTTACTTTCTCGCTACGGAGTAGAGAAAGTTATGTAATTTTGCGCGAAAAATAGGGAATTTTCGACAGAAAAACTTTTATTACAGGGCTCTGTTAACGAAAAGTGGATAAATTCAGATGCTACATTTAGGAAAAAATCCTTTATTATGTGGTGTAGCCATGATCCACATTTTGTGGATCCTTGATATCAAAACATTGAAGGACGGCAAAATTCTAAAAAGCACATTTTCCACGTTTTCAAAATAATGACTCCATCGTATTGATTAAATTTTATTGCTGTGTAAAGTGAAGGACGTTTAAGGGAATTGTGCAAGGTGTTCGTTGAAAACCTTGATTTTTCAAACATTGGAAAAATTCAAAATGTTTTCCAAGTCTTCCTACTTCTAAAATATTAAAGACAATTTTTCCTGAATGGAATCTGTCACTTAAACATAGATTTTGAAATAAGGTCATGTACAATTTTTCGAAAAATTGGGTTCTTTTGCGTAATTTTGCGTAGAAATGCTGGCGATAAAGTACATACAGTTTTAGCACCACTTCTTATATGTAGCACTGGTTCCATCGTAAAAATAAATATTTTTTCTTTTCGCCCTTACTTCGTAACAAGAGAAAGTATTGTAATCGTGCGCCGGAAAACAGCGAATTTCTACAGAAAACTCATTATCAGGCCCTGGTAGCGAAAAGTGGATAATTCTTGTTGATATACACTTCCTCTAGTCAGAATCCATATTTTGTAAGTACTTCACACCGAATAATCAATTGATGCAAAACGTGTGTGATGGTCCGTCCGTCTGCGTAATGCGAGAAAGTGTGCTGTTTAAGCCCACGAGTTAAATATTTAAAATTTTGCGATATCCATGTTAATGAGAAATTATTTTCAATGTGCAATGTTTTATAATTCATATACTTTTGTGTTATTTCATCCTCTGATTATAGTAATAATGGAATATGTATATATGGCCACGATTATTTTAGATTCAATTTTTTTGGTGGGTAAAAATATTCATAGACACACTTCTTCTGAACTTGAATTGCCCTGTTCATATAGTATACATACTTCTGCAGTATCAAAGTCGTTCTGATATGCAAAATGAATACCTTTGTGAAAAATATTTTTAATATTTCTCCTGAATGGCACTTTTTTGAAACTGCTCAAAGAAAGAGACTAATCGATGGATTAAGTGATACAATAAAAAGTTTATCGAACCAGTCTTCAATTATCGAATATACAGCAAATTCAAAATTCTTTATTGTTGCACCAAAAATAACATCACTAGATGCAATTTTGTTTATGCATAAAAGAAACCCATCACTGTGAGTACGCCGTGGGCGGTGAAAGAAATTAGGTCATCCCATAGGAGCATTCCACGAGATAGAGTAACTTATTAATAACATTATATATTTCTGTAGATGAAATACAATCGAGGAATGGACATACCAGATGTTGATTTTGAAGAACCCATATGGTCATCAATGGTCATAAAACGTTTACGAAATATTAATTTTATTAATTGGAAAAATATAATATAATGTTTACACCTTACAGATCTCAGTCCAGTAAACCAGGACTTTCCAACTGGCGGCCCGCCGGATCTTTTTTTCCGTCCGCGACTGCTTTGAAACATTGTATTATACCAACCAAATACAGTATAATTGTACAATTCATCTTATTTAATGATGTATTAATTTTCTCGTATGTACATTAATAATTATGTTGAATAAAAGTACAATCTTTGTAGTTAAGGTAAAAACCATATTAAATTACGGCGCGGCCCGCTAGAATTTACATGTGGCCCATAGGCCATTCTAAGTTGGACAGCCCTGCAGTAAACAAAAAAGACGCAGTAGAATATGTGTTCATTTAATAGGACTAACTGCCGTGGTGGTAGCCGATATTTTGTGGTAATCCATAATGGTAATTGGAGGTAAGGAATAATCAACCACAATATTTAAATAGTGTATAATATTTTTTAATACAACTTGTGCCCAAGGTCACTTTCGGTCCACACTATTTCCCAATATGGCGGCCTAGCCGTTCCCGTTTTTAATGTCTTTCTTCTTTTTATTCTTGTATTGTTTGGTGTGATCCACGTTACTTGGGCAAGACGCATTGAAGATGGGAAATTTTGATCCCGAATGTGACTTTGGGCATATTTTGTATTAATAAATATTATATCCTACTTAAAAATTGTGGTTGATTATTCCTTAACTCCAATTACCATTTATAGGACTATTTTAATACCAGTTAAATAACATCCTTTATAAATAGTTTTGTATTCAAAAAATAAAAATCTGGAAATGTGGAAATGGTCAGCGTCATTTATGAATATAAAATAATGAATTTCCCTTGTTTATTACCAACACGAAATTTTAAATATTTAAAAATCAAAATTCATTGAAAAAAGTTTCATCATGAGCAGTTCCAAAAACTCAGAATTATTTTCGAGGGTGAAAAAAGGAATGCATTTCAAGTATTTTTAACCATCAACGGTTAAAAACGAGGATGACGTTTTTTGGAATTGAATTTTCAAGGTTTTATTCATTTATTACCTTTTAATAATAAAATGTATATTAACTGATAAAGGTAATTATTTTCCTTCATTATTTGGTTACAGAAGGCAAGAAGGTTGAAGTGCGGGGGGTTAAGTAATTGAAGGGATACTTGAACAACAAATCTGAAAATATTGACTGGGATAAAAATGATTTTCTTTTGACTGTATTGAAATAATCTTTTTCATTTTATGAACGTTTCCGGGTATTTTACCACTACACCACATAAAACTTGCGAACTCAATCGGCAAGGTTTTTTCAAATTCGTCTACTTCGGGAAAGAATGTTTCATCATATATGTGTTAATTCATGCAGTCAAATACATACTACAGTTTTCTCCACAATTAGATGAACAAATGTATTTTCTGTCATTCCGCTGAGGAACGTTTCGTTTCTCCACGGGAATTTGACAATTTCTCTTCTTTGATTACGTCTCGAAGATTCTGGGTACTATGAGACAAAGCTCTGAGGATAGTTGCTGGAAGTACTGGTATAAGTAAGTACTGGATTTTGTAAGTATAGGGTATAGCTAAAGTAATGGTAGGAAGTATTACCGTACAAATCATCTTTTTTATTATACAAAAGAAAACTCAAATTTGTTAATTGACAGAATTGAAATGCAAATTAAGACAGTCCTGTATCGCACGCAGCCCTGCAATTGCGCCCGACTTTGGGTCTTCACAACATTAACCCGCCAGCCGGCTGTCAGAATTTAGGTGCACTCGCTGTTCAGAAATGACACTAATGCCTTCCCGAGTCATTAGAACAGCGCTGCGAGTCTTCGAAATGCGGAGAGAGTTACGGTGATATACAGATTGAGATGGAATTTAAAAAATTACAACAAAAATAAGCTCGACGGAAAACCCATTCTTTTCAGGCCAAAAAAATAAACAAATTATTTATTGGCATTATTTTATGAAGAACACTCTTGTGTGGTTTCATTCCGCATGAAAAGACTAACCTGCGTATATCAATAGTCTTTGTTAAAATCGCTACAGGCATATTATTCCACTATCACCAAGGTTTATGATGCATGCCAGTCTTATTTTTTTACGGCCATGGGACCTCTGAAAATGTCAAAAAATTAATTTTAACGTATTTTAATGAAATAATTTTATCATCAGAAATAATAGTTTCGCTTGTCTCATATTTTGTTCGATTTTTTTTTGAAATGTCATCTAAATGAAGACCAGTTGGTTTGAAGTTAGACGTTTCTATTAATTTTCATTAGTTAAAGTAAAAAAAAGCCTTTTCCCCAAAAAATTGACAAGGACGATTATTTTTTAATATTTTTTATTTATATTATATATATATTATATAATATTATATAATATATATTATATAATATCATATAATATTTATAATGAATTTTGAAATAATATTAAATCGAAATTACACAAAAGGTTTTTTTATTAAATTTGTATTACAAATACAATTCAAGAAAGATTTTTTTACGTCTATTTTATTAGCTGTTAGAAAGTCTTTGATATTTTTCGAGAACATTTATAATATATTGTTCTTGCTCTTCATTAACAGCTCAAAAGCTGTAGCAGGATAAGGCGAGTTTTTACCACCTTGTTATGCTCCCAAGCTTAATTCAATTTTGAGTAGAGGACATGTTTAGTGTTATTTTGAAAGTCATTTTCCCAAAATCTCAGAGCATCAATCTGATTTTGTAAAATATAACAAAAATACGAATTTTCTGTTTTTGATTTTTTCACGCCATTACTCGGAGATAAAATTCTGAAAACATTCTGAGTAATAGTTGACATATATACGTATCTTGGAGAGCTTTTTCAAAACAATATGGCGGGAAATTCAGTTCATTCAAAAAATATTAAATTATTCGTTATGTTTCTATATTTTATTTCTGAGGTGACGACTCCAAAAAAAATCCTACAAATCGGTATTATGGTGTTCTTTACTACTGATTTCGTTCCGATTTTTCGTCTCTCTCTCTCCTCTCTCCTCTCTCTGTCCCTGTCACTCACATTTAGTTGCAGATTCTGCACGTCTCTGAGCAGGCGTGGTAATGTCGAGAAGCGCCGCACCAGCAAAAATGTAATAGAAATGTTCAAAAAGATCCCATCCTGTAGATTACGGTGTGAAAAATGTTTATTAGAGGAAATGTTTATTTGAGGCCTCAGAATGTTAGTTTTTAATGCCAGCTTCGTTTAGG
Source organism: Acheta domesticus (assembly GCA_031308135.1). Classification (NCBI taxonomy): domain Eukaryota; kingdom Metazoa; phylum Arthropoda; class Insecta; order Orthoptera; family Gryllidae; genus Acheta; species Acheta domesticus. The sequence goes on along the minus strand of JAHLJT010008446.1, from coordinate 149,500,319 downwards.
AGTTATTTAACGACAAAAAATTCTGACGAGTGTTGTGGGTTGCATTTGACATTAATATTTAGGTTTGTTCTACAGCGCCATCTAGAGGAGCTACAACAAGTTTAACAGCACACAAACCTGGGTGAAAAATACCCGTAGATGCGCCAACTTTCATAGAGATTGGTCACACGGTGTCGGAGTTAATCGTTGATATACGAACATATGAAACATTTATGTCTTGCTTTTTTCTCGCGATTGTACTTTGAATTTTACAATATTCGCTTTTCCATTAAGAAGCTAAGATGAATAATATCGTCATGTAATACTTCAGCTAAATACGGTTTAGCTTGTAGCAATTGATGAGTGCTCCCAATTCTGGAAAATCCAGAAGATCATCGGATGTCATGTTTTTAAATGGTAGTTTTACGTCCTCAATTTGCATTTTCAATTTCTGCGGCAAGAGTATTTTCAACATCTTTCCTAACGTTCATTTCGCTTATGATTTCTTCCATCATGCCTTGGTCGGAATTAAAAGCTTTACGAAAAGTTTACCAAAAAAATTTTAGGTCTTTCAATTCAATCAAACCTCAAATGGAATGTTCATATAACAGAATTAAACACTAAATTAAGTGCATTATGTTACGCATTCAGAATTCTTTCAAATTCTGTCAGCCTTCATACAGCTCGTTGCGTTTATTTTGCAAATGTACATTCCCGCCTGAGATATGGCATAATATTCTGGGGAAGCTCATCCTGTAGTATTCAGACCTTCAGATTGCAAAAGAAAATTATTCGAATAATGAAAAATGCCTTCCACGTGATCCCTGCAAGCCTCTTTCAATGAACTGGGCATCTTACCATTGCCTTGTCTATTTATTTACGAATCTGTAATATTTGTCAAAAATGACCTACTTAACGGAGGGAACATATTTTCATGCAATATTGATATTTATAATTACAACACACACCGTAGAAATCACGTGCATCAAGTGTCAGTATCAACAGCTCAATACAAGAAATCGACACACAATACATGTACGTTACTTTACAACGCATTTCCAGATGACATTAAACAATTAAAGTCGGTACACAAATTTAAGTTAAAAGTAAAATCGTTTCTGCTGCAAAACTGTTTCTATACAATTAGAGACTATACTGATTGTCAAAAATAAAAATGTTTATTGTAAAAAAACAATGATATATAATGAATTATTTTATGTTTGTATTGTATACATTTTCAAAAACTATTTAATACGCCTGTAACAAGTAATGTACTTCAGCTTCCGGGTCAATGACCCCCATCTCGATCAGGTTTTTGTCCAGATTCCCTGATCCATTGAGGAAATGCTGAGATGGCCCCTTGTTTTGCTTCTGGACCTATATGTAGCTTCACTGTGCGGACGTTTTGTTGAGCACTCCTTTTTGCTTGTAGTTCATTTACCGTTGAAATTGATTTTCTATAACTCAGGAACTAACATTTTTCAAATATTTTTATTTTTCTAAAATTATTTTCTAAATTCATTTTTTGTTTTCTATTTTTGTAGGTTTTTCTGGGCCTCAAGAAAATGTGCTCAGAGAAATCCCGAGACGTCATATAGTTTTTACTGTTTTTTGACAAATAAATAAATAAATAAATAGTGTTAAGTAAACATGCAATCTTACAGAATAATTCCGCTTGTTAGTAAACGTTTATTATCGAGTTGATTATGTAATAGTCTGTATTTTTTACGCAATACACCATGGACATATACCACCAATAATTTTCTATGGTAAAATGATACAATTTTCATCCTGAAAACTATTTTTCCGTAGAAAAATGATTAAATTATGCGTTATATGAGTATAAATAGCGGAAAAAATTATCAATTTTTTTTTCAATATGACGCACCAGTAAGCAAACTTTGAAGAAAAAAATCGGTAGTAAAAAACACCAATTTGCAGGAATTTTTGAAGTCGTCACATCAGAAATAAAACAAAAAAATATCGAATAGTTTAATGTTTTTTACTTGAATTTCCGGCATGTTTTGAAAAAGCTCTCCAAGATACTAAAGATGTCTAATAATTTTTTCAGAATTTTATCTTCCAGTAATGGCGTGAAAAAAATCAAATACCGAAAATTCGTAGTTTTGTTATATGTCACAAAACAATCAGGCTGTCGATCTGAGGTTTTGGGAAAATGACTTTCAAAATACCACTAAACATGCCCGCTATTCAAAACTGAATTAAGCTTGGGAGCATTTTTACCCCCCCTTATCCTGCTACAGCCTTTCCCCAAAAAAGCTATTTTTTAACTTTAATTAATGAAATTAATAGAAACTGTTAAAATGATAACTTCAAACCAATAGTTACAATTTGTGTAAATTTTCCTTTATTTACAGGGAAATGGTTCATTCCCTGTACAACTACGTTTTGTACAACTTTTTTTAGCGGTTTGCATCTATTACTTGTTGTAATTGATAAAATTACACACAAGATAAATGACTCTTATTTATCTGCAAAATTAATGGAATTTAATACATTTTTATTGTAAATATGTTTTCGAATAGTGAAATACACACAATATTAGTGATATTTCTCCATTTTTAGATGTTAACGGAGATGGTCAAAATATATTTTATTGCAAAAACATAGACAGCAATATGACAGATATACTCGACGTTTGTGTGTATGTGTGTATATATATATATATATATATATATATATATATATATATATATATATATATAATGAAAACTGACAACTGTTTTTAGTTATTGTTCATGTCATCTCTCATTTCTTTTAACAGAAAAAACTTTATGTATTTACAGGCAAATCTTCTGGAGCTTTATTATTTCATGAATTGTGTTACAGTATCTCTATAATAGGCATTCTAGAAATTTGTACAGATAATGGTGGTGGTCGTAGGGGAACGTTGTGTTGAAGTTGAATTTATAGGACTATTACACACTTTTAAATTTCGTGATGTTTGTGGTTTGCTTGTTTATATGTTTGTTTATGTATTGTTTGTTTGCATTACTCATACCTGCTTTATAAACACTGCATTAATGCCTGTCATATATGTTGTTCTTTATTTCTTCCATTTTATTGTCAGTCTGATAATATAGTTCATTTTAAAATTGTCTCATAAACAGTTTTGAATACTATTTGATTCATTATTTAAGTGAAATAAAAATTCATTTTATATACTCTACCTCTAAATACCAAGGTAGTTAAATCATCTATTAAATTCATTTATGCTTGCTTTTTACTGAGAATTTGATGAGGCAATAATATTTTATCCTATAAAATTTTCGTTCGCATATTAATGGCTGTTGATCTATGCAAATATATTTTTTCCATATATTGTTTGCCCGTTTCCTTCCACATTCGTTTCCGCCTGAATGAAGCACAGAAATGTGTACCTTGCTGTAAGACAGTGTTCTTGTAATTCTCTGGTGTGGCCACTTGTTGGTGAAATATATGTATATAATTTGGGTCTTGTGGAAGAAGACACTTGTGTACTCACTGTTTCAATGATTTCCCACTAATACCTTTGTCTCTCTTTGTTGTGTGTTGACAGGCTGTGCTTTTGTAACCTTCACCTCAAAACAGTGTGCCATAAATGCTATCAAGAGTATGCACCACTCGCAAACAATGGAGGTAAGGTAACTTGAGTAGATGCGTTTATTTGAGGCACACACACACACTTTTTTTTGCTTAACGTTCTTTCAGATGGAATTTATATATATATATCCCTTATGAGTTCCTGGGAAAAGTAACAAGTTTGTGTAATCCTGTAGATTTTTTGGTAATTCTTCCGTCCTAAATGTTTGACAACATTCCTTCCATCTACCTGTCTGTTTATATTTGTGGTGGTAGATGTTATACAGATTCTTCTCCACACCTACAAGATCAGATGACATATATATGAAGTATGTTTATCGCTGTGTTTATATACGTGACATAAAAAATATTTGAAATAAAATGTGCAATTTAAAATGAATTAACAAAGTTTCTAAAACGTAATCAAAATGAGTTTATGGAAGCGTCTTAAATGTCAATATTATTTTTCCTCTTCTGCTTGAGTGTCATATCTGTATGCCTTGCATATTTCATATAGTATATAGATGTATATTTTGTGTATGTTTCAATCCACGAATATGATTGTCTAGGTATGAATTTGGCGACGCAGTAATCGTAGAGGGAGATGAAAGTTAATCAAATGCATTGCAAATTGAAATTTGAATTTGTAGGTGGTACACAATAATACAATCAAAATTTAATATGTAGTGTAATTGAAGGAAAAATCAGAAGGCATAAAAGGAGAAGCACCAGACGGTATGAGATGTTAACTGGCTTTAGAAGAGGAGACTGCTAAGAAGATCACAAGAGACTGCCTAGTTAAAAACCTGGAGGAATTTCAGTCGGCACCAGACTCCACAGCAGATCATATTATGATAGTATCGTAAGGTACTATTGTATACGATCATGTATGATCGTATGATAAGAGATGAGGGATTTGAACTTTTTAAATTGTTCTAAAATAAACAAAGTTTTAGACACTATGCAAGTACAAATGAAAGATTTTAGAATTATGTTCACTGTTATACTAAAAACGCGATATCGAAAAAGGAATCAAATTCAAATAATCATTACATCTTGAATTTTTGTTCTTAATGATTGTTTTCCTGAAATATGGAATAAGCATCTTCATAACGAATTAGGGGATAAACTCACAAAAACAAAACAATAATTTTAATTTAAAAGACATGAATTATGAAGTTCTCTATGAAGTTCAGTTCTCTAAAATTCGGTAAATCTGTTGACGGTAAATCTGTTTACTTTCAAATGGAAAAAAATAATCAAATTTTAAATATTTTTTCTAATGCTTAAAAGTTTTTGAAAAGCATTTGAGGAAAGGATGAATTCAATTTTATTTTATTTATTTATTTAGTCAAAAACAGTAAAAACTCTGTGTGGCGTATGGGGGAGATCATCTTCCGAGCATTTTTCACTTACACCATTACAAACAGAACATTTCTTTCTTGGAAAGAAAGCTCTTTGATCGTGCATGTAAATTGAGAAAATTATATTAATTTGAATTTTGCCCATTTTTCCCCCCATGTTCAATGTCATAGTTTTCATGCTCGCATTCGTTTTGTACGACTTATCAACATTTTTACTGTCATGTTTTCATCATCAAACCCGTTGAGTTCTTTCTTCATCGCCTCGCATCTGTCTGACTTCTTCGGGTGACTTCTGGCCGTTATTTTGCATATTTTCATCATCATAAGAGTTGCTTTCATCTTAGTCATAGACTTCCTTTTATTGCTCATTGCTTTAATTGCATATTTGTTCCCCAAGCTTGGCGTTTCTTTTGCTCTCTGCCTTTTCATACGTAGTCTTCTCCACCTTTGCAATGTTCAGTTTTAGTCTAACTTTGTGAATTATTTACATGTGCTTATCTGCACCGCCTATGGGTTATTTTCCAACATACAAAACAGCTTGGTTTATCGTATTTACCCTACGATTTATTTCCATAAAATTAGTGAAAAACACCTGTTGATAATTAGAACTATAATTCGTCGTTTTTAAACAATGTTCTGAAACATAAGACATTGTTACAATTCACGAGTGGGTTTATCAGCGGTTCATGAGTTCTGAAGTACAGATTCCAACTCGATCGAAATCGGCGTGTTTTTGACAAGCGCCCACGTCATGCCGAAATCCTAATAAGGTACAGTAAAGAACCTTTGAATATCACTTTAATATTCCCAGCCAAATTAATCTCAACTCATCAGCGATTGGACTGGTGGTACTGACTAAGAGTGAATTCGGTAGTTCAGACCGCGTTGATTGAGCATCCATTCCACACCAGAAATCACACGAAATCAGCCTCTCATATTGGCATCTCTCGGGCTACAAGACATGTCAATCATTTTCAGGATAGTATTAATTAATTGCTAATTTTTGATAAAAAAGGCTTTTTTCTTTTTTCTTTATATACAGTAGCTCTTTATTTCCTGTCAAGTAAAAACTGAACGCATTTATGCATCACTTGATTCAAAACCAACATGCAGTTAAAAGAATCCAGCTGGACTAATTCCCAAAAATATTATTCATTTACACAATTTTTTACACTTTCAATATATTTAAAAGCATTATACTAGATATAGAGTATACATTTACAAACTGACAGTGCCATGCGATTTATTGTAATACTGAATTCACAATTCAAATGACCGGAGCTAATGAGTTGTTTCTAAACAATTGACCCCCTCAGAAAAGCAAAATATACTCCGGTCAACGCCTCTTTAAATACTAATACATTGCTTTATTCAAGTAAGGAGAAACACTACATGCATGCGTTGTCTTATGGAAAACTGACGATATTCAGGAAAATCTAAATTCATAGTGAAAGCCCAACACAAGCCCAGCACGGAAAGTATTGTGTAATTTTGGCATGGACCCATTACCACAAACAAAACACAGTTTAGAAAGGTAACCAGCAGCAACAGTCAATGTGTCTTAAAAAGTTTAACAAAATAATTTGACCAAGGATAATAAATGTCCGACTTATGTAAATGACTAGGAAAATGACCTAAATATCCTCCATCATATATTTCTTATTGATGAATATTACGAAAATAAGCTTACATAATTATATAATTGTGACTTTTCAATGCATGCGAGGATGGTTACTGATAAGTTCTCTAAGGAGGGTTGTAGATAGTTTAGTCGGAGTGATCATCATGTCACACCTCACACCTTTCTGTCACACTTCTCCCTCGCATCCATTTGACTATGGAAGCAAAACATCACGCCCAGCATCCCTCTCGGTATCCAGGCGCCCCGACGGGCACCCTCGGCCATTCTATTTGCCGAAGGCCTACCCATACGAACCTCTACTTAATGGCGAAGACGCACCATCACTCTGCCACCAAACGGGATTTTCTCTACCCTCACCGAGCCGCCTTCATCTCCGACAGCAACAGCCTCGACACGTAAAAAGAGCTGCACAGAGAGATTGTTGGTGCATCAGGCTCTGAGGAGACTGGCCAGCGGCCTCGGAACCTGAAGCTCGGAACGCGCTTCTGCAGCCCGCTGTGGAAGTCAGCCCGACTTTCCCACATAAAAGGACTCACACTGACAGGACGGACAGGCTTCTCTGTAGAACCGCTATCCATCAACCCGATGTTTCACGCTTCTAACAAGACGCCCTGAGGGAGTCTGGAGCAGGCGAAAGAGCGCCTGGACCCATTACAAAATGACGGATGGGTGAAAGAGTGCAGTTGCCAGCTAGTATACATTGACGAAACCAGACGCGCAATAAATGAGCGCATGCGTCAACACAAGCGTTATGAGCGGCTACAACGCTCGCAAAGTCGGCCTTAACTCATTGACTCGCAAATCGACCTAATTGCCTTTAACAAGATCCGTACTATTAACACCGAGGCCCGGTGTCGGCTAAAACTCCTCGAGCCTTGGAGGTCCCCTTGAGGCCCGTTCACCTCAACAGAGTCGATGGTGTCAGTGCTCTGCCACTACGGTCCAATGGCCCTCCTGACTGCCTTTTAGCTTCTCTAAGCATATGTGTGTGTCACTATGTCACTATGTTATTCCGCCTCAGAATATCACCCTCTTTCCCTTGCCACCCGGCCCTTGAGTCTCATTCGCTCCCTTTTCTCGCCATCTCTTCCTATTGGTTCTGCCTTGACCAATCCCACACAAACCTTCCTGCTGTACAAGACAACCACGCCACACATTTGGCAGCTGTATGTTCTGAAGAAGGCCACAAGATGTCAGAGACGTTAATCACCATGACCCAGAGGCGGCTCTATCTTGTACATACTTTGCGTTCTTACCCCTTTCGAAGTCAATGATTTTATATCGACGAAACTTTGGCAGATAAAATTAATAACGCAACATACATCATATTGTTAACATTTCTACTTTGGACGCTACGGAGTAGTGAGAAATTTATGTAATACTGCGCGAAAAAACTGCGAATTTTTAGCACAAAAACTTCTTATTACAGGGTCCTGGTAACGAAACAATGGATCAATTCAGTTGCTAATTTTTAAAAAATTCCTTTATCACGTCGTCAGTAGCCAGAACCAATGTTTTGTCGGTCCTTGATAGCGAAAAATCTAATGACGGCAAAACGTCTGTCTGTGAACGACGCTAAAGCGACTAAATCGTTCAGCCTATTTTCTCCAAAATTGAAACTCCCAATCGATCTGGCTGGTGTCACGATCCCCTTGAATTTGAAACCAATATTCTAATTTTGGGGGGTGCTTTACAAGCCCCTGAGACATTTTCCAAACTTTCAAAAATGGCTCCATCGTTTTTTATTAAATTTTGTTGCTGGATAGTGAGATGGGCGTTTAAGGGAATTGTTCAGGTGTTTGTTAAAATCCCTGATTTTTCGAAAATTGCAGAAGTTCAAAATTTTTTTCGGGGTCTTCCTTCAACTAAAATATTAAAGATATAGATTTTTTCCCCTTAATGAAATCAGTTCCTTAAAGAGATTTTCAATAAGATTATGTACAATTTTTTCGAAAATTTTAGTACTGTTCGCGTAATTTTGCGTGAAAAAACGGGCGAGAATGTACATACCGTTTCAGCAACACTTGTTTACTATGGATTTATAAGATCATTATTCCTTCAGTTATAACTATTGAGATGTTTGCCATAATAAAACATATTTAGTCATGAGATATGTTTATCAGTCTTCATGCTCATTTTGACAATGCAAAATTAAAGCAATTATTCGGGGAGGTACTTCAAGAAATTAAAGAAGCTACAGATAGAGTAACTTTGGTATTCTGCTTATTGTTCCCCTCCCTCTTCTCCTCTTTGTCTCTCTTTCCCCTCTCCCTCCTCCTCCTCTCCTACTCGATCACCTCTCCTCACTGATTGTTCATTTGTATTCTTTATTCCTTTCTCAAGTTAAATTTTAATGTTCTAAAACTTTATACCCTTCAAATCTCTTTCCATCCTCGTTTTAACAGTGTAGTTGTAACATCTATGTTTCTGATTACTCATTTATTTGTAGTTCACATTTTCTAAATTATAAACGGACTTAATAGATTCCATCACAATGTCCTTAAGACAACCTTTGTCTGTGTTCTTATTGTTCAACCTATCATATTGTTCTCAATGGTTACTGCCTACATCTGCCTAGATCTTGGTAACAGACTCGCATTGGGAAGTCAAATATTGTACAACTTGTACGATATCCTCTAAGGTCATACTCATCTAACCTCATTATAGTACCACAATTACTGTAATGAAATAATTGAGCCTACATATTAGATATTATAGATGTGTCAACAACTCAATTGGGAAGTATCAATATTTTATTGATGTAGATGTCAAGTTTTCAACGCAAACGCAATGCGTTTTTAAATTTATTATTTTTTTAAATTTATTTCAGCATTATAAACGACCTTTTCTGTCGCAAGAAATCGTTCATAATCGGACATTTTACAGTGACGTATTAGATTTTATGGCACGAATGATTGCATCATCACACATTCAGCCAATTGCAGCGAGAGAATTGGGGGAGGTAGAGGTGAACGGAACAGCCCACCACCGTTTTGTCGCACGGATGTCGAGAACCCGAGACATCACAGGAAAGTTGTTTGGCAAACTTAAATTTGATTTTCTTAGACATTTATAATGCTGTCATACAAATAAAAATAGCGTATGCAACTCGTTTGTAATGTTGCTTTATTCCATTCGTACAAATTTGAAAACTCGCTCCTGACGTCGCTCGTTTTCAAAACATATACTCATGCAATAGAGCTTAACATTATAAACTAATTGCATAAACTACTATTTAAAACCGAATATAGGTGGCACTTATTATTGAAGGACAAGGGATACAATAAGCCTATTTTATGATCCAGTTGTGGATCCAGAATCGAGAGAAGTATTTGGAAGCAGGGGAACTTTCGTTCGAATCCCCCCTCATAAATATTTGCAATAATGTTTCTAACGTTAGTTTTATATAAAAAAATATATTCGTAATGTGAGTACGACAATATAATGTAATGCGATAGGTTTGAGGTTCTGTTGTGATCAAATTTATTAAAATTACAAAAAGTATATTTTGGAGGAGTATTAACCTCCAACTTTCACCCCTGGAACCATTAAACAAATTCACTGTACTTTTAGTTAATCTCCTTCAATTTCATTGTCATTTCTCCCCAATGTTTTTAAACGTTTAGAGTAACATAAAATAGTTAAATAAGTAACGGGAGATTTTGATGATGTTCATTCACGAGCGAGAGAGAGAGAGAGACGCTCGGTTCCGAAAACGATTGCACAAGGGACATGAGTATTTTGCATTTCTCCCAAGTGTTAGTTAATGCCTTATTTTACGTGGCGAGACTTGGCCCGCTCTTCCGTCTGACCACGCAAATTTCTCTACGCTCCATTCACCGTTCCCAGGTCATTCAAAAGATTAGGAAGTGCAGGACTGAGAACTGCTTTATTTGGAACAATCCACATTTTGCGCAAAATTTGCAGAGGCACCGACAGACCCTCGATCTGCTCCTTAGCTAGCTGGTTGCAAACTGGGGTAGGTTTTATAGTCAACCGACTCATAAGATCTTTAGTCGTGATGTAGAGGAATAATAACAATAATAATAATAATAATAATAATAATAATGATCATATCGTCTGTATCTGTCCAATTCTAGGAAAGAATGAATACTTGAAAAGACAAAGACACGATAAGGTGTGTAGTTACATCCACTGGCAGATGCGTAACGCCCTCGAAGTTCCAAACGCATGCTGCAAGTGGTACGAACACTCACCAAAATCGGTGACCTCTGATAGACTGTGTACAATATTCTACAATCAATAGATTCAAACTGATCGCATGATAGCGGCAAACAAACCGGATATTGTTGTCCGGGATTTGGAGAAAAAACGTGTCATCTAGTCATTTCTGTACTGTGCGATCAAATCTTAGTAACCAAGGAGGCAGAAAAACCAAGGAGGTCGAAATACGAGTCTGGAAATCGAGAGTCGAATTATGGGGCGTAAAAGCAGTGGTCGTTTCGATATTTTTCGGGGCTCTGAGACTTGTTCCGCAAATACTGTGTAAGAACTTGGCAAAACTCCCAGGTAATTGAATAGATTGACAGGTGCAAGACTTTGCTTTATTTGGGGCAGGTCACTTTTTGCGCAAAGTATTGTAGAGGCACCGATAGTCTCTCTATCGTGGCCTTAGGAAGCTAGTAGCAACCTGGAGTAGAGATTTTTTTCAACCGACTCATATCTTTAGTCAAGTAGAGGAATAATAATTAGATCAACATTCTCATTTGGAAAATATTGTTTGTATTGAAAAATGTTTGAAAAATATCGGAGGAATTCCAGGTGTTTCGCATCATGTTCGCTACTCTAAGGCAGAGATAGTAAGTTTCACAAAGAAATGTCTGACAGTAATGAATAAAGCTGTAGCCGCAGCTATTCACTATAGATATCATATATGACATCCAGAAATGTCGTATGTGACTTAGGTTACAAGCCCCACTGTAACAAATAACCAGTAACATATTTGTTTTGCGTGGATTTTGAATTAAATGCTGCGCGGATGATTGAATGGCGCGATTCTCTCATGCTGTCTGTTGTAAATGCATTGAGCAATAACATCAGCATGAAATTTGGACTTGACAAATGTGCAAAATTCAATTTGAGCGCTACTCAGCTGTATAAGAAAATTGTTTTAAAAAAAATTAAAGTTGAGGAGAAGTAAAGTGATAACATCAAAGATTTTGTGCATTCTGTGATTCAAGATCTTGAGCCAGGGAAAACTTAAAAAATGTAGGCATTGGGGAACGTGACGTGTGGAAAGACACGAGAGAGAATTTGCAAGCAGTAACACGTTGTGCAGTCCGCTCTGATCTCGAGGAATACAATTTCAGAACAGTTTTTCAGGCCTGTTGATTATAGCTTTCGTCTAGTGAACCAGACTGCTCTAGAAATTCGAATCGTTGACTGCAAACAGAAAACTTCATACGAAGCATCATGTCGCTCACCTGCGAGCTTCTGTACATAAACATTGCCACTTAATGAGGAAAGACAGAACTGAAACAAATTGGTCTCCTGGCACAGTACAGTAGTTGGAATCCGAAGCAAACTCGTGTTCGGAGTAGAATAAGTGGCTCATACAATGGAATAAATCTTCCTGCGGTAGATGAAACTCATCAAGATGACAATTATGAGGCGTCTGTGTATAGACGTTGCTGTACAATGCGATCACAAAGTACCTAAGGAGGCCGAGAAATATCATAAATACAAGAGTTTGGAAATTGAGATTAGCAGGATAGGGGGTGTAAAATTACAGGTTGTAGGGATCATTATCGGAGATCTCGGACTTGTTCCGCAAAATGTATGAATTTGTCGAAACTCCGAAGTCATTCACAATATTGGGAAGTACAAAATATCTCG
>JAHLJT010008446.1:149390396-149482896 GCA_031308135.1 Acheta domesticus | reverse complement strand
AGAAAAGTATATAATGTAAAGTAACCAACAAATATATCATTTATCTTACAAAACATCAAAGTCTGGAAACTTCGGGTCAAAGGTCACGTTGATTCTGGTAATAAAACTTTATTCACTGATAAATATTCGTGAATTCGTGCTTTCCGGCGATTCCTTACAACCGTAATAAACGTATGTAGTGATGCTCTACTTCTTCTTAACCCAAAGTTTGTTTCGAAATGGCATTTTGAAATTATCTGGTTCAATTTTTATATCATTAAAATTTCCTTCCGATTTTGTCTTACTTTTATGACATAATTCAGCACTTATAGACAAAACGTATCGTTAGGATAAATATTCGATGAATATATTGTATTGTTCATAAAGTATTGTATCCTTTCTTGATTCCGTCGTATTTTGATTACTTGAGGGTAGGGTTTACAGATATGTCGCGCAAGTAAAGACGTCTCCACACTTTTCCCGAGTATCGGAATGTTAATCATTTAATGATGTCAATAATTCATCCACAGTATTTGTTTTCAAGCAATATGCAGTGAAACTAAAGCACCGCCGCGAGATAAGAAGCTGGGAAGATAGCTATTGTCCCATTTTGGTCAGAGGGCCGAAAAGTCCCGGTTTTCAGAGCGCTCTAGCGCCTAAACAGTTTTTCACCAAATTAAAGATAACTACATGCATTTTGTAGAAAAGTGTGTGAATTTGTATGGCAGTGATATACTCGAAAATCTAAAGACAATCTAATCTCGAGTATTTTTTTTAGAACAGAAATAATTTGATTGGCCTCAATACGCACAAAAAACCACTCGACACAATGCTGGAGGTTTTGCAATGTTCTCTGTGAAGCAGATCATTCTCGATGTGGCCAACATTAAATTCAAGTTCAGAATCCCAAAAATAATAGAACCCATGAAAAAAAAAAACTTCCTGATTTTTTTCTGGATCGGACGCTTTTGAGCATTAGGCGACTGGACTAAATTACATTCAGTAAAAACTGAGTAAATGACGTTTCTGAAGAAAATGAAGCGGCTGGTCCAATTCCTTGGCGAGTTTATCTTACGTCTCTTGTTGGTTACCTTGAGCTCTACATTGTGCATTGTGGAGCATTTGGGCAGTAAGAAAATCTTTTACGCCTTTCGTGGAATAGTATGCCGCCATAAACTTGCCTTTAATTAATGTTTTCTCAAAATTGCCGATCAGTCGGAACAACTTTACCAAGTGTACCATTTATTATTTATTTTATTATATTTATTACAATTTAAATTATTGATTACCTTATTTTACCTATTATCATCTACAACAAATGCAGGTAAAGGCCTCAACATTACATTTTGACATTTCTGGGGTTTTCCTATTGACGCCCTTCTTCACGTGTTTTTTCGTGACAGTGTAAGTTTATAGTAAAATCCCTTAAAACAATGACAGGTAACACTTCAAAAAATAATATTCAGTAATGACCTTTTATTTCAGAGACTTAGAACAAAAATCAGGTAAGAGATAATGTCACAAAATGGAAACAAAATGCGACTAAAAATGAAAAAGTTAATAGAATATTAGGAAGTTTCCTCTGATTAAAAATTGAATTGTACTTGCTAAGATATGCCTACAGAGTAATATTAAGTATACACTCCAGAGAGGAAGTCAACATACGTATCTTACTTTTCTTTCAAAAACAATTACCTTTTTTAATCCTCAAGTATTCATAGCTAAATCCAGATAAGAGCATTCGCGTTGCATTCACCGAGAAAACAACGATGAGGAATCAAAAAGACAATTTTATAATACAATATATTGAAATAGAGAATTCAATTTTATATTGTTAGAACAAATCACATACAAAATTAAATATTTGCTGAGAAAAACAAATCTACAATAAATGTAAAACGTCGATTAATTTCAATCACCTGACTCTTAGTAATCACTTGAAAGAATGTTTGTTTCCATTAATAATTTCTTCATTGGCCAGGGTTACTTCACCTGGTTCTCTTATCTTTTAGCGTGCAACTGTCCATGAGAAATATTTTTTAGAAAATGTAAAGAGATGGAATAATTTCTTTCAGCTGTTACAAATTTCTAAAGTTATTTCTTCATTCATCGTTTCCTGGAATAGTTCTTTCAGTGTTTGTTTTTGAATGAGAATCCATTGTATCAATTACTAAGAAATGGAGTCCACTCCATCTTTTGTGACAGTGTACTTAATCGTTTTTTGCATCAATAGCAAATCATCAGTAGTGATTTCTAAACAATGAATTTAATAAATATATATATTTTAGCAGTTCCACCTATTAAAAGGGAACATACAGGTTCTGAATCATTTTTCTACGCTTTTCGATTTAATCAAAATATTGATCACATTCCATACATGTATGGCTGTAGAAATGTCTGCTAAATAGTTTCAATGTTGCAATTTCTTGAAATGACAAAGGACAAAATGTAACTGTCCTTTCATTCAGGTTTGACTCCCACAATCACGTTATGTGATGTACTGGTAAGAGTTTCACAGTATCTTTTTAAATAAGACCAAATCTCGTGAGACACCCTTAATGCGCCCCTTGTCAAACAAACATGATCGATTTACAGCTTGTTAAGTTTTCTTAAATATGTTCTGTGTTCTTAAGTGCTTTTTAATTCTTCTTAAATACCGACAAAATAAAACAAAAATAAATACATAAACTATTATCGCATTCTTCCGTTAGAAGTTCTTTTGACTCAACAGACTCATGCAACATTATCATAGGTAATACCACGAGTGCTTTGGAAATTGTCAATAAATCCCCGACTGGCGAAGCGAGGAGGGGATTTATCTGCGAATTTCCAAAGCACAAGTGATATTTAATATGACTATTCCACGAATGAAATTATGTCCAACAAAGTTCAAAAAATACGCCAAATATTGAAAACAACTGAATGCTATGTTAAAATCAAAGCGGTTATGTTATAGTGCATACGGTGTTTATTGGACCTAGACATAGCGATCGATGTATACCGCCTCTTAAGAGGAGTCACAGTTTGACTGGCCAGTAGGGAGAAGCGGTAAGAAAAATCGGATAGAAAAAGCGATGAACTTTTTGAGATACACCGCCCTGATTGGGATATTTTGTATCAATAATTAAACACAATTGGTATTAATTTCACGAGTTGAATAGTAACGTGAAACACTCGTGCCCAAACAATCGAAAATAATCTTCCTCTCTTGCTTGTTTTTTGCATTCTACATCGGGAAAGTGTTTGCAAAGTCTAAATTTCGAGTCAAAACTTTGATCGAACATATGGCAACTCCAAACATCTCGTAAAACATAAAAGATATTATAACCAGCTATATGAAACAATAATTATCTCAGATTTCGACAGAATATCATTTATCTGCTTATTGTTCTGAACTTCTCGTTTATCCTTAAAGAGTGGTAAAATTACAAATGTACAAAAATTTCCGAAAGTATGATTTTATATTTAATTTTTTTACAAACTAAAACGTGCATGTAGTTGTGCCCAAGTGTCAATAAAACTCTCTATGACTATTACCAACAAGGTACACTACGAGATACAAACCCAAAGACATCAACATAACTAACAAAAAGTGTTACCCTATTCCCTTGCGTTCCCCGATTTGATTTCCTCCTATTAGCATTGTTAACCGCATGTAGGAGGCTACCCTTTTGGGTATCCAAATGTTAATTTAAATAAATTAAAAGTTGAATCTCTCAGAACAATACTGCCGTAACCCTCATACGTTATATTGTGAGATAACTGGACTTGAAAGTTCGACAAAAATCATAAAACCGATAATTATATATTTTAAGGTGCTGATAGCCTTATAATAATCGAACACGATCATTAGGTGTTTTAAGAAAAACGTACGAATATGATATTTATTTTATCAATGATACTAAACAAGGTTCAGGCGTAGTGCTTGCGAATATTATTTCAAAGTAAATAATGATTTTTAGTTAAATTGTAGATGATCAGGACACATTTACAAGTCTTCAATACATAAAAAAGTGTTCATTTTTTGTTACGACGTGGTCAGATATAATGATATATTCAAGTACAAAATTTGTGGAGGAACCAACCATGAGTTTATGGCAAAATATTTAATCAGTCTCGTGGCGTATTGAAACATTACAGAAAACGAACAACAGTACACTGTAAAATCATCACTTGAAGGCAGATAAGATGATGTGGAGATGATAATATTTCAGCAGCTGAACTCCTTAACAAGTCGGCTGCTGTGAAGTACACATGTGGACCACTCCTCTTTTGCATTGAGTGCTGCGAGACATATTTGTACCTCACACAGCCGTCTAGAAGATCTTCTTTGGTACGCATTGAGATGTCATTTATGGAAGTGTAGGCATTGAATGTACAGAATTGATGTGAAGGAAACCAATGGTAAGATTAATAGAAAAAAATTATTTTGTTCCGTAAACAAATTGAATTCTGTCAGATTGAAAAGTTCCTTGGATGATAAAAGAAAGATAAACTGTATAACACAACAATATTGTTTCTCTACTTTTATTTTCAAAGTACTTCTTAGCTTTTCCAAAAGCTGTGGTACACATTTGTACCTTAAGAATGCATTTTTCTTTGTACAAGATGGCCTAATTTGACATCTGGTACATACGTCTCGCAAAATAAAAGGGTCAAAAACGCTAAATTTCTCATTCTAATGCAAATCACATTCATTTACTTCCATAATTCCAGAAAAGTAAGAAACGATATGCTGGAGCAATCCTGGCAAAACATGTAGATTCTGGCATAGAAGTTCACTTGTTAACAAATACATTAATTTAGGTATTTCAATACTGTTACCATTGCAGATGGTTAAGGTACTCTTCAGACTCATGAAAAATGGGTATTGGACAGGTGAAGCTCAAGGCTGCATGCATCGTGCCTATTTTCAAAGCTTTATATTGTTGGCACAAGTTCAATGCCAGTTTCCACATACTTTCCACATACTTTCTCTTCTCTTACTCGAACGCCTTGGTGACTTCATTTGAACTGTGCCCTTCTAAAACGTAAGATCTGCTGGTCCAAGCGTCGCTTACCACAAGAAAAGTCCATCAGAATGCAAGTTATACGTTTAACCTTGACGATACATTTGGACCACCGCGACTATTAACATCTGTTGTCGTTCAGAATTCGAAATGCTGCTAAGAAAGTCGGTAAACATGACGTAATCTTCTGCTCAGCCTCCCAAAGCGCTCTATTCATCACTCATGTCGTTTATCCATCAGGTTCAAAGCTCATAATAAAATCACTTCCATGTCTATGTCTTTGTATGATATGTATGTAAGCGTGTATGTTTGTATGTATGAATGTTGGTGTTATATGTAAGTAAGTTTATTTACTTAAATGTTGGTATATATGTAGTTTCATTTGTTGTATTTGTATGTAAATGCATTTGCATGTTCTAGGTAATGGCGAAGATAATTTTTTTTATATTGATTTTTTATATATTGTTTTTATTGTTAATTGTGTTTTGTAATTGTAAATGTACTTTTATGTTTCTGTATTCTGCCACCGGGCAACATCAGCCCAATTGTAGAATAAACCTTATATCTATCCACATCAACACCAGCTCAGTGATTGCTTTCTGTTCCACTCGCATCGGCATTGCATCCACTACCTACCAGCGAAATTTAGCCATTATATGCCTCGTTAAGAGCATTTATCCTCGGCGCCGTTAGATCCCGGGCTTCCTAGTTGGTCATCCAACCAGGAACCCGCGATGTGTCAAATTTGCTTAACCTTCGTGACTTCACGTAGTTAACGAATTCGGCTGGTGACACCGGTTTCGCGGTCGGGTCTTTCAGTAGAACCACCCCAGCATTCGCCTGGATGATCGAGGGAAACTACGAAAACTCCCCTCAAGATGGCCAGGAAGGAAATTGAACCCGGACCTCCCGAACGCGAAGCCAGCGCTATGCCCTGAGCCATTTCGCTCGTTGTTATAGTAAAGTCCACGCTAAACTCCATTGTGATTAGTACTTTATTTACAACTCTTTTATATGCACAAGGTGTGTTCCAGCGTCGCAATGAGCAGTCTTGAAAATGAAAACGGTCGTAACAAAATGTACGTGGTGTAAATCAAACAACTTCGTTTTCTGGAAATCTCAATGTGCCTTGAGTTGCTTAATTTCATGACAGTTCCATATAATAAAAACAAACAATATTTTAACTAAGTTATTGAACCTGATATAAAGACGCAACATTTGCAATAGATTTTTTCTACGTTTTAAATTTGTTGATATTTGAAACATACATTACTTTAATGCATTTTATATTTATAACGCCTAACACTTTCTATAGAAATTACAACATCCATTTCGCATGTATGGCTCATCGGTTAAACCATATTGCATATGCTGTTGTAAAAACTTGAAGTAAATTAAAAGAAAGATTTGAAAGATTTCAATACAGTAAGATTTAATTTGGAAATTTGTGTGTCCAAAAATTTGCGTTATTGTAGATTGCTAGTTATAAGTAAAATAAGTATTATTCGTAATTGCCTGCAGTAGTATTCGATCTTGTAATTTATGACGTTTTGCCTGTTGACAGCTGCTGCAGCAAATACAAGCTTCAGCAAATGCTACTACGAATGGACAAACAGGAGCAAATTCAAGTTTATCAGCTTTAAGTACCATGCAGCAACAGCTATTAGTACAACAGCAACTTCAAGCGGCACAAAATTCAGGTTTGCTGGATTTTTCTCATCTTGTTTTATATTCCTAAATGTCTGTTTGACAATTAGTATCATACTTAGCTGTTGGCTTACTTGCACATCTCGTCGTAATACAGAAACTGATTGAGAGGTATTTTATTTGAATTCACTAGTACAGGGGTTTTCAAACTTTTTTCGTGCACGGGTCCCTTGACCTAAAAGAAACTTCCCGCGGATCCCCTGATAACAATAATTTTCAAATGTAAGGTTTAACAGAGGTCTACTAAAGATTTAACAGAAATGAGTAACATAAAAAGCTTCATTCTAATGTGGTATTAAAATAACACAACACATTTTATTCAACTTTTAATTTTGTGTCAAAATTCTTCTAAAAATTAATGGGAAGGATGAGGTTGCTCCTTCATCAACAATTGTTCAAAACTGAGTACAATACTTAAACTGCAACTCGCAATTATATTTCGACATTTAATTTCGATCTCAACCAAAGACAGGTTGGACACTGCTCGCGTAGACATGGGGAACTCTTGATCTGCTTGGGTAAAATCAAGTACACCTGGCCGCGACGCGCGCTAGGGATATACGTCGGTGCTAAAGGAGCCACAGAATGTTATTGGTAGACGGTATATATTACAAATAACATATACAGTAAACCCTCATTAACACGAATTCCAAGGGACCGAAATTATCGGAGTTCGTGTTATAAAAATTCGTTTTATCGACTATTATAAATGTCCGTATTACCGTAATTCCTTGCCGGGACCGAAATGTTGTTCCTATTACGGCGAAATTCGTGTTAAGTGGGTTCGTGCTAACGAGGGTTTACTAGTATGATAGTGCAAAATTAATTTGCGAGTATAAAAGTGACACAAGGATTGAAGTAAACCAAATCTAAATTATCATTTTTAATAAATCACCGCGACGCCCCTGGGAGCCGCGACGCGCAGTTTGAAAACCCCTGCACTGGTACACTCGGCTTGATTTTACCCTTCACTGCATTTGAAGTGCCTTTTGTTTGAATCAAATAGTCAAAACAAAATTTTCAGTCACGTATGGTTTGCAACAAAACTGTTATTCATAAGTCAGTAATAATTAGGGGGCGGATTTTGATGACCTAAAACATCGCCAAAGTGGCCAATAAAATGCACTTAAAAATGCCTTGAAAACAAAGAAAAATTGCGTAAAAATTGATCAAAACTTTATTAGATGAACAACTTATGCTGTTGGCTACATTACTGATCGTAATCGAGGCTTCTTCCTTTCACTCAAGTGAACTCAGCTTGTTAACGTTTGGTTTGGACAGTTCTTTACCAGGAAATCTCCACCTTTAGTTATCTCGAAATCGGCTGAAACAATGGTGCTGTTGGCGTCACAGGAAACTTAGATTACATATCACGACTGACATTACAATTTCTGAGCGAAGAAATCGAATAGGCTAATTAGGAATTCTGTGGAGAGCGTTTGTTGCATCTCGTAAATAGTCTTTGAAGCAAGTACCATTAAAAATCTATGAAATCAGCCAAAAATGCCTCAAAATGATGGAAAAGGTAATAAATGACTTATTAGTCGAAATCGACGAAAAAATGCCAAAAAAATGTATTAAAATGGGTCGTCGAGCTAGCGGTGTCGACGCCATCGCAGATCAAAACGCACATTTCATTTTTTGAACGAAATATTGTGTGCTCGCTTCGGATATTGGATATGGCAAACACCGTACTGGGGAAATAAACAATTGCATATTTCAATAGTGCACAATTCCTTCACGCTTTGAAAATGAGTGAAGATGATGATACTTCTTCGGACAGTTTGAATTTGTCGGCGCTAGACACATCCATTAAGAAAATTAAACTAGGAAAACGTCGGTTAACAAAATACAAAATTCAATTGGAACGTGATTATAACTGACTGTGGGAGGTAAAGTCAAACGAGTGTAAAGCATGTTGTAGACTGTGTAAGAAAGAGTGGAGCGTTCCATGTAGTGAACTAGTGATATTATAAAGCACTCTAAAATACGCTCTCACATTACGATCGCGAGCTCTCACGCTGCAAAAGAATTAATACACTATTTCTCAAAGCCAGGGAGTCTCCTTCTGATTACGAAAATACGTATAAAATATCAGTTGCTGAAATTTTACAACCTACTGATTACGTTGTTTGTGATTGAAATCTATAAATGTATCTGCTTCGATATTTACGATTAAAATATTACTTATTTTAATAGTGGTTCAACCCCATTGGCACTAGTATTGAGCTCTAAAGTTAAATGATTACTATAAAAAAATCGGGGATGGTGATAGACAAAAAATTGTGTGTTTTCTCTTTAAAGATATTTACTTGTTTGTCTGAATATGATATAAATAAGCGTACTGTGTTCTTCGCGGAATATTGAGGGTGTAAAGGAGTTATACCACCGTAAAAATGAGGTTGGTTGGCCAAATCGGTAGATGTTGTTCTAAGAATAGTCGGAAACGAAGACAATATCGATTTATTAAAACAGATTAATTATTAATTTAATGTTACTGTTGAGACACATTTAGTTTTCTTAAGCTTCCTGAAATCATTGGGTTCCTACCTGCATATCAGGGAAATAAGTGTGATTAATGTTTGAAAGAAATGGAAACAAATCAAGCATATCCTGTTCCATCTCATAAACCTTTCTTTGCTGTGGTTGTAGAAGCGGGACATTTAAGCTTTTGAAAATCTTATTCTTCCTCAGCCTCTGGAGGTTTACTGAAAGTTTACTGTGTAGAAACCAATGACTTGATTTAAGGTTTACTTGTACATATTCATAAAAGACTTCTTTTTGACAAATCTAATCCATCTAATTTTTAGCCATTTACAGACACCTTTTTGTTCATTTTTCTTCTTTCTTGTTACAATTTGAAGGTCTTTTAACATTGAGACCATTAAGTGTAATTTCTGTAAATAAAATTGTGCGATATAATTATATTACATTTGTTGTTCATATTACCAAATCTGGATCAAGCTCTTTGTCATCATATCGCTGCAGACACTGTAGATATCTCGAAAATCACTCATCACGAGACTTGTAGAAAACCACGTAGCCGTACGTGGAGTTGTACCATTATCAAAATAAAGAGATTGCAATGTTCTGTGATTCACTTTTATTGTGATGACCATCGTGGCGCTATGACGTCCACAGAAAGAACTTGGAGTTCTATCACTTGCGGAATAAATCTATAACACTTGCGCGAACCTGAAAATGGAGTTAACTCAATTTCTCAAAAATATGGAGTTGTATCACTATTAAAATAACACCTCCAATTGAAACTATGAAACGTAAGTATTTTTAAAAATGTTTCCAAACATAAATATTTCATTTTAACACAAGTGAACAAGAATGTGTGCGTAATAATCCCAAATTACAAAAGTAACTTTTTTTAACCTGAGAAAACAAGAGTGACAAATATACATTTAACCGTTCCAAGTTGTCACTTACTACCGGTTGAGAGCACCATCGCGCGCGCTGACACCAGTCTATCGTGCGATTTTTACATAGCTATCTCTCAAGCCACGATGGAATATCATACGTCTTTCTCGGTCATGCTGCTAGATGCCGTATGATCGCAAGCACAGCTTGACACGGTCGCGATCATGTGATATCTAGCGTTACGACCGAGAAAGACGTGAAATGTCGTGACATATTCCATCGTGAAGACAGGCCTTGATTCGCCAAATCGCCAAAGCCTAAATCGCACTATACTTACTTTTCAGTCGGTCGCGCATTCATGAGGATGCGCCACGGCCATTCAAATGGAGTGGCCTCATCTAGCGGACAACTGACACCATCACTAGTTGTTTCCGATCATTTTTCAACCTTTGTAATAAAATTTTGCGATAATGTAGAATGTTGTAAATGCCATTTTTCGTTCATTTTAGGCCTATCTTAATTTTAAAACTTGGTATAATAAAGAAATATTCGTTAAAAAATTTCTTATCGCAAATAAATACGGTACACTATTTTAAACAAAAATAACTAAAATTGTTAAGTATTTCCATGTTGCTTCCTCCCACTGTCTTGTCTCTTTCTTTCCCGCCTCATTCTTCTTACTTTACCGTGCCAAATTTACCAATTCTTAATTTTTCGAGTGCCTCTATTTGTGGCCTCTATTGATGGCTAAAATTGTTGTATTCTTTGCACTTTTTCTTAGTGAAATTTAGCCTTTAAATATACAATTCTCAAGCGTTTTGATATATCTTAGAAGTTATAATGTTTGTTTCATGCATATTCTGGAAGTAGTTATAAAATTTACCAATCCCATTGCAGGCCTCCAGAACCTTGCAGCACTTCAAAACTCATCAGCGCTCAGCTTGACGGGTTCAACTGCGAGCTCTGCAGCAGAAATTAATCCTGCCAATTTGCAGGGTTTAGCTACCTTGGCAAACCTATCTGTCACAAATCCAAGTAAGTTTAATGTTCATTTCTTACAGTAACATCACGAGAAACAAAGTCCAATATTTACCTTATTTCCATATATTATTTTTATTATTATTATTATTTATTATTGTTACTTTTATTATTTTATTATTATTACTTTTATTATTTTTACTATTATTACTTTTATTATTTTTATTATCCTTTCAAGATATTAGGGGTCCATTAAATATAAAATCTCCAGTTTGCAACCATATTCCTAAGGAACCGATCTAGTGACTGAGGGGTGCCTCTACAATCCGTAAAACAATTGAACTGCTTCCAATAAAGCGATAGCTTGCACTTCCAAGTTTTGACCTCACCTGGCAGGTTTGCAGAACAGGTACCAGATAACACCTTTGATAACACTGGTGTACAAAATTATTTTCTGTAACAACAAAACACAGAATATACAGAGGTTGATAATTTGCCTCGCAATCCAGATCTAAGTTCAGAATTGTTGAATTGGCCTCATTTTTCATGTGTGTTCCTTCCCATACGGTGATATGATGTATGATGATAGTTCATATACAAAATTTCAGTAGTTCACTGCCTTATGATTGCCTAAAAATGTTTTACAAGCACTTGTGAAAGTTAGCCATGTCTTTTTTTCAGTATCACTTAACAAATCAACGAAATATTCATCAGCTATTAATTTGCTAATTTGCGGTCCTACGTGTATTGCTTTCTTTAGTTTTGCTACTCTGATCCTTGGGATCTTCTCTCGCAAATGCTTGAATCCACTTGATGTTTTGTCTATGACTTTCACTACGCTTTTGTTGAGACCCAATTTAATGTGCAGTGGAGGAAGGTACACATTTTTTGGGGTCAACAAGTGTTAACCACATTTCTTTGTCCAGGCAATAGTAAAATCCGGCTAGGCCATTGTTTTCACAATTGTGATTTTTTTGTCTCTCTGCCGTCCCACTCGCATATCACCAGTGCTTTGTGGAACCGAGCTGCGTGCCGAGCAGAATTCCCATTGCCTTGAGACCTTCACATATATTCCATTTGTATTTATCATAATTGATAAGTGTAGGGAGAAGTTTTAAAGTTCTCATATGTCTCTTGCATAACAATGCAAACACAAGGAAATTTGAGGAGCGTAGGCTTTCGCGGCCGGAGTGTATGTATTTGGCTGCCCGGGAGACGTCCTAGACCACAGGTGCCATCGTTTCGACTGCCATTCTGCGACCTCTCTCAGGGCGAAATGCATCCCATTGTGGAGAAGTACTGCTTTCTGACTTATTTTGCTACAAGCCATGAAGAAGTCCATTAAGTTACATTGAAATAATGGCCAAGAGTCCATAACGGATTCAATATCATTACAAAAAGCTGTCACTTTTCTTGGAGAAATATTTTGGAAGAACAACTTGGCGATCACAAAAAACATTCACTTTCGTGAGGGGAAAGAAGATTCATTCTTTTAGTCGCGAAGCTAAAAGTTCAAACTGTTTCTTCGACAAATTTAAATCACGAACAAGATCGTTGAGATCACCGTGAGACAAAAAATTGTGGTTCATTTGAGTCACAGGAGGCTTGAATTGTTGGGTCAGCATGGAAATATTTTTCTCCGTCTTGTTAATGTTCGTCACTGTAGCATTAATCTTCATTCACTATCACATTCTCAGGAGGTAGTTGTACCGGCAATTCTTCACTATGACAACAGGTCTTCCAGCAAGAAGTAAATTGGAGTATTGCACAGTTTTCTTCGTTTTTAAGATTCCAGCTATTTTTGTCGTAAATAATTGTCTGTTATGTGATCCGTTGGTTACCTTCAAACATGAAAACAGTAAAGGGCCATGTCGTGAACCTTTTAATCAGCATAAGAGTATAACACATGACACACAGCATATATGGGGTCCCATTTCTTGTCCTGTTTGCCAACCTTACCCTCAATATAAAGTTCGTAACACTTATCAGAGGATGAAGGTTCCGTTTCTGTGATTTCAGAGTTACCACAAATATAACAAAAGGAATTTGGGCTACTTACATAATTACCAGTCATTTTTACTTTCCCGTATACATACGTAGATACGGAGTATTATACGTAGTATAGGGAAAGTTATGTGAAGCTGCGCGAAAAAAAAACGGAAGTTTCGACAGAACAAAATTTATTGCCGGGGCCTGACAAAGAAATAGTGGATAAAACCAGTTTCTAAATTCAGAAAAAAATCCCCTAACACGTGGTGTAGCCAGAATCCCTCTTTTTAACTCCTTCATACCGAAAAAGCAGTTGAAAGCAAAACCGTCCGTCCATCTTTCCGTCTCTGAACTACCAGCGCCTAAACCACTCATGAGAATTTTTCTATACTGAAGAAACCCGTATCGATCTGCCTCTAGTCGAAGCTTTGAGATTTTGAAAAACGTTCTTAAAAAATTAGTGGTACTTTACATGAAGCCCCCCCCCCGGACATTTTCCAAATTTTCTCAAAAACGGCTCCATATTTTTCTTTAAATTTCTTGTAAGAATAAATGACATTTTTTAAGGAGGCATAGGTCCTATTTTCACTGTTAACTCTAATTTTTGGAAAATTTCTAAAGTTCCAATTTTTTTCGGCCTCTTTCTACAACTGCAAAATAAGATAGAGATTTTTCCTCCAAGTAAAATTTGTTCTCCAAAGTGATTTCTTTCATTAAGGTCATGTACATTTCTTTTCAAAATTTTAGTATTCACGCAATATTGTGTGATTTATATGCAATTTCAAAAAATTACAGAAGCAAGATTTTCTCAAAAACTGCTCCAAATTTGTTCTTTAAATGTTTGGAAGGGCTAGTACTACGTGTACTCCGTGAGATGGCATAAACGCCAGATTGCTCTATCCTTTTAATTTTTCAGAAATTACAAAAATATATTTTTTTACGTTTAGCTAACGTTAATATTTGCATTAGCGGCGATTCGTTCACGTTATTATATTTATAAGTACATGTGCTTTAAATAATATCCTACAAAGTTTCCCGAAAACTCAACCGTTTTTTCGTAGAAAACTAGTTCAAAATTCCGCATTGTCAGAAACGTTCAAACGCCATTTTCTCATAAATGGCTCCACATTTTTTTCTTCATACTTATGGAACGGATAGTGCCAATTGCACTCTCTAATATGACGTAAAGTTTACTTTGAGGTATTTTTCTGTTGTTTTTTTTGTTTTGTTTTTGTGTTCTTTTTTGTTTTGTTTTTCAAAAATTACACTAATGTAATTGTTTTGAAAGATCTCTCAAATCTTTAATATACTCAATACCAGCATTTTGTAAACAATTTGTGAGTGTATGTGATTCAAATGACTTGAAATGAAGTTTTTTGAAAACTCAAAAATTTTCTGTGAAAAAGTACTTCACATTTCGCATTTTCAGTATCATTTAAACGCCATTTTCGTAAAAATGGTTACAAAATTTTTAAAAGAAAATTGCCATTTAGGACGAGGTTTTATTGTTCTTTAATATTCTAAAATTAATATTTCCGTTATACCATTAGGAAACCGAAAAATTAAGAAAATGTTAAATGTACTTTGGGCGGCGATAAAGGGCAACTGGCAGGAGTATGTGGCAATTCCGAATAGCTAGCCCAGACCCAAGGAAATAGAAAACTAATACGGGAAAGTCTGTGCCATTCTGTAGCACCACTAGTTTCTTCTGAATTCATACAAACACGGAGCTCCGAATGTTTTGATTAAATTTTGTTGGTGAATAGTACGAAGAACGTTTAAGGGTATCATTTTCATAGGTATGTTCGTTTTTAGTATGTAGGAATTATTTTCGTTCATATTCCCAATTTTTCGAAAATTGCAATAAACTATTTAAAAACTGAGGAAAAAAATCTCTATCTTGAATTTTGCAAAGTCGATTGTACAAAATTAGCACTTTAAATAAGGTCATGTACCATTTTTTGGAAAACCGAGTAGTTGTGGCGTAAATTGCGCTTCAAATTTACAAAAAAAATGGTTCTCAAAAACCGCTCCAAATTTTTTTTCTTTAAGTTTTCTTTACTTATGTAATGAGGGTCGATAAAAAATTTGGTCTTAGTCTTACATCTGGGAAATACTTGGTTTTTCCAAAATTGCAAAAAAATTTTTAAAACTACGAAATTGAAGGTAGCGAAGGTAGAGACAAAGTCTCTTGTACAAAATTTGCTCTTTAAAAATGGTTATGTTGACTTTTGTAAAAAAACGAGTAGTTTTTGCGTAATCTTTGCTTCAAATTTACAAACAAAAAAATTCTCAAAAACCCCTTCAATTTTTTTTATTAAATTTTCTCCGCGTGTGTAATAAGGGACGGTAAATACACAAAGGGTCATTCCATATTAAATCAACACAGTCATTTTACATCACTATCTCAGATTCAAATGAAATTTGACACATAGGTAGTATAAATGAAAAATAAGAAAACTACAAATTTTCAATAAAATATTTCCACCCGTTTCTGAAATGGTCATGTAAAATTTTGCAAAATTGGGTTCCCGAAAATATTTAAATTGATGTAGAACCGCACCAAATTAAGATAGAGAGCTGGAACACGTGTCATTTTTCAGCTTTCTTTATGGACTTTTATAAGATATGCAACTCAATAGGGGTTGCGCTAAAATAGTTTTTTCAAATTTTAATTTAAAATTTTGATTTTGAGTTTTTTCAAAATGCTCATCTTCAAAAAAATTGAAAAATTCTAAAATAATCCTTGTATATATCCAAACACATGGTGCAAGTTTAAAAATGGGACTGCAATGGGTTCATATAGTAATCTTTATTTTAAATGCACAATATTTACTTACTCTAGATTTTACTGATTCAAAATGCATTTTATTTCAAATTATAAGCCCTAATATATACAAATTATTAATTTAGTGTTTTTTGTTGGCGAGTGTGTTGTTTTATTGTTATTATTATTATTATTATAATTATAATACTACATCACGACTAAAGATGTTACGAGTCGGCTGAATATAAAATCTACTCCAGGTTGCAACCAGCTACCTAAGGTTCTGTTGCAAACAAAGCGAATTCTTGCACTTCAGTCTTTTGAATTACCTGGGAGTTTAGATAAGTTCTTACTCAAATTTTAAGGAACAAATCCCAGAACTCCGATAACTATCGGGACGACCTGTGCTTTTACGCCCCACATTCGGCTGATCTCGATTTCCAAACTCTTGTATTTAAGACGTTTCTCTGCCTCCTTGGTAACGACGTTTCGATCGCAAGGTACAGCACCACCGACAATTAAACACGATTTTTTCTCCAAATCCCGGATAACTGTATCCGGTTTGTTTGCCGCGATCGTGCGATCAGTTTGAATTCGTTGGTCGTACAATATCGTAAATAATCCAACAGACGTCACTGGTTTTGGTGAGTGTTCGTACCACTTGGAGCATGTGTTTGGAACTTCGAGGGCGGTACAGATCTGCCAGTGGAGGTAACTACACACCCTGTCGTGTCTTTTGAAGTATTCGGTCTTTGCTAGGATTGGACAAGCTGAGACAATATGATCAATGGTTTCTACTTGCTCCTGGCAAATGCGGCATTTGTCATCTTGGGAAATTTTGAGAACTGCTTTATCATAATGTGTTCTGAACGCCTGATCTTGAGCAGCTACTAGAACTGCTTCCGATTCTGGCTTCATTCTTCCCCTTTTAAGCCACATAACTGATTGATCTTTATTGATCTACACCTTGTCCATTCTTTTTAGATATTTTTTCGTGGAGTGGTTTGTCTTTCCACGAGTTCTTTAACATTTTTTGTGTCTCACATTTCATGTTTAATAGCAGAAGTTCAGTGTCTGTGTTATTCGACGTGTCTTGCCTAGTGTTCTTCGTAGTGCTTTTTGCTGCACTAACAATGCCTCTGTTTCCCATTCTACGGTCACTATTATAATAACTTCGGTCATTATAATAATAATAATTATTATTATTGTTGTTGTTGTTGTTAGACCGCGGAACTCCATGCAATTGCAAATTTTTACTGACTGTGCATATCGAAAGGAAATGTATATAACTTTACCTATCACCAAAAATAAAACAAATCTACCCTATATTTATTTTGCATGTGTGCAAGTTTTTAGTTTAAATGCGTATTTTAATGTATGCGGTATATTTTAGTGCATATATTCCAAATTTTTGTGGAGAAGTGGATCGAAGCCAGATCTTTTCGGGTATTCCTCTTTTAACTTAGAAGTGGCTTTCTTCTGACAACGCGGGTATGGAAATTGAACCTCCTTAGTACCCTTCGCTCGGTTCCGGTATTTACTTTCTTGCCAATGACAATTTATAACTGTGGAGTAACTTTTGGTGCATGAGAGTCCTTCTTTATTATTTTCAGAACAAGATTCTCTTCTCGATCAGGAAGTCTTAGGACGTTCTCCTCCGGGTTGCAGTTCATTCGCCTATTCATTGATGTATCATAAGATTGTCACTCACTGTGCTTTTTTCATTAATGGCATTTTGCAAAAGTTTGGGCAAGATTAACCCTTTGCATGATGGTAAATAACCAGCTGACGCGGCTCAAAGTTGGTGTTCATTCCTCAACGATTCTTTTCGCTTAAATGTTTAGGTTTCCACGTATCTGGTTCATCAACTAAAAGGTGACCTTGATTTGTTTTATTTTTGGTGATAGGTAAACACATTTAGGTTGGTATATACATTTCCTTTCGATATGCACAGTCAGTAAAAATGTGCAATTGCATGACATTCCGCGGTGTATTTCAGAAACGGGTGGAAATATTTTACTAAACATTTGTAGTTTTCTTTACTCTCCATTCATACTACCTATGTGTCAAATTTCATCTGAATCTAAAATGGTGAGGTAAAATTTTAATTCAAACTGTGTTGATTTAATATGGAATGACCCATAAATAAATTATTGGTGCTATAGAATGGCACAGACTTTCTCGCAGTAGTTATTTTTCTGATGTCGTTCGTCGGATACAGGATTTGGAATAAGCCCTTCACCGCTGCCTTTCTTTGTCGCCCAAAAGACATATTTCGCATGTTGACAAATACCGGCTTCTTAATGATGGAGCTGATTGGTTTTGACTAATATATAAGTACTTAGTTCGCATCTCACTCCAATACCGAAGATTGTTTAAGCATGTTGGAGCTGAGCGCTACACTTCGGAAGATGCCGGGTTCGAATCCTAGATAGTGATTTTAATTTGAAGAATGGGATGTTGCAGAAAAAATCATTGAAGAATGTGGAAACTTTATTGGAAATCATTTGAAGTACTTCTACTCAAGAATAAAATCACCGCAGTTAAATATACAGGACTTGTCTGTGTTTTCCCAAATTGCATCTTTTAAACAATTTTTCAACTCTGCTATCGATTTCTGAAACTTATGTCATGTCAAATCAATCGTTATCTTGTGTATATCTGTATGAACCAATTTAAGTACAATTATGTGTATTTTAACGTTAAATTGAAATACAATATAACCAGAACGCATGCGGTCAACTCACATATCCCTAACGATTCCGAAATTATTATTACTTTCTCGCCTTACGAATACTTCGTAATAAGAGAAAGTTATGTAATCGTGCGCCGGAAAACGAGGAATTTTCGCCAGAAAAACTCTTATAACTGGGGTCTGGTAACGAGAAAGTAGATAAAACCTGTTGCTATATTTAGAAAACTAGTGATGCTATAGAATGACACAGATTTTTGTCGCAGAACTTAGTTTTCTAATCTCTAAATTGAACGTTTTCCTGTTATGAATGATGATCTTCCCAGATACCTTCTTTGAGCGCCCAAAGGACATTTTTTTAACATTCTCTTGATTTTTCAGCTTTCTAATGCAAGGAATGAAACCAACATACACTTATTACTATTATACAAGTGTAAATGTCATGCATAGCCCTTGTGGTCGCAGCGTATTCAGCGAGCATAGGCACAGTCTTCCGAGGGAAGCTTCGCCGGCTCGAGTCCTGGTCGAGGAATATTATTAGTCAAAATTCTCTGTTGTCACAGGAAGTGATTGAGAATTCTATAAACTTTTTGAAAACCATGTGAAGCCATTTGAATCACAAATATTGATAATTACGATAAATGAACTGGAAGTGTCTGTGTATATTTTTCCGAATTTTTAACTTTTAACGATTTTTCACGTCTCTTCTTGGATTTGTACCATCGTATCAATTGTTTCTTTATGATGCATTTACTATTTTATAGCTCGGTTCGATTCTTTTTATGGCTCTGTTCGACCGATATGGTGCTAGTGTGGCGTAGTGGTATAAGTGCTGATTCGTTAACTTTGAAGATCGGATTTCGGATCTCGGAACGGAAAAAGTTTGCTGGTAGAAAAACACTTTTGCTGGTTTATGAAATAGTGGAATAGCATTTAGGACCATATAGAAGCAGTGCGAGAAAGTGTGTGTTTTGAAGAACCACTAGTTTCTTCTGTGTCGACACAACAGTCAAGAACGATATAAATTTTAAGTTGCGTTATTCTGTACGATTGCGAGAAATGAATATTCAGAAGAAGGATCTTGCGATAGAAACGGAGATCAGCACCTTCGAAGGTTAAAGCAATCGACAGCACTATCGATCTTCTGCGCATGCGCAGTTCAAGTTTCATATCACTGTTGTGCATCTGCCCATGGACAGAAGATCGAGATTGCAGTCGATTGCTGCACGCTAAAGCGTCCAAAAACCGTGTCTTTGCCACCACTTCCTGTCTTCGTGAAAAAACCTTTCCTCCGATTCTAAGCTAAAGAGATTGGATTTCCGCGAAAGAAAAGTGATCTTGGCCGATACGAGCCATTCATTTGCTTTTGAAAACTTGGAGAATGTATTAATAATTTATTGTGATGCAAAATACGCTACGATTAATTCTAATTAGAGGACCAACAATATAACTTGTTTACAAAGAGTGTTATCACAAAATATACAATACCGATTGTACATTGACTTATGTTGTTATCTTTGAGAAATATATATAATAAATTGTAAAATGTGTTTTTCTTTTGTAAGTTTCCTGCTTTATTTTTGCCTATTCTACCATTTAAAAAGCCTAACTGAAATGTTGAAAAAATCCATTGTAGGCACCTAAAATTCATACTTTAAAACCTAAAACCTTTTTATTTTCCTTCTCTCCTTTTTTATTACTATCTCGCGACCGCTTACGCAGTAGAGAGAAATTTATGTAATGCTGCACGAAAAAACTGCGAATTTTTGGCAGAAAAACTCTTATTACAGGGCCATGGTAACGAAAAAGTGGATAAATCCAATTGCTAACTTTAGAAAAAAATTCTCTTATATGTCGTGTGGCCAGAATCAATGTTCTAAGAGTCTCTGATACCGAAAAATAGTTTTACGGTTAAAATGTCCGTCCGTCCGTCCGTTCGACAGTCCGTCCGTCCGTCCGTCCGTCTGTGCGTTAGACAGTCCGTCCGTTCGTTCGACAGTCCGTCCGTCCGTTCGACAGTCCGTCCGTCCGTTCGTTCGTTCGACAGTCCGTCCGTCCGTTCGTTCGACAGTCAGTCCGTCCGTCCGTCCGTTCGTTCGACAGTCCGTCCGTCCGTTCGTTCGTTCGTTCGACAGTCCGTCCGTTCGTTCGACAGTCCGTCCGTTCGTTCGACAGTCCGTCCGTTCGTTCGACAGTCCGTCCGTTCGTTCGACAGTCCGTCCGTTCGTTCGACAGTCCGTCCGTTCGTTCGACAGTCCGTCCGTTCGTTCGACAGTCCGTCCGTTCGTTCGACAGTCCGTCCGTTCGTTCGACAGTCCGTCCGTTCGTTCGACAGTCCGTCCGTTCGTTCGACAGTCCGTCCGTTCGTTCGACAGTCCGTCCGTTCGTTCGACAGTCCGTCCGTTCGTTCGACAGTCCGTCCGTTCGTTCGACAGTCCGTCCGTTCGTTCGACAGTCCGTCCGTTCGTTCGACAGTCCGTCCGTTCGTTCGACAGTCCGTCCGTTCGTTCGACAGTCCGTCCGTTCGTTCGACAGTCCGTCCGTTCGTTCGACAGTCCGTCCGTTCGTTCGACAGTCCGTCCGTTCGTTCGACAGTCCGTCCGTTCGTTCGACAGTCCGTCCGTTCGTTCGACAGTCCGTCCGTTCGTTCGACAGTCCGTCCGTTCGTTCGACAGTCCGTCCGTTCGTTCGACAGTCCGTCCGTTCGTTCGACAGTCCGTCCGTTCGTTCGACAGTCCGTCCGTTCGTTCGACAGTCCGTCCGTTCGTTCGACAGTCCGTCCGTTCGTTCGACAGTCCGTCCGTTCGTTCGACAGTCCGTCCGTTCGTTCGACAGTCCGTCCGTTCGTTCGACAGTCCGTCCGTTCGTTCGACAGTCCGTCCGTTCGTTCGACAGTCCGTCCGTTCGTTCGACAGTCCGTCCGTTCGTTCGACAGTCCGTCCGTTCGTTCGACAGTCCGTCCGTTCGTTCGACAGTCCGTCCGTTCGTTCGACAGTCCGTCCGTTCGTTCGACAGTCCGTCCGTTCGTTCGACAGTCCGTCCGTTCGTTCGACAGTCCGTCCGTTCGTTCGACAGTCCGTCCGTTCGTTCGACAGTCCGTCCGTTCGTTCGACAGTCCGTCCGTTTCGTTTGACAGTCCGTCCGTTCGTTCGACAGTCCGTCCGTTCGTTCGACAGTCCGTCCGTTTGTTCGACAGTCCGTCCGTTCGTTTGACAGTCCGTCCGTTCGACAGTCCGTCCGTCCGTTCGTTCGTTCGACAGTCCGTCCGTCCGCCCGCCCGTTGGACAGTCCGTCCGTCGCCGATTTTCTCAAAAATTGAAATTCCCCAATTGATATGGCTTGCTGCCCCTTGAATTTGAAACCGATATTTTAATTTTGAGGGGTAAATGAAACCCCTGGAACATTTTCATAAAATGTCTCCATCGTTTTTGATAAAAGTTTGTTGTGGACAGAGTGAAGAATGTTTCAGAGAATGGTGCAGGTCTCATTTTTGCTCCAAATTTTGATTAGATTTTGAAATAAGACCATGTACAATTTTTCTAAAATTTGAGTAAAATTTTGCGTGAAACTACGGGCGAGAAAGTGCATGCTGTTTTAGCACCACTTGTTCGTCTTTCCTTTCCTCTTTTGCTTCTCTTCTTTCTTTTGTTCTTTTTTTAATTTGCTTCTTTTTTCTTTTTTAATTTGCTTCTTTTCTTTTTTAATTTGTTTCACTCTTTTTTAATTTACTTCACTTATTTTTTTAATTTGCTCCTCTCTTTTCTTTTTTTGCGTCTCTCTTTTTCTTTTGCTTCTCTCTTCTCTTTTGTTTTGCTCTTCTCTTTTCTTTTGCTTCTCTCTTTTTTCTTTTGCTTCTCTCTTCTTTTTTCTTTTGCTTCTCTCTTCTTTTTTCTTTTGCTTCTCTCTTCTCTTTTCTTTTTCACCTCTCTTCTCTTTTTTCTTTTGTTTCTCTCGTCTTGTTCTTTTGCTTCTCTTTTTTCTTGTTGGCTTCTCTCCTTCTCTTTGGCTTCTCTCCTTTTCTCTTTGGTGTCTCTCCTTTCTCTTTGGCATCTCTCCTTTTCTCTTTGGAGTCTCTCCTTTTCTCTTGGCTTCTCTCCTTTTTCTCTTTGGCTTCTCTCCTTTTCTCTTTGGCTTCTCTCCTTTTCTCTTTGGCTTCTCTCCTTTTCTCTTTGGCTTTCTCTCCTTTTCTCTTTGGCTTCTCTCCTTTTCTCTTTGGCTTTCTCTCCTTTTCTCTTTGGCTTCTCTCCTTTTCTCTTTGGCTTCTCTCCTTTTCTCTTGGCTTCTCTCCTTTTCTCTTTGGCTTCTCTCCTTTTTTCTTTCATCTTCTTTTTTCTTGCTCTTCTCTTCTTTTTCCTCTTCTTTTCTTTTCTCTTCTTTTGTCTCTTTTTTATTTCTCTTTTTACTTCTTCTTTCTTCCACTTTACTGTTATTTTTTCTCTCGCCCTTTTCTCCCTTACTTTTCTCTTATTTCTCCTTCGTATTTCTCCACTTTCTTCTTTGTTTTTGTATTTTTCTTCTTGTTTTCCCAGCCAGTAATAATGTTGAATAGCAGTTGCAGGGTTTGCTATCACACAGTGTGATACAAGGTAAGAACAAATGCCAAGCAGGTTGTCTAATAAAACAATTGAGCGACATTATCGATTCACAGTACTCAGCTAAATTAGCAGTTATTCAAATAATTATCATTAGGGTCCAGATTGTTTATGACCTAAAAATATTAGAAATATGCAAGCATTTATGACCTAAAAAATATGAAAATATAACCACAATATGACTTAAACTTTTTTGGTTGCATTTTTGGAATCTTCAAAATCTTTCCACTGTTTAAATACCATTATATTGAAAATGTACTTTAAAATCTAGCACATTCACAATTCACACTGTCTTTTTTGGTGTCCCGTGAAGGCAATTTTACTTGCTACAGTTATTAAATGAAGTTATAGAAGCGGTTGACATTGGCACAAATCCTGACAAAACTAAACTAACAATTCCTTCTCATCTGGTGCTTTCTACACTTTCTTTTTCTCTGTCTATATAGCTTACGCTCCTAATTCCCATACATACATATTTATAGGAAAAATTACAATTACATACAACAAAAAATTGCAAAGAAATTAGATAACAATTAGGAGATAATAAAAATCTCTGAGACGACTGCAAGCAAGTATGCATAAATGGATCAAAGATATAACAAAAAATAGGAGAAATTTATAAAAAATATGATCATAAAATGAAAAAGTAATGGAAAATGACCAAAGGGTAAAAAAAGGCAAAATATGACTTTATATGACACATGTAAATTGCATAATTTTAGTCATTGTTCATAAATCATGCTTATCTTACATTTTTCATGGAAATAACACAAAGAAAAAAAATGTGACGTCATAAACATTTGGACCCTAATTATCATTAATGAATATTTTCTTGTACTATTACAAATGAATTATCTATTCATGGCAACATGTCTTTGTTCCAGCAGTAAATCCTATGAGCATGCAAAATTTGGTGACCCTGGCTGCTATGACTGGAGGGAATGGGGCCAATCTTCAAGTATCACCTACTGGTGAGTAGATGATATTTTCCTTAGAACAATGCATGCATAGGCATGCGTAGCCTAAAACAAGAGGCCAGGCTAACGTAATTTCTGATTTCCGTTTTCCATTAAACTGATCTTTCTTACGACATATTTCACTAGCAAATAAATAAAACGTGCAGCAAATAAAATGAAATTATGAAATTAATGATATGATTAAAAATACATTTCATTTCCTGTTTAGCCATATACACGGTTGCCATATGTGTTGGGTCTCTCTTCCTCAAATGTGTAACAATTTCTCACATAAAATGTTCAGGGGGAGCCTCAGCCTTCATGGCTCTCCCTCTGTGCACGTCTATGGATACATGGGAATATGATTTTAGTAAAAATATGCTTTTTTAGAAAATAGTGAAGAAATACTTTATACCTATTTTCATGGGTAAAATAAAAAATGTTATTTCTTCATACCTCTGTCTGATGAAAATTAGTGATGAAATGAGGTGAATGGTACTTGGAATGTTATTCACAAGCGTGCCAACATATCAGTTTAATAGAAAATCCAATGTGTATATCTAATATCTATAGATATATCTACATAGATATACATATAGTTTTATGTGGGTATGTGAGGGTGTGTGATTGGACTTAATGATCATGTGTTTGGAAGTACCTATTTTCTCAACAGCTATGTCAGTGATAATGGTGTGCCTGAGATTCAGTGGCACCTTTGATTTGAAAAATATGCTGTATTATTGCAATGACAATTGAACTGCATTCAATGATAATTTTATTGGCAAAAAGAACAATACAGTTAGCATAGAAGATCTTCTAATTCAAAAAATACAGAATCTCATAATTTTTTATAATGAAGTAGTAAGAATTATTTGTTCTTAACAATCTCTATTGCATTCATATAGAATTATATGGACATAAATGTAATTGAAATTCAATGATGCCTGCTTAATATTAGAAGAATATGAGATGAGGTTCAGTAGGTATTGTACAAACACACTCTGAGAAGAAATTAACTTTTCAGACAATTTATAATGATTGCTCTTAATTCTCCTAAGCATATTATTTTTGAAAATGTATTCCTAATCTATATGTCATTTCACTGAAGACTTTTCTCCAATAATGTTCTTTACAAAAAATTTCTGTTGAACAACCATTTTTTTTCCTTCTTTTTTCTTCCTTCTTCTTTTTTCTTCCTTCTTCTTTTTTCTTCTTTCCTTCTTTTTTCTTCCTTTTTTCTTTTTTCCTCCTTTGTTTTTCTTTTTTCATTTTCCCCTTCATTTTCCTTTTTTCTTTCTTCTTCTTTTCCATTTTTTTCTTTTTTTCCCTTTTTTTCTTTCTTTTCTTTTCAATATTTAGCATTTATCACAAACTGGATTTGCTCATAGGTTTTATTTTATTTTTGTTTGGAAGACTTACAGTGTTGAACAAGATAAAATGATTTATGCATGCTCATATTCTGTATCTTACATAATGAAATATTTTTACTGCTTATTTTATCCTTGATTTTAATACTTGCAAACTTTCTTCAGTAATAAATCTGGAGTAGACCCATTTAGCAGTATTATCTTTCCTTTATTGGGTGCTTGATCTTGGAACATTACATATTTAAGCCTTGTTATTTTTTGTTATGTAAATTATTTTATATTCTAGTTTATTTGATAAGTTTGTAGTTTTCTTTTTATTACAATGATTTTAATAAATATGGAAGGTATCAAGGGACACCTGAATTAATTTTCTAATTCACAGTACATTCTAGTTGCCCTCTTTAAGAGTTTTGTAATATTCAAGCGCTTTTCTGCTGAAATTACTTTTGATTAATGAAGTATTAAAGATGTTATAACAAATTAAAATTTCATTGATTATACCAGAGTATTTATTATAATTATGTTTTACAAACTTGTGTACTGTATGGTTCTTTAAGAAGTTTATAAAGTAGGAATTTATGTAAATTAAATCAATGGACAGTAAAATTTAACCAGAACCTGATCCCAATAACCCTCACAATATTATAACCAATACATTATTAGTTGCAATATATCACAATTATCTAGAAATCTGTTATACTGTGTATAACACTTCCCATATTGTGAGAAAGTTCTTGGGAGATAAGCTTGATTGAACTCAGCAAAATTGCCATTCAACATACAGAGCCAGTAATACTGTGTGTATGTGTATACAGGGTGAGGCGCCTAAGAGGCCCACAGCAAGTATCTTCGAAACGGTTTAAGGTTTGGGATGAGGTTTACGCCAAGTTGTTGCAAGTAATGGGGGAAATAACATATTCAATTTTCTTGTTTGTGTCTTTTGTAATTTTGGAGATATCGACACAACTTCGAGTTTTTAAATGGAAGTATATTTTTTTTTCACTATCATTGTAAAGTTCTCAAAGAGACGAATACAATGATATAAGTATTCATAAAATTCGGAAACTGTAGAAGAAAACGCATTCTACATTTCCTCAGAAACCACGTGATCCACGCCCTTCCTTAACAGGTTTCTGGCAGGCGAAAATAGTCCGTCGTACTTTGCTCTCATAGCGTTCCATTCTCTCAAGAGAATTTGTAATGTTAAGGCCCATTCACAATGCAGACGTAAACATAAGCGTAATGCATAGACATAAACATAAACATAAGTGATAGGCTGAAGCATTCACAATGTACAACATAAGCATAAGCAAAGATTTTCTATTTTCTGTGGGCCATTCTAGTTACTATTGGTTGGATGTGAGAATCTATATTTTATATATATTGAAATTTTGTTTAAAGTTTGCATGTTTATTTAACATACATAACATATATAAACATGTACGTATGTACTGTGGCACAACTGCTCTTTACGAGCCAAGGCCTACCAGCGGTGTCTCGGCCTTACGGCCGTGAGTTGGGTTAGGTTAGGTTAGGTATTTTAATTTCAATAAAAAATTCAAACTAAATGGTACTACTATGAGTATTACAACGAAACTAAACTACAAAAATATCGTACGTTACAAAACAACGCGGAAAACCGTCGGAAATCAACCAAGCAATTTGGAAAAACAAGTCTTTCGTTCGATCTATCGACTTCGATCCTATTTCGATACTCGATTTTGAGTTAAACGTACTGTGATTGGTTCATTTCTTATTTCTGACATAAGCATAAGCATAGAAGCTTGAAGCTTGCAAGCTTTTAAGTTAACGTCTTATGCGTTATGCTTATGCGAATGCATTGTGAATGAGTCCGCTTATCAACGTTGTCCTAACTTTTATGTTAGCGCTTTGCTTATGTTTACGTCTGCATTGTGAATGGGCCTTTAGACCTTCGCCTATGAAAGTATTTACGAGCGGTAATTCATAATTGTAACAAACTTTTACATTCTTTAAAAAACCTTCATTGCAGCGTAGACATACGCGATGAAATTTACGAATGAAGAAAAATTCGATATTCTTCTTTACGGTGAATGTGGAAGGAACGCAAAGCGAACTGTGAAAATTTACGCTGAAAGGTACCCTAATCGGAAACCTGTATCACGGGGAATTTTGATAAGAATATGCCAACGTTTGTTATCAAGCGGTGACTGGAATTCTAAATCACGAAAGAGAAACGAACGTGCTACTGATGAGAACAAGGAAGTAGATGTTATTGCATATTTGGCTACAAACCACCATGTGAGTTCTCGAGATATTGCCCGAAAACTCAGAAATAAGCCAGAGGAGCGTTCTTCGTCCGGCACAAATATCCTTATCACGTTAGCCTTCACCAACAATTGAGTGAAAGGGATTTGGAAAGGGAACGTGTTCAGTTTTGTAGATTTTCTCTTATGTCACTGAGAGACGACAAAATATTCCCAAATAAAATACTTTTCAGTGATGAAGCGACATTCACAAACCACAGACAAGTAAATCTAAGGAACATGCATTATTGGGCGACGGAGAACCCGAAGTGGATTCGTCAAGTGGAATACCAGCGGCCGTGGAGTGTGAACGTCTGGTCCGGGATCCTTGATGATTTTATCATCGGTCCATACTTCATTGAAGAAAACGACAGGTGAAGTGTACTCTAAATTCCTCAAAGAGACCTTGCCAACGCTGCTAGAGGAAATTCCCTTGGAGTTGCGTTTTAGTATGTGGTATCAGCACGACGGTTGCCCTGCACATTCTGCTAATGTGTCAAGGCAACTTCTAAATGAGGTGTATACATGTCGGTGGATAGGGAAAGGTGGTGTAGCAAATTGGCCGCCACGCTCACCTGATCTCACACCACTCGATTTTTTCCTCTAGGAACTTTGAAAAACATTGTTTATGCAAACATATCTTCGACTCCAGAAGACATGAAGAGGCGCATAAAGGAAGCTTGCGGTCAGATCAAGCAAGAAACTTTCCAATCCGTGCGTCGGTCTGTGGAAACGAATCAAAAAATGTGAATTGCTGTGGACTGTAAACACATTGAGCACATGACGTGAAGAGTTTTTTTTTTCGTTTTTTTTTTAATAAAATTCTGGCCCTCAAGAAAATGTGCGCAGATAAATTTCTTTCCCCACACGTCATATACAGTTTTTACTGTTTTTTGACAAATAAATAATAAAAAAAAGAGTACCCTGCATTGTATTTTTGGGGGGGAGGGAGGAGAAGTAAATTAGTTTTTATGCGTGCTAATGGTCCTGTAGTATTGTCAACATTTTTCAATTATTTCGATTTCTTGTATTTACCTCCTTATGTATGTTCCTCTGTTACTGCATTGGCTAAAAGCATAACAATGTAATCTTTGTAAATAACTACCCAAACAACAGAATAAAATTTGTGTTTGTATTCCACAATGGTATGCATTTATTGTACAATTAAGATAATAACATAGCAGCCATACTCACATTTTCCTTGGGCTCACTCATAAAATGTAAATTTCGTCTTTGATTATTTTAAATTATTAAACTGTCGCATTCGTAGGTTCCTCTTCCTAAGATATAATTCATAATGTCTTTACTACTGAAATAGGCCTGAAGTATAAGAATTCATTGTCCTTCTATCCATCTCATTTCATACCCCTTAAAATTACAAAAGAACGCTGTTTTTCACTTGCTTCGCCATTTATATTGGAATAGAGAAATGCGCAAGTATCATACGAAACATTAAATTAAATTTGTTAAATAAATTTAATTAATAAAATTGTCACTTGCACGGTTTCCGTCGACTCCACATTGGTATCACTTAACGTAGGTAAAATCAGTCTGTTGTCCTGCGAAAGCGAGTTCAGACACGGAAAGCTACAAAGGTGAAATACATCAGCGCAAGCAAGGTCAGACGCACTTTCCAACAACAAGGAACATTTCTTCGGAACGTGAAATTCCGCGTTCATGACGTGCTTTCTGAGAAAACCATGTGTTTTTGCAAAAGTATCTCTTCGAATATTATGAATACTTATATCATTATATTTGTCTCTTTGAGAACTTCAGAATGATAGTGAAAAAAATATATACTTTCATTTAAAAAATCGAAGTTGTGTCGATATTTCCAAAATTACAAAAGTCACAAACAAGAAAATTGAATGTTATTTCCCCCATTACTTGCAACAACTTGGCGTAAACCTCATCCCAATACCTCAAACCGTTTCGAAGATACTTAATGTGGGCATCTTAGGCGCCTCACCCTGTGTGTGTGTGTGTAATGACAATAATTCTAATAATAAAAATAATAATATACTGCAGGAAGGTATTGAACGTGAATGTTGTAGACAAATGTACAATATACCATTAATATCGCGAGCCCCTTGAAAAAAATGGCGGGTTGTCCCGTGTTATGAGAGGACGACAGACAACGAAATCGCGAAACTACCCTTAGAACTTGCTGTTAAATGCGAGTTGCTCGATTTCTACACTGTTACAAGTATTCATCTGGTACCCAAAATTACGTGGGTCATTCCATGCAAAAAAGTAGCTTTTATGACATGACTCCTTAAAACGAGGTACAATATTAAACTTTTCTAACTCATTGTTCGGCAACAGTGCACTCTTAAAAACTTTGAACGCCCTGATAGTCTTCAATTTTTTTGCCCTCATATAAACGTTTCTAAAAATTCTAAAAAATTGCGAGTGTATATAAAATATGTAGTTAAATTACTCAATAAATATCAATTTATATTGTGCTATGCTACAACAATAAAAAACTTTTTAAAACGCAATAACTCAAAAGTCAACCTTTTCAAAATTATGAAAATCTGCAGTAATATTGCATTTAAAATGTTCTAGAAGCTATTAAATTTTCTTGATATCTTTAAAGGAACAAAAATTGTCATTAAAAACCAACTTGAGCCAGAAGGGGCAGTATGTAACCCGCCACAAAAAAATTGTTGCAGCGCCTCTGCTAGCGTTGCAGATGATAAACTACTCAGTCATAGGTGCCTTTTGGAAAAAAAACTTCCTTAGGCACTTGAGTTGAATTTGATACAGGTTTTACCGAAAGTTTGTTCTCGCTGACTGGAATGACAGATTTATTGAAAATTGAAAAAGCGCAATTTTTTCAACGCGTCATCCCACAACTATAATATTGAAGTTAGAGATTTTCTTCTTAATGAAATCTCTTCCTTAAAGACGGATCTTTAAATATGTTCATGTTCAACTTTTCGAAAATATGAGTAGTTTCCGTAATTTTGTGCGAAATACAGGTATTTTTTCTCAAAAACCTTTCCAATTTTTTTCTTTAAATTTTCTCCTCGTATGTAATAAGTGAGGGTAAAATATAGTGCTTTCTTTTCTTTAAACAAAATCTGTTGTAAAAAGTTCATTTGGAAAGACTTTGTTTAAAGCAAAATCTCTATCTTCAATTTTCTCGTTTTCAAATGTTCACTTTTTGGCATTTTCGAAAAAAATGTAACCACCGAAAATGATACTAGTACTATATTTTTTACGGTCATTTATTACATAAACCTTTTTTTTTTTTGCATGAAATGACCCACCTGGTAGTACAAGTTCATTCACCTGGGGCTCAAAAGGGCCCGATCGAGGAAAAAGTTTCGAAGTTTCTTTCTGAACGGTTCTACATATTTTTGGGGAGGGGGCTGAATTCTAATTTTATGTTTGCCACCTTGAAAACCACTTCATGGAGAAACTTGTTAAGACTTGAAATTAACGATTTTTTCTCTTACATCTCCAAAAGTATGCCTTTTATTGAAACAGCCATTATTTACTAAATTAATCGTCACTAAATTTTCTAAACGGCTTTTAGTAACTTCACTTTTTCTGAGAAACTGCTTAGGCAAGGTGGCCCTTTGGCCCTCTGGCCAGAACGGAAGAAAGCTCTCTCCCGCCCTTGCGCCCTCCTGCGAAATGCCTGCTTTCCAGGGCGAGACCCTGAAAACCTTCCGTCTGCAGCGTTCGCAGTGGAGTTGAGCGCACCGTTCCCCGGTGAGGGCCCATCAGCCGAGCAGAATTTTCCACAATCGCGGCACGCTAATACACACACCCACACAGTGGACGCCGCTTATTGTTATCACTTTGACCCGTAGATAATATGATAACATGAACCGATTGAAGGATGAGACACTGATGTTGTCTGGTATCAATGTTTTTATTTACAGCTAAAAGATCTTTTTCGATTGGAAACAATAGGCAAAATATTCCGATTGAAGATTAGCAAATGAAAAATAATTTTAAATTACATAGTTTATTATGGGTAAACACAACCACTAATAATATATTCACTTGTTCCTTCACCGAGAAAAGAACATTTGTTTAGGCAATCATGTTACATCATATTCTGTGCCACCTGAAGAATATCGTTTCTATTCTTTAATAGTTTGCACAGAAGAAGTTTAGGAATTTGTAGCTGCACTGCTGAAGTGTGTTGACTCATTTTAGGCAAACTATCATAATGTTCAATAATAGAAACTTCTTCTTCTTTTTTCTTCGGCATTTTCTCCTTAGGAGCTTGCCGTTTTCACCCTCCTCAAATCTCGATGCTCCCAATCTCGTGGTTTGAGACCTATCCTCCATAGCTTCCTGGAT
Source organism: Acheta domesticus (assembly GCA_031308135.1). Classification (NCBI taxonomy): domain Eukaryota; kingdom Metazoa; phylum Arthropoda; class Insecta; order Orthoptera; family Gryllidae; genus Acheta; species Acheta domesticus. The sequence goes on along the minus strand of JAHLJT010008446.1, from coordinate 149,450,883 downwards.
GTATTTTTCCCTGATCTTCCTCTTCTTCTTCTCTCAGGTGGTTGCCACTTTAAGATCTTGTGTGGCCATCTATTTTCCGACATTCTCTGAACATGTCCATACCATTGAAGTGCTATATTTTCCAAAGTCTTCGTAAGATAACATTATATTGATCCTTCATATTTCTTCACTTCGCACTCTGTCCCTGCGAGTAAGTTGTAGGCATCGTGTCATGTATTCCATTTCTACTGTCCTAATCTTATCCCTTATTTTCTATGATTGTGGCCATATTTTCGCTCCGTATAGTACTATATTTTCTACCGCACAATGGAGTATCCTTCTTTTGACCACTTGGCGGATATTTTTATTCCATAATATGCTGTGTAAAGCTTTGGTTGCTTCCCTCCTCATAATTATTCTTTAATGTATATCTGTGGCACAAGTACCCGAGTTGTTTATTAAAGATCCAAGATATTTGAATGTGTTACAGCTTTTCAGTTTGTTATCATTCACGTATATATCCGTTATTACTTGTCCAGTGCACATACATTCGGTTTTATTGCAATTTATTTCCAGTCCCCATCTATTATATTCTTCTATTAGCTTTCTTAGCATGTATACCGTATCCTCTTCATCTTGGGCAAAGATTACCTGGTCGTCAGCAAATAGAAGGGGAGTGAAGGTAGTCTCCAATTTTTATTCCCATGCCTGAGTATTTCTGTGCCAGTTACCGAGCGCTTGTTCTAGGAAGATGTTGAAGAAAATAGTGATAACCCACATCCTTGTTTTAGACCCTTGTTTATCAGAAGGCTTCCAGTTAATTTATCTCCAATTTTAATTTGTGCTTCAGTGTTTTTGTAAAGTTTTTTTTTACCAGGTTGATACATTTTTCTTTTATATCAACCCTTCTCATAGCTTCTCATATTTTTTGTCTTGGAACACTATCATATGCTTTATGGAGGTCTACAAAGGTTACATAAATATTCATATTTCTTCTTATATGTATCTCTATAACTTGTCTGATACAGTGAATGTTATCTAGGTTTTATCGCCTTCTTATAAAACCACTCTGCTCTTCACTCAATACAGGTATATTTTCATTTTTTTAAATTCAGAATACTAGAAAACAATCTTACTGTTGACGCTATGACACTTATTCCCCTGTAATTCCCACATGATCGTTCGTCTCCCTTCTTAAATATTGAAGAGATGTAGGATGTGTTCCATTCTACAGGTGGATCCTCTCCTGCTTCTATCCTATTGAACATTTTCTTTAGATTTCTCACAATCACATCTCCGCCATATTTCAGAAGCTCCATTCTTGTATTTCCCGGTTCAGGGGCTTTATTGGTTTTTGATTTGCGCAATGCCATCGTAATATCATCCAGTTATTTCACAATTGCTTTCCTCCACGTCTATTATTTTCTCCTCTCCTTCACATTCTAATCAGCTTTCTTGTAGAAGCGTTGAGTCGTGATGTATCCACGTTTGAGAGGGGATTATTTGTACTATGCTTTTTCACTCATTATTTCTTCTCATTTTCTTGATAATTTTCCAAGCTTCATATGATTCGTTGTATCCTACAGTTCCATCAGTGTATGTACATAACCTGTCATAATGTTGTTGTTGTTTGCTTTTTTTTATTTTTTTACACATGTTTTAACTTTCTGTCGAATCAGAACATATTTCTCTCTTGACTCTGGTGTTTTATCATTTAACTATTTCATATATGCATTTTTCTTCTCTTGAATAGAAACTTTCTCGTTAATTCTCAAGTCAACGTTTAGGTCACCTTTTCACACCGGCCATCACTACAGTTGAACTTCATGAACGAATGGGAACTGACGGCTTCGTGAACCTTACTGACAGTTTGGAAGGCTACCTGCGAGAGGGGAAAGGCGATCAAGCGTCGGTCAGCAATTAATTTTTAGAACCGACCCGGAAAACGTGAGACCGTTTGCGCCTGAAAAGAATAATATTATTTGCTCGTCTTTCTCGAGTCGCGAGCCTCGATGGCTCAAATGCGTAACTAAAATGTTTTTTAAAACAGTGATTATATAAGACAAATTCTGATCACAATAATCGACGTTTTCTGAATATTGTATAATAGTCCGGGCGGGACATCATAAATATGATCACATTAAACAAATGATATTAACTGTGATTACAATAACCAGCGTCTACTGAATATATTCTCGCACGTGGAATGTATTAAACAATTCACCGGTCCTTCAGCCCACCCGAAATTACTATTGGTGGGGAAAATGTCAGTCAACACATTATGTCGGGGTGCCTTGACTGGTGGTAACCACAATAAAAGATGAGGTAAAAGCACCAGTTGATATCAGCACATAAAGTTACTGATAATATTACTTCAGTATCCCCCTATAACACTGTAGCTCATTAATACCTTATGACGGGGTTCCACAAAGTGGTTCAAGTTCCACCAATCAGTGGATTGCGATTGATTAGAATCCGAAAAGTGGGAGTGGTAATCGACTAGAAACTGCTTGACCGCAATAACTGTGCAGACCCCAGCTCCAGAGAAATTGCTACAAATTACGTATCTCCTGTAAATGTAAGGACTTTCAGGAAAGATACGGACTAGTAGAAGAGCTGGTCTGTTCTGCACCGAACTTCCTTGCATTTACAGGAGATACGTAATTTGTCGGTCCGTCTGCCCGACCGTCGTCCGTCTGTCCGACAGTACGCAGAACGATTTCGCAGTTTCATGTATGTTACCTATACTGCGATTTTTCTAACTTTGCCCCTCAAATCCCATCTTCGCGATCGAATATGTCACGGTATATCACAATGATAGTTAATGTAATTATTTATCATTTGGACTGTATAATTCTAAAGAACCTGTAACAAGTATTGTACCACAGTTTCTGGTTGATGGCCCCCACCTCGATCAGGTTTTTCGTCCAGTTTCCCTGATCCTTGAGCAAATGCTGAGATGGTCCCTTGTTTTGCTTCTGGACATCAATGTAACTTCATTATTTGTGCATGTCTTCTGAATTTCAGTGGGAAATATAGTTATTCAAATTATTTTTTCCTTATTATCGCGGCAAAAAGTATTATTCTTTCATGAAGAACATGAGGGTTCAGGGCAGGAATTTATAGCTAATTTACCTTTGGAAATATATTTTATTATATAGGAGCTAATATTTTGTCAACAAAACTCGAAAAAAAACTCTCTTTTCTGTATTCAAAATTCGACTAGAATATAGTTTAGGACAGAGATCACAGAATTATGAAAACTTGCACAAAATTCACTTCTCCCTATAGCTCGTCACACACAGTTTTTAACTCTTTTTGACGTAAATAAATAAATTAATTAATTTCGAATCTTTCTCAGTCGTTCCGCTAGATTTCGCATGATCGCGACCGTATCAAGAAGTGCTTGCGATCATACGACTTCTACCGGCAAGGTCGAGAAAGAGGCGAAATGCCGTGTGTTATTCCATCCCGAAGATGGGATTTGAGTGGCCTTGAGGGGCAAAGTTAGAGAAATCGCAGTATAGACATTGTTGTATTCTTATTTCTCGTTGCATATCGCATTGATCATTCAATAGAAAATGAAACTTGAAACCAGCAACAGTGACAATGAAATTTGTACTCCACCTGAAATTCAGGAAATAGCGATTCAACAACTCTACAATTATTGCCAGAACAATCAAGCGAGGATTATGAACAATCGTATACATTAATGTAGTGGAGAAAGAGTAATATAGTGAATTCTTTTAGCGGAAACATTATCTTGGCTTACTTTACAAAACTTTCTCAACAGTTTAAACTCTTGTTTATGGAAGACTTACTCAATGTGAAGTACCACATGTAAATAATCCTTGTACTTGAGTTTCAAATAACAGAAAATCTGTTAAATCTATTCTGAATATTTTAAGTCCGTAAAAAAAGTATAGTCTTCTACTCGTTGAAATTACGACACAAGCGACGTAGGAACTCGTGCACAATAGCTATCATTATTCGCTCGTTGAAGAATATACTATAATACCACACAAGTAGTAAATTCTCAATTTTTGTAAGGACGGGAAATCAATACAGTTTTGGTAAAGTTTCACCAAATTTCAAAGAGATAAACAATTTCTTGGTAAAAAGTTTTTTCAATTTTTTTGTACAATAGTAATTTAAGTCTTCACTGGTAGCAACCTCTAAAAATCTGCGGCTTCTGGGTTTTCTTGCTTCGCTTCCCATATTCAAATTACAAAGTAATAGAAGGTTATACTACTCTTGAAAATTGGAATATTGCCTTTTTAACTCTAATATACCGTACACGTTAGTAAAAATGTTACGTACAAAATGAAAGCCTGTTCTCTCTTTTACTTATTTTCTATTAATGCACGTCTGCAATACCTACCAATATGCGCATCTATTAACTTTGATACAGTCGATGTACCTTGCTCATATAATCTCACTCACCATTGATGCTCCAATATGTTGTTCTGTGACAGATACCATACCTCTCAGCGACTCGCTTTTTATTCTTCTTTCGTACTACTGTTACTTTTGCTCTTAGAACTCGCCATTCTCATTTTTCATCATTCATTTCTTTTACAAACATTGAATTAATTTAATGTTGTAAGTATAATTATTCTTCAAAAAACTGAAGGAAGATCATTGATGAAAAGACAACTTAGCTGGAAACTGTAGCGGGGAAACTATTTCTACCATTCTGAGAGAAAGACAGGAGAAGCGAACGAGCTCGCGTGCTGGGGTAGGGGGAGTAGGGAGACGGGGTAGGGGAGTAAAGAAGGGGATGAGCAATGGCTTTGTGGGATATGAGAAGCTCACACGCATCGGCAGGGAACTAGTTATGTGTACCTGGTGACCTGGAAATACTGCTTTATTTTGTCCACGGTTAAAACAAATCATGGTTCAAGGTCATCATATAGGGTTCGACGATTTATTTACTTTCAACATTACTGGATGAATTCATTCACATTTCATTTTAAGTTATCCAGTAAAAATTGTTAGGTTTGCATAATGATATTGATAATTAGAAGTAACAGCTTGGCGAATTTGGGTTTGATCTAATAAATGTTGAAATTGTGATAATTTGAAAAGAAAAACATGTTGACCTTTTATCTTTGAGACGACTTTTGGTTATCCCTATTTTATTAATTGCGAAAATTGCAATCTCTTTCTGACAATTTTCATATTGTCAAATTATTGTATTGTATATATATACAATAACATAATAAATTTATGCTGAAAGATAACAATTTCATTTCTATATTTAGTATTTAAAAAAATTGTCAACTCTGAAACAACCAATTTTTGAAGATTGCTAGCTTTGATTTTGATGTCAATGTTTATTAAGAAAACATGTTTTTTGCCACAAATCCGAATGTTATATGTGTATGTTCCAATACCAAACTTAAATTAGTATCCGCCTTTCATATCTGGACCTCGGCTAGCAAATCCAATATTCTAAAAAACAAAATCCATATTTTTCAAAACAAATTCGTCCGTACCAAACTACACTGGCTTATACTAAATTCCTAATTACATATTTTACTCCACATTACTCCGATCTCCATTTCCCTCTCTCTCTCTCTCCCTCTCTCTCTCTCTCTCTCTCTCTATCCTCTCTCGCATTCTTTCTCTTCTCGCTTCAATCCTCACACCCCACAGATTCCTCCAGGCGTACATTACGAAATTGGTAGGCATGCATTATAAAATCGGGGAAAATCCTCATCACAAACGTATCAAACGAAAATTGCCATGTTCGTTTTTTAAGCCTTCATGACTAGTATTAACCCGATTTGGCTTTTCACATACAATTCACAATCCAACAACTCATATTATCGTCATATAATTGAATATAAAAATAATCCTGTAAATGCAAAAACAATATATGGTACCCGGCTGCTGAAGATCTGCTGGCCAGGCAGACATTTTTTATTAATATACGTGCCGATGGATTTACATTTATGGGATGTCCCTAATGTTGCTGGATTTTGCTAATGAAGGGATGGTCAGACGTTCTTAAAAATCTACTACTTGCAATTTTCAGTTTCTCCGGCAGTGTAGCACAAACGAAATTAACAGGTTACGTTTGATAGATTTTATTCCTAGATTGTATTGCTCTGACCCGTGTCGAGGGAATGAGTTTCTTTTAATACCCTAATGCTACATCAATTCCTAGAAGTAATTTTATTCTTAATTGGGGTGCTATTCTCAGTGCCCTAGTACACTTGTTTTCAGTCTCTTGTAAACGGACAGGAGAGTTAAAATTCTCTCGATCAGTCACCACAAACTAGCGTCTTTGATCTCCAGAGCTAGTTGGGGATAACTTCGTAATGTCCAGCAGGTACCAAGTAATGACACTAACTGCTATATCCCCATGGCAAAACTTTCGCACCAACGGAATGTCCACATGTTTGGCTCCGTGGTGAGAACCACACGGATGTACTGTATATCCATTATTTGAATTCTAGAAATTGTAGAAAAGAAAGACTGTTTCTTTTGTAAAGAAGCGAATAAACCTACCTAAAGTCGGTTTACAATGATGGAGTAACCTGATTCAGAGGGGACGCTCGATTATAAGTAACAGCTCTGTTTAATTGGAACGAGCTCTTGAAGGGTCGCTTGGAAGGCGTCACCCGGTGATTGGTCACACGAACACGACCATACTTGTTGAAGCACGGATAAACGAGTTGATAGATTTCTAATAAACAAGCGGACACAAAACAGGAATGAAATTATTCCGACATTGATCCGTGCGTTCGATCTCCGGCCTTTGTGAAGTCGCTTTGCAGTTTATAGCCTTCGGTATGTGAATGCCGGAGATCCAATGTTTGTTCAACCTGTTCATGGTTGCCAGGAGTGACGAGGCGTTACACGAATACATGTCTGATTTTCCTCATCTTACTACACAACAGCTTGGGAAAGAAGTCCAATTCGAAACAATTCCCAATTGGATGTTCTAAAGGAAAAGGTTTCCGAAAGCTAGAAGACGATAGACACCTACATATCCTTCGAGACTAATGGTTTTCGACAGTTGTTGACCAACACAAAAAGGCGCTAGCAACCACACACACTGACCACGCCGTTGCTCTATTGATTGGTGTTAAATGGTAAAGGGTTCTTGTAGCCTTCCCTCTGATTCTTCACTGTCCCCATCGAAATGGGTCGATCCATGTCCTGACAAGTGTGATCTCTCATTTGTTCCGTTCCCTACAACCCATTCTCTTGCTTTCCATTTATTGAGCTATCGTTACTGTTTGATCATCTTTTTCATTCACTGTCCTTCTCTATATGTGTGTCGTGCATTTCATCACGTCTCAGAGGAATGGAATTGAATTTTAACGGAATTGAAGGGTCATTCGCAGGCCACCTTAACGCTGGAATTTTGGGTGTAGACCGCGCTCTCCATTGTGCGAACCGCAGAGTCCAACTGGCTGCAGGAAAACGTATTTCGAGACCGGACTTTCTAACTTTGGTATCAGCCTCTCATGGTCAGTGGAGAGCTAATCCTCTCCCGATGAATTGGCTCGAACTTGGTTTCCAGCTGAACTTTAGAGTGGCGGGGAAATAGCCGTGGCACACCTTTTTTCCATGACAACCTACCACTCGCTTGTTTCATCTTTGTTGTTGGAGAGTGCCCTTGAAGTCCGTGACGGCTGGAAACCACGGGGATGAACCCCTTACCCTTTATATGTATAACAACCACACTGTAGATTTTTCTATTATCCTTTATCATGCCCTACATGAAGAAATCGACTTATTGCCACAAGACCATGGAGGAATATTATTTGAATAATTATATTTCCTACTGAATATGAGATGAAGAAAATGGCCAGAGATGGTGAAGCTACATTTATGTCCAGAAGCAAAACAAGGGGCCTATCTTAGAATTTGCTTAATGGATCAGGTAAATTGGACGAAAGCACGTGTCTGCGGTGGGCGAAGAGCTTTAAGTGTATGTTAATTTACCAGGAAGTGAGGAAGAAAAAGAAATTCGAAGATCTAAACTTCCATCATGGCTCCCTCGACGAATTTAAAAGGCTGTTGAGCAAAATTAGACGAATTTCATGTTCTTTCTCGGCATATACCGTTTTTATCTGTTTGCAGGAATCCATTTTCGTCCCCAACATTCTTCGCGCCTTGCTGTTCGTTATACGTTCGGTGATGATGATTGCCTTTGCGCTCATAGCAGTGTTGCAATAATTGTTAAGCAATTCTCTGTAAGCCAGGTAGAACGTCCAAACCTATCTTCAAACCATATCCGTACGGGCATTTTGCTAACGACATGCAATATCCACCAACTGACGCAATGATATCGATGTCTGATTACTCTCTCTGCCAATGCCGTTCTCAACACTAACTTCACTTCCATTCCGAAGTGGGCAGACCGACCACGACATTTCTCTTGTGCCTTGCTGGAATCTCACCTGTTCCAGCGCCGTGTACAGCCGGATGCGCACCGTGGCCAAGCTCAACAAGTTCCACTGTGCCGGAAATTGGATTGAAATAAAAGAACTTGATCCAGAGCTAAATTACTCATATGCGAAAGTAAAGCACCTTCCTGAAGAATTTATCTTTCTTCAGTTTTTTGTCATAAAAGTTGGGTTGCGAATGATTCCCCAAAACTGGGGAAGTCTGTCCCAGATTCGCTGTTAAATTGAAGTTGCGTTTCTTTCCCAGAATCGTTAATCTCTCACCACGGGAAAATCTATAGTTCATCTCGCTACTCTCAAAGCTTTCTCAATAGTAAGAGGCGATTGGAAAACTGCTTTGGTTTTCCAAGAGGCTTTAATATTGCAATGACCCTTTCTTCCGTAGGAGGTACTCCCTCTGCCGTCACGGTTCCCAATAAAATTTGCTCCAGCATATCTCAAAAAATGCTAAAACATCTCTCTGAATATGCACGCTAGCCTCGAATTTGGTTTGCTTATCGCACCCTTGAGCTTTGGTGTAAAGTTATTGTCATCCCAATCCATGATGGATGGAAAGGATGAAACAATGGATGGAGGAAAGGATGAAACAATGGAAGTAAATTAACGTAATAAATGTTGGCGTTTGATATTGATTTTTTGTTAGATTCACTTGACAAGTTATTTATCACAAATAGATCAGAGAATGGGGATTTGTTGCAGCGACAGTGTAAAAGGTAATGATGTCATGTCCAAAAGAATGTTGCTCATTATTTGGTTTTCTCATGATTTTTCCACTATAACCAAAACTTTAGATATAGTAGTAGAAAAGTAGCTTTGTAGTGCTCATTTCCATTGAGAGCAAAATGTAAATCTGTTTTATGAAGATTTTTGACGATTTCATAAATATGTGGAGTAATGTTAAGATAGTTAATTCTTAAAAGTCCTTATAAAGAAACTGTTACATTTCTAGAATTGTATACACCCCTTCAGTTATAGTAAGCACATGAAAGTAGGTTCATAAAGTTAAGATTATCATATTTTAAGTTGCATAAATTAAGTGCATAATGAGTTAGAATATGTATGACTAATTTACACCATTCCTAGCAGTGATGACAATGATCGTGTTGTTTTGTTTTATAGGATCCAGTGCATCAGGTTTAAGTAGCCCAGGTTGGTTTACATATTTCATAACCTGTTATTCTGCACCCCATCATGCTTGCTAATTTTAATTTTTATTAACTGTAAAGTTATGTTTTAATAATATTTTCATTCAGTGTCTATGCTTAAATTTTCTCACATAATATAATAATATTGGTATTTCATGTTTTTGTGCAGCATGTTCACATTCATAGTCAGCATTTGTGGTAGTTAAACTCTAAAAGTGAAATGTGTGTTTTGTACTTTATTTTAGCGTGTTTGAACTACATCATAATATAGTATAAGTATTTCTCACTTTTGTTCGTGACTGTAGATGTCATGTAATTTTATGTACTGATAACGATAAAACAATGCTAGTGGGAATTGAAATGAACGAACGCGTTACTAATTCATATGAAAACTAGGGGATATTGTCAGACAGATGGACAAGCTGGCACGCAGGGATGGTCAGAAAGCCTCCGAGGGATATACGGAGAGAGAGCAACAGAGGAATGGCCGGAGAGAAAGAGAGACAGACAGACAGACAGACGGGCGATGCCCGGACACAAAAAGGGGTGAGGGAGGATTGGACATAGAAACACGGAGGAATGACCGGACAAAAAGACACGTGGGGGATGACCAAACAAAGAGACAGGGCAGCGAAGGGTTAGAGGCACGGAGGGATGACTGGAGGGAGAGAGAGAGAGAGAAGAGCGAGTGTGTGAGGGAGAGACAGTGGCGGCTTCTTGGGGTAGGTATTGCCTATTCTGATGAATATGAACCGGTTTAAGACATTTCACAAATAATCAATTTTAAACGGCTCTTACAATTTGAATATTTTTCGTCTGAAAATGTCAAATGATCATTTCAGTGCCGTTGCACCTGCTCATTCCAAGATGCAGCAGGGGCGCGTAAAAGAGGGCAGCTGGGGCAACGTCTCCCATTCACATACAAATTATTATTATTCTGATTCAAGTTAACCGCTATAATTTATATCTGTTGCACGGAGAAATGAATTTTGTTTTGTGAATGGCCGCGAGCGTAACTGTTTGAGTGTTGTGTGAAATAAGGAGCCCCAGGACTCTTGGTTTCCTCCGGGCGCCCTGTTTTTAAACCTGAGTGGTCAGCCGTGTTTCCTCTCTTCCTGCATCGTCGCGCTCTCTCGGAAGGCATGCTCGGAAGATGTCTCGCATCGCGCTTTCAGCTAGCGGGCGGAGAGCAGAGAGGACAGCAACTGGCGTCGTGTAAACAGCACCCGTCGAGGTGGGTTGGTCCACGTCCTGACGGAGGGATGCAGAGAAGGCTCTCAAGTGTTCCTTTCTCCAATTTTTCATCGTCTTGCTTTTCATTTCATGTCACGTATATTCTTTTCACTCCTTTTTCTTCCTCACTGGCCTTCTCTATGCTGAACGCCCACCCATGGGTTTGCCGTGCATGGCGACCCGTGTCGGAGGGAATGTGTGTCCTGGCAGTTGAGAGACATGTTTGTTTCCCAACTAGTCCTGGTGCTACGTTTTTTTGGCTTGCACTAAGGGGTACGTTTACGTATTTTGGGGAACATCCCTTGCAGGTGTCAATACACTCGCTTTGGACTCGGAATCTTCTAGACGGGCGGTCGGAAGCTAACCCACTCCCGATCAATCGGCTCGGACTAGGTCTTGCACTGAACTCCAGGGTGAGCGGGGGATCCACGGCGGTGCAGCGCTGTGACATTCCCCTACTATATCTCCGTGTCAGCCCTGGCACCCCAGTGGGGTGTCCCCTTGTTGGACTCCATGGTGGGGGGGAGAACGGAGATGAATTCGTGTCCGTCTCATGGATATTCAACAATCCCCCCTGCCCTCTTCCGCAAGGAAGAGGAGATGTGACAGACCAGTTGATCTAAATAGCTTCTTCCTCCGGGAAGAAGATAACCAAGAAAGCCTCGGTTTCTCTTGATGTCTTGCTCTGAAACTGAGAAAACTTTTAAAAGTGTTAGTGCGGTCCGCCTTGCGCGAGCAATTGAGGAGAGTTTTGGAAAGATCCAAGCGGTCATGCCACAAAGAAATGGGACCATTCTCTTTGAAGCGCGCACCGACGAACAAATAGACAAGATTTTAAAAACTAAGCAGATTGCCGGTCTCCAAGTGGAAGTGACCACTCCCCCTACCCTTAACCCTTTCACTGCTACGCGTTACGAGCGCCGGCCGCCGCGCTGTGCTAAGCCATCCGGCGGCCGCCGCGCGCCGTGTGCTGAATAATTTTTCGTGCGGTCTTCTCTTGCGCGCGCTCTCAGTTATCAAAACAACGTGCACTTTCCGTCCTTCTTTTAGATCTGGGCTTTGGACCGGCACCTGATCGTACCAAGAAACAGTGCCAAACGTCTAATTTTTAAATCGAAAAATAAGACACGTACCGTACACCAGGAAAGCAAAATCACAAGTGAGAAGCAGGACCCGGAAATGTGTTGAAGTAAACACGGAGGGTGGATAGACAAAAGGTTTTTGTATTCTGGTACTGCAATAATCTTTTGACCTGCGCGTGCTTGGCCGGAAACGCGCACGGGCCCCAGGACGGCCCGCGGTGCAAGCAGCCCATGGCTTCCACAACACGTGAAAAATCTCGCAACAAAAGTATTGAAACGCTATTTAGTAGGCACCAAAATAAACTTCAAAGTGTCCAGAACAGGACCCATGTTGTGGCAATCGCCTAATTTCGAACGCGACCGAACAACGGACACGAGAACCCGAAAGAGCAGCGCGATGCACCGGTGCGTCGATAGCAGTGATGGCACGGCGAGCTCTGACGCACCGGTGCGTCGTTAGCACTACGGGCACTGCAATGCTTGACGCACCGGTGCGTCGTTAGCACTACGGGCACTGCAATGCTTGACGCACCGGTGCGTCGTTAGCAGTGAAAGGGTTAAACTATGTAAGGGAGTGATCAACCCTGAAGACTTTGCGTCTGAAAACGAGAATGAATTTCTTTCCTTTTTTTAAGAGCTACGGTGTAACGGAGGTGTACAGGATCAGGAGGAAGGAGAATGGGAAAGAGATCCCCACTCCCACCTTGATCCTGACGTTTAATCTCCCTTCTCTCCCAGAGAAAGTTAGCTGTGGTTCTTATAACCTTCGCGTGCGGCAGTATGTGCCGAACCCCCTGCGCTGCTTCAAGTGTCAGAGGTTCGGTCATACCCAACAAAGGTGCATGGCCGTAAACCCTGCTTGTGCAAAGTGCGGTAAATCCGCGCATGATCCGAACCCTTGTTCATCACCAGTCCGCTGTGTAACTGTGAAGGAGACCATGTGGCCAACTCTAACAAGTGCCCCACATATATCAGAGAGAGGGAGATTCAAAGGATTAGGTTGACGAAGAAGGTATCTTTTCCGGAAGCGGAACGCCGCCTGGTGAAGAACCTGTGGATCTCAGGAGTTCTTTCTCTAGCACTCTCGCGAACACGGTCAAAGCGACAAGTATTCAGTCTTCCCCTGCTACTTCCCCCAGTAGCGAACTTCTGTTCCCAGGTATACCCACTGGACTTCCCTGAGGAGACATCGCCTTTGCAAGGTGGGAAAATAATAATCCCCACAAAATACAAAACACCACCCAAGAAGGCAACACAGACGAAGACAACAAGATTCCACTTCTCAACCGCGCAAGAAGGCTGATGTCACACGGCCTTCTGGCCTAGAAAACAATGTTGATAGATCCTCCAAACTCCGACCACCACCCTTTCTGAAACTCGCTCTGAGCGATCTATCAGCCTGTCCAGCAGTTCTTAGGATGAGTCTGCCTCGGAAGAAACTTCAGCCGGGGTGGACACTAGCTCTTTCGGGCGGCAGAGGTGGAAAAAAGAAAAGAAATCCTCTTAACTTCTTAAACAACGGCTCTCCTATCCTGGAATCTGAACGGATTTTCTCTCCGACGGGACGAATTAAAACTCTTGTTGTCCGTCCCGCCCCGCCTCAATTTTCTTTTTACAGGAAACGCATCTTTCCCCACCACGGCCCATACACTTTCCCGGCTTCACTCCTTATAGGGTTGATGTCGATGACGGCCTCCGCGCTCACGGCGGAGTTACTACTTTGGTCCAGGATTCGCTGCATTCTGCAGAAATCCCTGTTCACACTGACCTTCAAACAGTTTGTGTGAAGGGGTATCTCCCGTCCCTCTCACTCACTGTGTGTAATATCTATATTCCCCCAAGACAAACGATGTCGGTTGATGACCTCCTAAGTGTAAGAAACCAATTGCCCACACCTTTCTTGGTTGTGGGTGATGTAAACGCCCACAGCCCTCTTTGAGGTTCCTCTCGTACTTGTCAAAGAGGTGCTATTTTGGAATCTGTCATCGACACCATGAATTTGGCTATTCTCAACACTGGGGAACCCACTCATTTTGCCGTAGCTACGAATTCTAGCACGGCTATTGATGTAGCCCTTTGCAGCTCTTCACTTGCTATTGCTATGCGGTGGACCATATTAGAAGATCTTTATGGAAGCGACCATTACCCCACAATTGTCCACATTGATCATCTTCGCCGTAGTTTTGCACGGCCCCCTCAATGGATCGTACGACGGGCTGACTGGTCGACATTCCAAAATAATGTTAACCTGCCAGACGGTCCCTTCGGAAATGTGGATGAAATGACTGAACATTTAATAGTGCTGTACTCGCTGCTGCTTCCATCGCAATTACGAAGTCAAGTGGTAAACCGCGACACCCTTTCGTTCCGTGGTGGAATGTGAACTGCTCAAGAGCGGTCAGTGCTCGAAAAAAGGCACTGGCACGTCTCAGACATTATCCAACCGTGGATAATTTAATCGAGTATAAAAGATGCAGGGCGAAGGCTACGAGAACTATCTTAGAGAGCAAAAATGCATCGTGGAGAGCGTACGTCTCGTCTCTCAATTGTCACACGCCACCACGCCTCGTATGGAGAAAAATTCGTCAGATAAAAGGACACTCTTCACCAAATACGGTGCCAGGTCTCTTGAAAAACGGAGAAATGATCACATATCCAGATTTGATTGTAGAGGAACTCGCCGCGCACTATGAAGACATGTCAAGATGGCGAACTACGCTCCTGACTTTCTTTTGATCAAAGAAATGATGGAGAGCCGTCCGTTGGATTTCTTCTGCAGAGCGTCTGAGGATTACAACACCCCTTTCTCTATATCGGAATTGCGCTCTGCTCTCGCACTGGCAAAAAGAACTGCCCAGGTCCTGATGAAATACACAACCTAATGCAACAACATCTTCCTGATGTGGCGATGCAATTTCTCCTCCGCCTTTATAATCGCATCTGGGAAGAGCACGCCATCCCTGCTCTATGGCGAGAAGCCATAGTTATCCCAGCTCTGAAGGAGGGAAAGGATCGGTCGCTGTCATCGAGCTACCGACCTCTCGCTCTCACCAGCTGCGTTTGCAAAGTGCTGGAACGGATGGTAAACCAGCGCTTGGTCTGGACCTTGGAGTGCAGAAACCTACTCGCACCAATTCAGTGCGGTTTCAGGAAACACCGGTCAATCCTTGACCTTCTCGTCGCTTTGGCAATGGAAATTTCAAACTCGTTCGTTCTGTGACACCTTGTGGCTGTACTATTCGATATAGAAAAGGCCTATGACACCACTTGGAGGTATGGCATTCTGCGAACCTTCCACTCGTGGGGATTCAGGGGGAAGATCCCCTTATTCCTCCAAAATTTCTGATCGAACAGATCTTCCACAGTTCGCATTGGTGACAAACTATCAGTCACCCCCTTGAAAACGGCATCCCCCCAAGGCTCGGTGCTAAGTGTCACTCTGTTTGCCATAGCCATAAATAGTATAGCGTCGGTCGTGAGGGAACCTGTGAAGGCATCGCTGTTTGTGGTTGATTTTGCCATTTTTTGTTCATCCAGCAGCATAAGTGTGATCCAGAGGCAACTCCAACTGGTGCTCAACAAGCTGCATGAATGGAGCATGTTGACAGGTTTTAAGTAAATCTACTGGAGTGCACTTCTGCAGAATATACCACTTACATAGCGATCCAATCCTGTACTTGGGAGGAAATCAGCTTCCATTCGCTGACTCTGCCAGGTTTCTGGGGCTCACTTTTGACAAGTCCCTCACGTGGCGCCCTCATATCCGCACATTTCAAACCAGATGCGTCTCCCTCCTCAATCTTCTTCAAATGCTTAGTGGTACTTCATTGGGAGCCGACCGCATTACCCTACTGCGGTTATATAGAGCACTCATTCGCTCAGCATTGGATTAAGGTAGTGAAGTGTGTGGTTCTGCAGCTCCTTCCACCTTTCGAGCCATCAACAGCATACACTACGCTGGTATTCGCCTCTCAACAGGTGCGTATCGTACCAGCCGAATCGAGTGCATTCTAGCTGACGTTGGGGAGCCATCCTTAAAAATAAGGCGAGATATTCTATTAGCGTCTTATGGTGCTAAAGTGTCAGGACTCTTCAATCATCCTTGTCGCCGAATAATCACTCGCCTAAAATATGAATCTTCTTATATTCTTCGAACATCGCTACCCCAGCCCCCAGGCATTCAATTGCGAAATCTTTTGCGTGGACTTAATGTCGATCTTCCCACTCCTGTGAAACCCCCAAATGACCCGATTCCCCCTTGGAAACTCCTCCTCCCCAATATTGACTTCAGACTCTCCAATCTTTCCAAACAAATTACTAGTCCTCTGGTTTACCAGAAACAGTTTCAGGGTATGAGGGAAGCCTATCCGGATCATCTATACTTGTACACGGGCGGGTCATCGCACAAAGACGCAGTGGCATGAAGTTTTCATTGCCTCTGGGTCACCAAATCATATCGTCTTCATTCTCAGTGCAGTACATTCACTGCTGAAATGTATGCAATACTCAAAACCTTGAAGTACATCGAGTCAACGACGTTGCAGCGAGTAGTTCTGTTCTGATTCTCTCAGCTCTCTTCAAGCTGTCTCCCGGCCTTCGTCAGGCTACCTGACAAAATCAGTTCAAAACCTGATATATAGTCTCATGTCCCGCAACTATGACCTGGTTCTTAGTTGGGTTCCAGGCCATGTGGGAATCACAGGGAATGAGCTGGCCGACCTGGCGGCGAAATCAGCTACTCGTAATATTCGTATCGATGTTCCTGCTGTACCATTGTCCGATGTTAAGGCTTACTTGAAACGATCCTTGTTTAGAGCGTGGCAAACTGAGTGGCACAATACCACCTTTAAAGTAAGTGGGATAAAGAATTCTGTAATTCCCTGGCTTCCTCATCTCGCTCCTCTAGGCGTGAGAAAGTCATTTTAACCCGTCTTCGTATCGGGCACTGCCTTTTTTCTCACGGTTTCCTCCTTCGAGGAGAAACTCCTCCCGTATGTGATTCATACGGGACGGTTCTTTCTGTGGAACACGTACTTCTGATCTGTAGGAAATATGTTGGCAACCGACGAAGACATGGTCTGGGCAACTCGCTAAGGGAGGTGCTCGGGGATGACGATTCCGCGCTCTCAAAATTTTTTGCTTCTTGAGGGAAAGCGGAATATATAATCTTATTTGAGAGATAAGAATAGTGTTTTATGTTTTGTTGTTGTTGTTTTTTGGCCCCTTTACAGCCAATTTTTAGTTTTACTATGAATTTTACGTGTTTGTTGAGGCGGAATTCAAGTCTCTTTTTATGTATATGCTTTTAATCAGGGGGTAGGTTCCATGTGTAACACTTACCTAACCTATTCCCTTTTTAAAATCCTTCGACATGGGCGCCAATGACCTTGGCAGTTGAAGCGCCCTCTAAACGTTAATTAATCAATCAATGTAAACAGCAGATGACAGCATGGTAGGCAGACTGAAAGACAGAAGACTGCCCTCTCTCACTTGCTAGTTGCACTTCCAGTTTTGCGACGGGGCAGTAGACAGTAGATGCCGACAACAGTCAACTGCTGCCGTGGAAATGCGCAGCGCAGTGCAGAAGACTGTCATGTGAAGTCCTGTGCTTGTAATGCGAGGTATTGCATTTAAATTTCGTTGTGAGTTGTTTCGAAGTATTATGGGAAACGGATTAGTTTAATTAAAATATTTTATGCGCACTTGTTATACTTCTATACTAAATGTTATCATAATATTTTTGTAATTCGCAAAGTGGTACGAGAATTATATTTTTCTTCATCTGCATTGGTATGAAGAAAAGGAATATTTTTGAGGGTCTAACCCTCCCAAGTCAGAAAAAATGCAGTACTCAGGGAACGTGTAATAATATATATATAGTGAACGTTTTATAAATCGCTGATGTTGATTGTGTTTCATTGAAACAAAATTAATCATTAAAATTATGTTATGTCAACGTGCATTACGCATACTCTCAGTGGTAAGTAATGAATAATTGTTTTCACTTCAAATGACCGTTAAATGGTTAAATGCACATTTTTATTTAGTGTATCATAATTGCACTTAATTTTGCAATCGTATTCTCATCGCGCACGGCGCCAGTTTCTTTTGTCGCGGACAAAACCAGCGCACTGTCGCCGAGGGCAACTTGTCTATCCTTGCACGTTTGCACGAGTCCAGTTCTCTAAAGATAGTGAAGAAGACGAACGTTTTGGCGGGCTGTCGGCGAGTTAGCTGTCCTAACGTAAACTATGCTTAATAAGAAAGGTCCCCGAGTATACGCTTAGTCCATACTCGACGCATAGGCCATCTACATAGGCAGATAATGATTGCGCTTGCCGTCATGGAAGATTTACATTTTGAGACACATTAGCAGCGTGGGGTTTGTTTAAATGTTCACTTGACAAGAGGAGACAGTTATAATTTGCAATGTAATTATTTTATTTTTAAATTAATATCTGCGTTTTACTTGACGTTCTTAAATATAAATCAGTGTTTACAATATTATTACTGATGAAATTAGTGAACTACTATGTACACTCTTTGTATTGACTTACAGATGTAGACAAATGACTTTTGGACAATTGTCGATCTAGTCCTACATGCAGTGCCGTTGTTCTTCCTGCCAGTGAGAAAACTAAAATATATCATTCTCGAAAAGGGGCGGATGCAGAGAGTATTTGAGGCAAGAGCTAAATACAGTTTGAAACCTCCAAATTTTTTCAACAATGTTTTTTTAATGTTAACTACGCCTTGAAATAACTTAATTGGAATTCTCCTTTGAAATATGATGCGATCAATAAATGACAATTATTTTGAATAAAATGAGAATAATTACCAAAAATTGGAAGCAGGGAAGGCATACACTTCACGCATCCGCTAGAATTATATTGTCTGTTTTGCCTACCTTGAAAATTTGTTAACGAGCCCCCTCTGGAGAGAGACACGGACGGGATGAACGGACAGGGACAAAAAGAAAGAAAGAGAGAGAGACGGATGGATGAATGGACAGACGCGCAGTCTCGGAAGCATAGGACGACTTGCAGGTAAAAATACTTGTAAACTCAATATTTCCTATTATGTATACGCTTATCCGTTACAAAATTATCCTTACCTTCTTAAGATGGCGTTTTCGGCGAATGAACGTCGTGTACGCAGGGATAAAGACCATGTTGGTTTTGACATTTTCTCATGCTATGTTATTGTTTTTCTTATGTACTTCTTTAATTAATAAGGTTGGTACAAGAGTTCAAAAATCTTGAGCCGAATTGAGGCGTTGTACTGTTTCTTAGAATTTAGTGTTAGAGTAGAATTACAATCGTGAATGCATTTTTAAGAGTACCTCATTTTGTTCTTTTAGGATCCCCTTTTCGTGGCGCCGAATCACTAGGTCAGAGACTACGGTTTTTCAGGCGGTATTTAGACATAATTCGTTGCGTTTTTAAAATAAGGGATGGTTAGATAAAGGTATCTAACGTTTAAAAAAAAGCAAATAATTTATTAACATGAATAAAATTTTAGTATTTATAGCATGTATAGTTTTTACAACATAGATGATACTTGGGTAATTCACTGTAGAAACTATCCCTTAAACAGTACTGCTAACAAGCATTCAGCCTCTTCGTTCAGATTAATAACATGTGGAAGAATTTTAATGCAAGCAGTATTTGCACGTTTACCTAGGTTGCTTTCATCAGAAAGTTTTGCAGCTTATTCGAGATTATGAGAGCTTTTCGTACTAGTAGCATTAGCATTAGTATTAGTATTAGCATTAGTGCCTGCATTGGTAGTAGTAGTAGTAATAGTAGTAGTAGCAGCAGAAGTAGCAGTGGCGGTGGCATTGGCAGTAATATTAGTAATGTGGGTGGGGGTGGTGGTGGTAGTAGTAGTGGTGGTAGTGGTAGTAGTAGTGGTGGCAGTAGTAGTAGTAGTAGTGGCAGTAGTAGTAGTAGTAGTAGTGGCAGTAGTAGTAGTAGTAGTAGTGGCAGTAGTAGTAGTAGTAGTAGTGGCAGTAGTAGTAGTAGTAGTAGTAGTAGTAGTGGCAGTAGTAGTAGTAGTGGTGGTAGTAGTAGTAGTAGTAGTAGTAGTAGTGGCAGTGGCAGTGGCAGTGGTGGTAGTTGGGGTACTTGTGGTTGTGATGGTTGCATTGAAAGTAGCAGTAACAGAAGTGTAGGATTAGTTTGAGTAATATGAGTAGTTGAAGCATAGTAGCAGTAGTAGAAGTAGTTGCGGAGGAGGAGGAGGAGGAAGAAGGCCAGAATGGATTTAAGACCGGGGATTTGACGACCGTCATCAGGCGAGAAGGTTTCTGTCACTGTCAATCGATGACAAATGTAAACTCGAGCTCCAACCGGCTACAGACACGCTTCTTGTTATACACTTTTGTGAGTCGTCAAACTCAGTAAAAACTAAGACGTAGAGTAAACTTAGAGTTCGTTTAATTATGAATAAAAGATAGCAACAAGTTGCTAACAACATCTGAATAAAATAAAATGTCACTTCTGCGCAAAAGGAACTATTTGAATCAGAAACCAGTTACAGATTTGATAGTACTGCTAACACAATAACTAAACACTCTACCACCTCCCAGGAAGAAAAATATCACCACAAGAAGACTTGTTCGAGTAGTTTTGCCATTTTGACTCATTGGAACCGGACGGGAAGTGTAGTCGTTGGAACACCAAAGAAGGACCAGTGTGGTTCGGTAAAGTGGAACTCATGGGTAGGTGAACTCCCAATCATCTGGAACATTAATATTAAGTTAGTTATTGTCGTGAAATGAACTTTTGAGGAGTTAAGCTCATTTACTATCGTTTTGGAAATTGTAATGACCGCTTCTCGCAAACATACGGAAGTGCGAAACGCCTCTTGAGAGAGATACTACATTGCAAAAGTACGGGTACTAAAACAGCCCATAATTTCTCGTATTTGTAACGATTGCGTAATCCGTACATTGTGTTCGTGTAACGTCCGTCCATCCATTCCTCCGTTCGTCCGTCACTCAAGGCTAGAAGCCTTCCTGTCCACTAACTGAGTCCCACAACGTCAAGGCGATGATTGTAACAGGTCGCTAGAGAGTGTATAGCCCGAACGCGCTGGTTACAGTTTCCAGTGCAGGGTTTGCATCACTCGCAAGGAAATCGTCGTTTGAGAGGATTATTTTATATGTAGCATATACGATAGTGCTAATGAGAGCTAATAGCATATACGATTGACCTTTTTATGAATAATTTCATTTGCAAAATTATATTGTAATATAAATCTATGTGAATAAAACGGCATGTTCCAGAACAGGAGCTTTCAGATGAATATTTTTTCTTAAAGAATCCACCTGATAATTCGCTGAAAGAATATACTCTTCAGATCAACTCTTCGGGAAATTTTTATCGTACGAAAATATTTTAAAGCAGTTCAAAGCGTAGATGACGCTGCATTCAGCTAGTATTATAATATTGTAACATCTATCATACAAAAACCTCAGCTTTCACTTAAAGTCTCTTAATCAAGTGGAGACTAAATGAAAATGTCTTCTATTGAATTCAGTGTTTTGTGCTATATTCTTACAGAAGGTTTAAGAAAGAAACGGGTTTTTGCCTGGACTGAGATTTTTTCCTGCGCTTAGTTACAGGAATCAAGAGTCCTACCTCCACTTTAAGTATTCTTGTGTTATCATCTGTGTTTTTAATGCTGTAATGAATTCAAGCTGTTACAGTGATTCGGATACATTGTCACGATATAACTCAGCATTTCGTGGAAACTAATATTTTTGAAATATTGTACCTAAATTATTTGAATATCTAATATTGAGGGATAGATTTCATTAAGAAAAATATATCTCTCTAATAAGGTAATTGTAGGAGAGATTTTAAAATATCAATGTTTGCCATTTTCGATATTGTGGAGGTTTTAATGAAAATTGGACCTATGCTACGCTAGCAAGTGTGCTTTTCTCTCTTGAATAAAAAATAAAGAAAAATCTTTGAGCCTTTTGTCCTACTATCAAAAGAATTGTTCATTACAGAAAATTAAGAAAACACGCGGTGTTATATTGAAGAATATTTCTAAAATGTCCCAGGGGTTCACCCCAAAAAACACCCCAAAAATTACAAGAACCTCTTCAAATTCGAGGTGCCGCGACATGGGTCAGATCGATCGAGAGTTTGAGGGAAAATGACGTGTGTGTGTGTGTGTGTTTAGGGTCTAGATCTATTCACTTTCGGACTGGCGTTTGCGAAAAGAAAACACTTTTTCGGAATTAAGGATCCCCAGACTTTTCTACGTGTGCTAAAAAGTAATACATTTCGTATAGAAGAAAGAAAAGGCCATCGATTTTTCGATATCATGAGCCCATAATTTTTTTCCTCTCAAAAATTTCGTCTCATTTTCCTTTACCATTACACTACATTTTAATTCGGAACAAACTGAGTAAAAATTTACTTTCACGTATACTCAATTGTTTGCTAGCTGTCGGAGACCCGCTTTATTGGAGTTTAAGGGAAAAATAATAAAGTACTGATCTCATGAGTCGTTAAGTAAATATAAAGAAATCAGAATTCAGCCAAGTCAACGGTTTCATCTTTCTAATTTTTCTCCTCCTCCATCTTTCTTTTTCTTTCTTTTCCTTTCTTTTCCTTATACTCCTCATACTCCTCCTTATTCCCCTCCTCTCCTTCTCCGGTGCCCCAGCCTCTATTAATGTGGCATGTTAATTGCAGGGATCTCTAAAACACGAAACGTGGAGTGGGCTGTGAAATAAAACACTCGACTGACGACAGCGATTTACAGTACTCAACTAAAATTATTATTCCAGTTTTTAATTGGTTCTTAACAAATCAGTATAATAAACAATAAAGAAGTATATTGTTTCTGTTTTCTTTTTACTGAATTTATGAAAAAATGTTTGTTGCACCTTTGTTAGCATGGGGCCTGCACCGTTTTCATTGACACCCAAGGCACAAGAGCTTAGAATGTCAGCAAACATGCTTACAGTGTGCTCACGGGGTCAAATGTCTTGAACTCACACAGAAATTACTTTTTACCCTGAAGTCGCTCTGCGTACTTTCTTGGGCTGACGCTTAAAAATCTAATTCTCTCTCCCATTATTTCCAACACGCAATTTTCGGAAATTTACAGACAACGAAAATGAGACCAGCACCATTTTTTAAGCGTTCCTTGTTTTAACCATGGTAAAAATTAAAGAGACATTTTGGAGCTATTTTTGAGAACTGTTTTTTATTGCCTACTTTTCACCCAAAATAACTCATATTTTCAAACTACTAAAAACTACTCATATTTTTCAAACATTTGCATGATCTTATTTCAAGATGTTTTTCAACAACAGATTTCAGTCGGGAAAAATCTCTGTCCTTAATACTGTAGTTGTAGGAAGAGGCCGAAAAAAATCTGACCTTTGTTCATTTTCGGAAAATCAGGGATTTCAACGACAAAAAGGCCTACACAATTATTTCAAGCGTCCTTTACACTATTCAAAGACGAAGTTTAATTCAAATTTTTGAGAATTTGAAAATGTTTTTGATCATCACATAATGTACCTACAAAACTCAAAATATCCATTTCAAAACTCGGGGGCCTCCAGTTCATTTAAATCGATTGAGAAATACCTATTTTGGAGAAAATAGCCTTAACAGTTTAGGTGGTAGCGTTGACCACTGTCACCAGAAACGATTTGCCGTCAGTCGATTTTTCGACAAGGACCCACAAAAAAATGGTTTCTGACTACAAGAGTGAGAGAAAGTAATTTACAACATACAGAAATATTCATCCACTGTTTGAACACAAAGGAGTTTTATAAAATCCTTTTGTATAAGGTATCATGTAACATGTTGTTACGAGCAACTAGCGCGCACTTAAGACTGACGGGTCTGGAGGAATCATGTCCCTTTCTAATTTAACATTTTTTATAATTGAACTCAGGTTTTTTGAAAATTAGGTTGTTTTTTTTGGGGGGGGGAATATTCAGTTGCCAAAAAGTCACAGTGCAATGTGAATGCTTTTTGAAACTCTAAAAGATGAACTTCAACGTGATATTTTATGTTGCAACGCCAGTCGGTAAATAAAATCCCAACGTTAGAAACGAGTTAATAAAAAGTAGTGAACAGATTAATCAGCACAATAAATTAAATTATGGCAAGATAATATTTTAGGATAGCATAAGGAGAAACAGAGTATCCCCTATTTTGTTATAATTTAGTGCTACACAATTTTTCACAATAATTGTTATAATAATTTTAATGTGTACCGTATATTACAGTTCACCTGAAAAGGATTCAAATCTTGGAGTCGAAAACTTTTATAAAATGAAAATATGTTGTAAAAATTCATTGACGTCTTTATTTAATAAACAGTTTTAGTGGTCTGATTTTTTTTAAATGAAAGGAATGCAAGATTAATTTTATTTTAAAAATTAATTCATAAATTAATAGTATAAATAATCGATTCGATATACTAACCACAATTGCTTCGCCCATCCGTAGTTGGCACGAGATACCGTTAAAATGCGAGCGTTAATCTCACACTTAAAGATCGTCGAGTTCACTGATCTCTCATGCATACTAATAGGAGAATATGTAATTATTCTCAATATAAAAATAAAAATTGTTTTAATTCACTCAAAATATTTTGCGAAATCTAACATTATTTATGAAGGTATCATCATGTACCTGTGAATCATATTTGCTTTGAATCCGTTCTCTTCAGATATTCCGGAAAAGGAGGAAGGTGTTCCTGGCATTGCCTTTCTTCTTCAGGTGTAGGGTCTCATTTTGCTCGACTAAACAAAGATGAAAAGGTTTTTCTTTTGTCGTTCGTCTGTGCTACATCGCCTCTTTTGGTATACATCGGCGCAGGTTCTAGGCTGCTTCCATATGTCCGACCATAGATGAAAATACTTGTTTGTATTTTAGGAAAACTTAAACCGCCATTGGATAATGCCAGTAGCGGTTCGTACCTTCAAAATTCATGATTTACAAAATTACTGAAAAAATCGAGATGTAGACTAGTATCTAACAAATTTAGATGAAAGCTTTTAATTGTAGTACGATGTAAATATATAATCCTTTAAAAAACAGTTCACTGTACAAAAAAATTTGCATATTATAAAATATTTCTTGTCTTATTTTCTTAATTGACGAATTTTTGGGTGCCTCTGTTTACCCCTTCATAAGTCAACTTGATTTATGATAAACATGGTGAAATTTGATTCATATGTTCTGCTCCGTATGCTTTTGCTTTTTGTTATTTTGCCATCGTGAACCACCCATTATGTAGGTTTCCTACTAGTAGGAGCTTTCAATAGACTGTGCATGTTAAAAGCATTGCTTGCATGTTAATAGCAGCGCTCACGTTGGGCGCCCCGCCTGGCGAGAATCTACAGTGTGCTTAGGTCCCGAAAACTAAATTGAGTCGGGGCTGGGCGGCAGATGAAACTTTTAGCATGCGACGTGTAATGTTTGGCATACTTTTGCAACCTAGCAACCTTTCGTGTCGGTCGGTGTTGTCGGCAATAAAACAAATACGCAGTTGTTCTGTGTTTGCATTCATCCGATCCTTCTCATAACAGATGACATAAAATTAGTGTGCCTAAGGAAGGGAAAATGCTGAAGTAGACATTTAGAAAGTGGGACATCTCGTAGAGAACGCAATTAGCATTCAATACTTACGATATCTATGTGTTTCAGGCGTGTTCTGGAAATCCTAGAACATTTCGCCCCAAAAATATATTATCAGATGGGCGGATTCATATAGATATGGTTTTGGCTTAGATTTTTAATTTCTACGCACCCTGTTTCCCATTATATTGTGCATTTGTTTTCGAGACACCAAGTTCCGCTCGTAAGACTTGTAAGATCATTTGTGTCCTGGAAAGACGCGGTTTGCAGTTCCTAGCTGGGATATGAACATCCGGAACTGCATCGCGTTTCGTTTCGCTACAGGGTTCTAATAATTATCACATTGATTCCATTAACTTCTGAATTCGGTTTTGTGTCGTTTGTATTCGAAAAGGTATATTTTCTCTTACATATGTCTACCAACGTTTTTGGTACAAACAATCGTATATTTAGAAATATTTTTCATCACATTGTGGCAGAACACACTGGTTTTTATTCGCTGTAAATCGCTCGTGTATTGTCGTTGCTTGACCTGAGCTGTTCACAGGTGATGTCTTTTAGTGAAGTGTGTCAGAACAGCCTCCTCTGCTTACGAGGCACATCGAGAAAGTGTCTCTAGGTCGTCAACAACGAAAACACAGTGTCTGCAGGACTTTGAGGTGTAAGCAAAGATGAAATTCGCTGGGGAGGGGAGCGAGATTCGGATGATCGAATACCTCCCACGGAACTACTGCCGAAGATATGTTGTGAGCGAAACAGTATGTGGCCGAGCGTTCTGTGCAGGAAGACACCTGCGATGAGGCATCCCGCGTCGCCTACACTCCAGGAATTCCTGAGGCGGTCATCACTACGCGTATCAGTGACAGATTTTGCAGGTGACTGTCAAACATTGGTTCCTATCCCAGGTGGCAGACTTTTACGACAGTCTCATACAAATGTTGATCCCACAGTATGGATGGCTGAATTCTAGCGGCGGTTATATGAAAAAAGCGTGTATCGAGTGCTATTTGCTGCTACAATGAAGTTTTTAGCATGACATTGTGTTTTTGTTTTTTATGTCATCTGTTATGAGAAGGATCGGATGAATGCCAAACCGACAGACCAACTGCGTATTTTATTGCCGACAGTCACCGACCGACACGAAAGGTTGCTAGGTTCAACGGTAATGCCAAACATACATGTCGCATGCTAAAAGTTTCATCCTGGCCGCCCACCCCGACTCAATTAGTTTTCGGGGACCTAAGCACACTGTAGATTCTCCCAGGCGGGGGCGCCCACGTGAGCGCTGCTATTAACATGCAAGCAATTTTAGCATCACATTGCGTTTTCGTGTTTGTTGACTGACCTTGAAACTTAGTTCTGATTGCGCTTCGTACTTACCATGAGTTGAAACATTAAAAGCGTGCATAATCTTTATTCTGTAGTGGTAGTGGTGGTGGTGGTAGTAGTAGCAGTGGTTGTAGTAGTTGCATAGTAGTAGTTATAGTATAGTAGTATAGTATTATAGTAGTAGAGTAGTTATATGTAGTAGTAGTAGTAGTTTATAGTAGTAGTAGTAGTAGTTATAGTAGTAGTAGTATGAGTAGTAGTAGTAGTAGTAGTAGTAGTAGTAGTATATTGTGTAGTAGTAGTAGTTGTAGTAGTAGTAGTTTATAGTAAGTATAGTAGTTATAGTAGTAGTAGTAGTTGTAGTAGTTGTAGTAGTAGTAGTAGTAGTGAGTAGTAGTAGTAGTATATAGTAGTAGTAAGTAGTAGTAGTAGTAGTACAGTATAGTAGTAGTAGTTGTTGCAGTGGTAGTACTTATTGTTGCAGTACAATAGCATAAGTATATATGAAATTTATTTTCGTTTCAGCGTATCAGATCTAAAATGTTTCATTCAACAAATTTTTAAGGCGTCTTCAGTGCTAAATAAAGATGACAAAGTGATATAATAGAGATGAGAATTAAAATATTGGATGGATGGGTCAGAAATAATGAAATTTCTTTGGGAATATAAACTCGAATAATAAAAACAAACTCCGCAGGAGATAAATTGCATTGTCGAATCTTTGCAATATACATCTGGATGCTCAGTAAACCAATCCTAAGTGGTGTCTGTGATTAACCGTGAGAAAACAGCATAGGACCCGATTATGGTGTTGCCAATCTTAAAAAAAAGGCGAAAACATACGTTACATACATTAGTCTGTCACTCGGCCGCTCCAGACTTTCTCGCATGTAGTTGCTACCTGCCGCTAGACAAACATCCAATAAACTGAAATTTTCCCAAACCGCCGCCAATTTAGGCCAGAAATAGCTTTAAGAATTTCTGAAGGTTCGTGAGTGTGCCTTGCATTCATTTCACCTACGGAACAATAAACACTGTCAGAACCGCCCTAACTACATTTTTTTTCATATTTTCCCATTTTTCTGTTCCTCAATGGTAGAACTGAAACATGACATTCAGTATGTTATAACAGACTACAACCTTGTCTTATGTAGAAATTTTCATTGAAAATTTGGACCAGGTTTTGAGATAATGTCGTTTAAGCGTTACTGTAAATGTGAAATTTGAAGCTTCTTCACAGAAACCTTTTTAGTTTTTGAAGAAACTTCATTGGAAATCATTTGAAGCGCTTTGACTCACAATGCAATAATGTTGGAAATATACATACTGACGGCGTGAGAGATCTTTAAAAAATAAATACATTTGCATAAATTTCTTAAAATGGAAAAAAATATAACAAATTCGTTTCTGTATATACAGTGCACTTAGCTCCATCCGTATAAAGTTGCAAGAAACAATTTGGAGGCCATTTTGCGAGAAATGGCGCTTGAGCATTTCTCGAAAAGTAGAAATTAGAGTTTCATTTTCACAGAAAAGGTTAGGTTTCGAGAAGCTTTGAGACATCATTTGAAGCACCATGTACTTATAAATGCAATTATGTTCACAAATCGCTTGTAAATATTAGCTACGTGAGAGAAGTCAAAAAATTACATTTGTGTAATTTTTTAAAACACCAAAGATTGCAGAAATGATGTTTGTCATCTTATAGAGTACATTTAACACTATCCCTTCCAAAAGTTTTAAACAAAAAATTGGAGCTGTTTCTGAGAATTTTGATACTTTTGTAATAATGGCCAGATTTAACCAAAATTGCCTGAAAACTATTGCAACTTTCAAAAATGTACATGGCGTTACTGAAAGAACTAAATATGGAGAACAAATTTTCCTTTGAAGGAAAAATATCTTATCTTCAATATTCTAATTGTAGGAACGCAGAAAAAATCACTTTCGGCAATTTTCGAAATTTCGTAGTTAACAGTGAAAATTGGACCTATGCCATCTTCAGAAGTACATTTTTGCTCTATGTTTACAAGAAATTTAAGAAAAAATTTGAAAACCATTTTTGAGAAATTTTGAAAATGTCCCTGGTTCCAATGTCCACCCTCAAAATTTAAACATGTTTTTCAAAATCGCAGTAATTCGAGTCGAGCCGATCGACCGGGGAATATTCCTTTGGAAAAATTGTTTCGAATAGTTCAGACGTCAGTGTTGTTCACAGACGGATGGACGTTTTGAAAAAAACAACACTTTTAGGTATCAGGGGACCTCAAAACTTACATTTCCGTTAAAATTCCGAAATCTTTTTTCCGCAGCATTACCTTTCTCTACCCTATGTATACAAGAAATGAAAATCACACATGGCATATATTAACCAAATACGTGTAACTCTGTGGTATGATTCCGTATTGCAATCTATTCGGGTAATATCCGTCAATTCACAGGTGGCCACAACCCTGAATTTACCTTATAAGCAAATTATTTGATTTCCCATTAGCAATTTTTTTTATTTTGAAAATCGCACAAAATACAATAAAACCCTCATTAACACAAACTTGCTTAAGGTGAACGCTTAAGTTTACAAACAAAATTTTAGTCCCGGCAGCGACGTATGTATATCATCTAGGAGCTTGATCGGTTAACGTGAATTTCGTTTAGCACGAATTACTTTTAGCGAACGACCTTTGGTCCGTTGCGACATATTTTTTGCATTTAACACGAACTTTCCATAATTTCTCCCTTTATTTTTGTTTCTCTATGAGCCGTCGCATGGTGGCGACAAGAAACACGAGAAGATACTTCCAAGTTATTCACAAAATACGTATTACAAGCATCTATGTATACACGCCCATAGGAATTCTATGTCTCCTAGGCCGCTGCATTCGTGTGCCAACATGAATTGCCCTGTTCGAAACACGGTGCGCTTCGTACGGAAGGCGGCTTAACTTGTGACATCAGTCCGAGTCCCAACTCGAAATCTCCTTGCGGTGCAATTACAACCTAAACGACGCCTCGCACTAACCTGCGCGACAATAATGAATTCATATCAAGGACTCTAACGAGAAACCTCCCTCTGCCGCCTTTGCGCCACCTTTTATTGTGCTCAAGGCCACCCCCTCCCCTCTGCGGCACCGGCGCGTCCCGGCGCTGGACTCCGTAAGGCCTTGAACGCGGCCCTTCGTTCCCACACTTTCCAGTGCACGTAGTGCCATCGCTCTCACGCTAGCTTCGCCATTACGTTACGTCTGCTAGAGCTGGCAGGGCAATATCTTAAGAGGAAAGTCCATGGCCAAGGGGACGCACACCCAGCATAGATCTACAAACGAAACTCAAAATTCTGGAGGAAGTAAACCGTTGTGAACTGGAGTCCGTAAAAAGCAAGCAAAAGTGAAATTGCTGAAAAATATGGGCTTCCCAAATCTACCTTATCCACAATAATTAAAGATCGTGATAAAATTCTTAGTGCTGCTGCAATCTGTAAGCGTCTTCGCATGCTAAGTATGAAGATGTCGAAACTTCACTTCTAGAATGGTACAACCAAAATGTTCGCTTCCAATGGACTTTTGCTACCTTTAAGCGGACTATCATTCACTCAAAAGCAAACGAAATTGCAAAAAATAAGACATTCAGGATTTCAGTTGTTCTGCTGGTTGGCTCTACCGGTTCCAAAAGAGACACCCAATTCTACCATTACTGATTTGTGGGAAGCAATAAAGTTGATGAAACTAACAAGTGGTTGCCTGAATTTGACTCAAGTGAGAGAAAAGTATGCCTTGTGTGATATTACAATATGAATGAAACTGTAGTTTATTACAATCTTTCCCAAATCATGCCCTCGGAGTTAAAGGTGACAATTGCCATCGTGGAGCACGTAGTAAACAACGTTTAACTGTTGTCATTTTATGTAATGAGACGGCAGTGATAAACATCGTGCTTGGGTGATCAGTAAGTCCGAGAAACCGCGTTGTTTTAAGAACATAAACGTTGATACTTGACCTTGCATCTACTCTCACCACAAGAAATCTTGGATTGACAACTCATTTCGTAGTGGCTTCTTCATTTCAACAGTCGAATGATGGCTCAGAATAGGTATGTTTTGACATTGGACAGCCGAGACCATACATGATCTGACTTAACCAATCCACTCCCAACCAATTCACTCCCCTCCCTCCGCCAAAAAATCCAACAAGTCGCCTTCAGCCTTTGGATCAAGGCATTTTTTTCTCTTATGAAGAGGTCTTACCTTAAGCGACTTGTGAGAACTGCAATTCGCGCTGCTGAAAAGGAGATGGATGCGCAACTTGGAGTGTGCATGATGCAATAAAATGTATCACCCGCATCCTGCGAATCTGTGTCGTCAGAACACATACACAACATACTTTGTTTAGTTGAGGCATGGAGACATACAGACACCAATCCTGTGTACGAGTTAGAGGTAACGATACTTCACCTGACGAAAATGGAATTTTGTACGTTTCGAAACCTGGGGTCAATTTTGAGGAGATTGTTAGTGTAGATACAATGTTCCCGCGTGTGCTTCAGTGGAATCTGATGTTCAGGCAGTTGTGTCTGAGGAGCAAGAAATGTCATCAGAAGAAAATGACGAGGACAATACCATTTTGCTAACTCGTCGGGAAGTGTTACACGTCTTGAACACTTTAGAATGCTTTGCTGCAACGACCGTATTGACCGCTAGTTTTTACGGAAGCCATGGGTACAGTTGACCGTGAGGTTCCAGGCAGTTTCGTTCCTCATCTGCGAGAGCGCAATATAAAAGATTTTTCACCAGAAAATGATCTGTGACTACATTTTTCACGTTACAGAACAGTAATTTCCTTCTCGTGTGCGTTTTTGTGTTATGGTCACAAACTCAAATAGGGTTGATAATTATACTAGTTATACTATTATCTTTGAACAACGCTAGCACATTAACTATGCGGCGGAATTTTTTGTTTTCCAAATTGAATCGCGCTCACTTGAAATATCTGAGTTTTTGAATGACGTCATTAATTTTTGGGAGTAATTTAGATGAAGCCTTTGGGACAATTTCAAAGTTTTATCAAAAATGGCTCCTAAATTTTTCTTTAAATTAATTTATT
Source organism: Acheta domesticus (assembly GCA_031308135.1). NCBI lineage: Eukaryota > Metazoa > Arthropoda > Insecta > Orthoptera > Gryllidae > Acheta > Acheta domesticus. The sequence continues at coordinate 149,418,965 of JAHLJT010008446.1, read as the reverse complement.
GTAGATGAGAGTGATATACACTAAAGAAGATGGCATTTGTCCGAGTTTCACTGTTTAATTCTAAAGTTTCGAAAGTTGGGAAGTTCGAAATTTTTTCGGGCGTCTTCGTACAACTACAAAATTGAAGATAGAGATTTTTACTTCAAATGAAATTTCTTTCTCCAAATTTAGCCCTTTCGTTAAGGCGTGCCCTTAAGTTAAGTAAGGACGGACATTTCTTTGAAATTAATATTATTGCAATGTTTCCTTCCTCTTCCGTGTCCTATCTTCTGTCTTTTACATACGCAGAAGAGACTGACGTTCATAAGAGAGTAACGTCGCACGTATCGGTGCACTTCCTGGCTTGCAACTTGACAGCTTACAGAGCGCTCTTTGGTTTTTAAATGACTCTCTACATCGATATTGCTGCAAAGTCTCGATCATTTAATGACATTAAATTGAAAAGATATATTCCTATCTAATAAGTATTTGACGATCATCTGAGTGTTGTAGAACCTGACTATGATCAATCATAACGGGACCAAATCAGCGGTCCAAATCAGTTTCCATAACTTGCTTAATAATTTAATTGGCAGAGCTTTTCAAAATATTCATTGTGTTATGCCTCCGCTTTTTTGCTTGTCTTACAAATATTCAATTAGCCCTGTCTCCATATTTTCAATCTCAATAATAGTTATTTATGTCACTTAAGTCCTCTAAAATAGTATTTAAGGTCGAGGTTGGGAGGTTAACTGCAAGGTGGAACGATAGCGTTGCGAGGCGAAACGATAGCATGCATGAGTTAAGAAATGTCATTACTCTCGAAGTTCTGCAGCAATGCTTTACGGTACAGGGTCTGGGTACTGTTTTTTAAAAACATCGCATTGCGCCGGAAATACCAGAATAACAAAGGAGGAACAACAGGACGAACGAGAACAAAAGGACAAAAGCACAAAGGAGAACATGGGGGACAAAGGAGGACAGAGGGACAAAGGAATAAAGGAGAACAGGAACAAAGGACGAAGGAATAAAGGAGGACGAAGGAATAAAGGAGGACGAAGGAATAAAGGAGGACGAAGGAATAAAGGAGGACGAAGGAATAAAGGAGGACGAAGGAATAAAGGAGGACGAAGGAATAAAGGCGGACGAAGGAATAAAGGCGGACGAAGGAATAAAGGCGGACGAAGGAATAAGGCGGACGAAGGAATAAAGGCGGACGAAGGAATAAAGGCGGACGAAGGAATAAAGGAGGACATGAGAATGCAATGCTGTTTATTTCTTAATCCAAACAAACTGGATCTTATCCAATCCCAGAAGATTTCCAGTTTCTCGTGTTCTTAATTGTTTTGATGAGGTCCTCTTTCGAGAATTGGTGAACATCTTCCACTGTTTCCACAAGTTCACTGGCAACATGACTTCAGATCAGGGGCGTCTCCTGGCTAGTAGATGGGGATGCGATCATGATATTACAGATTGAACGCATAATTCCAAATATTTAAAGACTGCGTCATTCTACTTTACTCTGAAGTATTTTAGAAGTGTATGTAGCAAATTAGACACATTCTGAATCTTCCTTGAAAATCATTTTCTCATTGCATGCACTAACTTACATAAACCAAACAATAAAACAAAAAATAATAACCACAAAAAAGTACATACTTAATTTTTGAACTCGAGATCTATTCGCGTTGTCTTGGTTGTCCATCACTATCTACCTTAAGTTTTTCAGAATAGGAGAAAGAACTGAACGGAATTTCACGAATCCTGTCTATCACACAATGAAACGTTTCACTACTGTTCCCTGCCACAAGTAAGTCACCTACTACCACAAACGAACTGGATGAGCTCGCCATGTCGCACATGCACATACACACACGCAAGTTTTATTCTTTCGCGTTACGATTTCGAATTCACGATTCTCTTTAATATATCACCAACTAGGCAAAGTAGTCTATTTAACGCACATTCAGTAGTAAACAGCATTTACGCTAGAACGCAGGACACACATGACGAACGAAATAACATCGCGCGCACCGTTTCGAGTTCACGGATTGTCTCTGTCATACCATTTCCTTACATGATGGGAGTGATCTTGTTTTGTCAGGCCTGCTAACACACATCGAGCGAGTTACCCAGTTGTACTGAATCAGGTTGAAATGTGCTTAAGCATAGTTGGAAGTCTTGCTTGACTTGGGGAAAAAAGACAATCGTGCCGTCTGCTCCCCGCTTCCGGGTCACAATAGTGGCACGTGACTTCTGGGATTCCCAGGCGTGCTGACGAATTATGAGAGAGAGGAGGGCATCAGAGGAGGGGGTATGGAAGGTTATTGGGAGGGGATACACGAACGCCAATGAGAAGCCTTTGATGTGAAAAGCTATGTCACATCTCCGGCAGTCGAAACCACACAGCTTGCACACAGTGCCTGGCCGTGAGTTCAATAACCTCGCCAACGAACTGAGGTCGTTCAAGGGATGTTTCTCGGCCCATCACATCCAGCGAGGGGACTAACGCGTATTGGACCGCGCACATAAATGGCGGGAGGGAATAGAGAAAGAGAGGGAGATACTTAACAGAAGAAAATAAAATACTTTACTGAAAATATTTTTAAGTGATGGAAAACTAGGGGATGTAACAAATCACTCGCATACATTGAGCCTACGCTACTGCTTCAGATTGAATCCAAGATGCATCTTTGTTGTAGGAACTGCTCTCCTCCCAAATTCCTCCCAAAATGCTTCGACGTCGTCTTTTGAAAGAGTGACAGCATTGCCATTCGGTTTTTGAGTCAGTCTGCGATCGAATCTCTTCGCGTCTGTTTCAAACAGCGTATTCTGTACATGGAAATCTTCTCTACTTTGCAATGTCTAATTCGTTGGACATATTCTTGGATTTTCTTTTTTAGCTTCTCAGCTACTGTTAGCCTTGTGTCATTTTGAATTTGGTATTTTTGTTCAACATGAAGTATTTTTCGTTGAACTTAGAGGTGTGCTTTGATTTAGGGGATGCCTCGGCTAAAAGTAATATTTCACGCCGAGTGTCGGCTATCGGTTTCATCATTCTTTTCGCCCATGGGGGTACGGAGCTGTTTACTCTCTCTGGCAGACGGCCGTCGGTATTCTTGGCTGAGCCCGAAATTATCTGAGGTACTAGATATCCAGTTGCATACACGATGTGATTGATTTCAGTAATATCTAGATCTCTTCCTGAGGTCTTTACAACCTCATTTAAGATAGAATTTGCTGTCTCTATCACTCTCTTAACTTTAGGATTTTCGTACATTCTTCTCAACGGTGCACGAGATTCGAATGGAACTAGACCGACTCGTTCTGTCTCGCGTCGAAGGAGGTTCAGCATCATGTCCTTATCGTTTGATTGATAGCCAGATGAATTTTCACTACTGACGGATGTTTCACTGGGATGATATGAACTTTCAAGAGGACAATCGATTTCAGGAATATTAGATGGTTCCAAATGTTAGTCATCTGGCTAGTTCGACCGAAGAACATACTCCGCGTTTCTCTGAAAGTCTGCAAGTTGTTCTGCTGTGAATTTTCCACTACTGAGTATATATCGTCGTTGACTGGCAAGCTTCTTTGAATCTAGGGTAGGTCTCATATCTGGGTTCTGTTCTCTCCATTTGTTGAAAACTTCTATTTCTGAACCCCCAATTTTCGCTTTTGCGTAGTAAAAGCACTGCATCATCTCCTTTAATTCATCCCGTGTCCATCTCTGACGATAGCTTCAGGCTACTGCCGGATCTGGTTCCCTGGAACTAACATCCGTTGGATAGCCAGATGTCGACAAGGTGACATTAGTTGGGTTTCTGAGCAAGTATGGGTCATTGGTAGAACAATGAATGTTAAGATTCATTACTTTTGTGTTATCCATTTTGCTCGTGGGTTTTAAAGAAATTTTCGCAGGAAGCAAATTCGAGTTCACAGATCACACTTAATCCATGGGTTATTTTCTTTTATCCCTTACTGCGACCCACAGTGGCCTCGGGCATCCCCCCGCAGGGCCCAGCAAACGTTCCTCCGATCGTTAGTAGGCATTACTAAACCCTACGGGATTTTCTCTGGCCACTGAAGGCAGCCTCCGTCGCTGGGTAATGCAAATTTGGGCCTTCACTCTAATCAGTGGTCTGGTGTGCCAACCCATTCTATCTCCTTTACCCTCCATGGGCAGGAAGTTCAAAGGTTATAACCCTTCCCTCTCTACTTACTTCCCACTCTCCTCTGGAGTACTACTTTGACCGACCTCTCACCTTCAACCTATTCAGCATGCGAGACCCTACCAGTAGTTACGCTACCACCGACATAGCTCTCAGGCTCATGGGGTACACAAGCTCCACCACCAGCTATATTATTATTATTATTATTATTATTATTATTATTATTATTATTATTATTATTATTATTATTATTCCTCCAAATCACGACTAAAGATGTTATGTGTCGGCTGAATATAAAATCTACTCCAGGTTGCAACCAGCTACCTAAAGAGTAGATCTAGGGGCTGTTGGTGCCTCTACAATACTTTGCGCAAAATGTGGGCTGTTCCAAATAAAGCGATTTCGTGCACTTCCCAGTCTTTTGAATTACCTGGGAGTTTAGATAAGTTCTTACACAAATTTTGCGGAACAAATCCCAGAGCTCCGATAACTATCGGGACGACCTGTGCTTTTACGCCCCACATTCGGCTGATCTCGATTTCCAAACTCTTGTATTTAAGACGTTTCTCTGCCTCCTTGGTAACGACGTTTTGATCCATTTTATTATTATTATTATTATTATTATTATTATTTTGGATGAATCATTATATTACGTTACTTTTAATTATTAGCATGTTTTCTTCGTCCTTCTTTCCAAAATGTTTTCAGTCTCTGGCAGAATTTGTTTCATTCAGCGTCATTCAAATTATTATACGTATTTCTGAAATTGCTTCAACAATTTTGAAGTGCATATAGAGGAGAAGGTAATAAGAGCCCATTTTTTATTTTGACTTAAAAAATAAATTTAATGCTTATTTTAAAAACAAATTTGATAACCTTATCTTCAATATTTGTGTAATGTATACAAAACGAATATGTTCTTAATTGTTCAGTGAGTGGGCAAAAAATCAATGAATCCATAGAAGTCATATTTGAAAAAGTTGATGTGATGGTGGTATTAATATATTAATACTCGGGTTTAGAGAAATTAATTAAATATTTACTTTTGTAAATGCTATTTTATTACAAAAACTTGGAAAATGAAATAAATCATTTACAAAAATCTCAAATATAAATGTCCTTTTCGGCCCCAGTATAGTACTCATCGTGCACTTACACATCACACATCACAATTCCCTGGAGTCACAGTCCTCGGTGGTTGGCTGAAAATAGTCCACCACAAAACAAACAAGGCGTTTGGCCCTCACAGGGACTTTCAACCCCTACTAGTGATTCCAAAGCAGACTCCTGAATTAATAGTCTGATTCTCCATCTTCCAGCTTTCCAGATTCCTCATCCTTCTACTTTCCATGATAAGTAAATATTCGACTCTTTTTCCCGCTCATCCCCCAACAACAGTTTTTTTCCTAATTTAGTTAAAACTGCTTCTTCGAAAGGTTTGTCAACACAAACAAGTCTTTGAAGAGTAGATACTATTACGTTATGGAAGCCGTTTTCAAATAAATGTCCTTTCTCTTAACTGCGTTGGCTTAACCAGGTCTTCAGTATTCCAGTTTTTCCTTGCTGTTTTGGGCCTAGAACCTTTTGTGGCATCTAAAACAAAAATAGTACGAATACAAGTGGTAGTGTATGGAATACGATCCCCTGAAAGTTTGGGCCTCATTTATGCATCATAGTCCGGGGTTCATTTTACAGCCATCGCCATATAAAAATTCTGCAAACCAAAACCGCTGTTGGTTACGTTCGAGATTACAGATTGCAGGCTGAAAAACAATGGCCACAGACTTTCCTTACAAAGTTTTTAGAATCGAGAAAAAACGAACACCTCTGTTACTCATCAGCTCTCATTCACACCTGAACAACAGACCAATGATGACAAAGGGAGTTACTAAATAGGAGTTAAAATCGCTCCTGATGGAATGCGATGTGTGAGCAGATACTAAATCTGTTTTTCTTAAATATCTCCGGGCCTTAATAGATTTTTGAGATCGCGTTTCACGGCAATAAAGTATTTCAAATGTCAAGAGGTGTTTCACAAAATGGCATCAGTATCTCAAAAATTCCAATTTCTTGAATCTCATTGTTTTTCTAGCACCTTTCAAATCTTTGGTAAAAAGTGTAGATTGATATATAATTACATTTTAACTCTTATTTTATTTGTATTAATAATTTTCTCCATCTATCCTGTTTCGACCGAAATGTAAATAAAACGTTTGTTATTAAATTATTTAAACCTTATTAAATGTCACTAAATTTGCTCATTTTTGTTATGTAGCATGTTTACACACGCAGCTCACAATAGTTACTTATTTTGTGCATGGTTTAAGTGGTATAGCCGTATTAGCAGCAGGGGCGTCCAGGAAACTGGCGGGGTTGCATTGCAGCGATGTCACTTTAACACCGGGATCGATTATCAAATAAAATTTTTGTTTTTAATTGCTCAGTAAATTTACATTTATTAATAGTCTAGATTTTTTATTAAAATGAGTTGATATGATTTTCTGTGCAAAAAGGTACTTCACCATACTTTTACGCAATGCTTCTTTTGCAGCCCCTTGCAGGTTAAAGATTAACCGCCTGCTACTTCTCTGTGCCCTCCTGATGGCTAAGCTAATTTGTGTTACGTAAAATAATTTGTATTAATTGTGAGATACTTTAGTTTCATTATTTACTATGCTTATATATACATAGTAGTTTTGAAAATATTTTCACCAGCTTGTATCAAACAATTTTGTTAATATGCGAGTACATAACTTGTATTATAATGGACAGTGAAACATTTGAAAAAATAAGTCATTAGAAAAGTTGTCAAACTTCGAAACAAAACTGTGGAATATAAGAATGTTAAAATTGAGAGTCTTAAAAAGTAAAACTTCCAATTACCACCCCTCAGGAAAGCGTAATTGTTATGGGAAATCAGCTGATTTTTTTTTCTCTTTGCTTTCTGAACCGATCGAGGGTGAGGGAGAACAACGATGTTAATTGTCACGTTTTAATGGCCATCCTCATAAAGCATGAGCCATTTCAGGTGTGAAAAATACACCTTTGTCTTCTGCTCACGTAGGTGAAAAAAGACATGTCATTTAATTAAGAAACGCTACTTCAAAGTAATCGTAGTTCCTCGAATGTCTCTTGTATAACGCCCAGAAGATTGTGATTAAGATGAGTAAGTGCCTAACGTATTTCTAACATCGCCAAAGAAAAAATCTTTCTTGAAATCGATACGACAAAAGACACATTTGTGTGTGGCCTGATGCTCACCTCAACCATCACCAGAAATTAGGTGCGCTCGCCGGTCGAGGCCACGTCATCAGGATAGGGCACTCACGGACTCTTGATATTAAAGTTTAGATATAATTCTTATAGGATCCTACGAGTTGTCTGGCGCGGTAATGTATTGTATTGTACTGTATTGTATTGTATTGTATTGTATTGTATTGTATTGAATTGACGGACACCATGATTGCACCGTTGGGAGAGACTTGGGCGGGATGACTAAAGCAGAGCCGCGACCGAGTGCGAACGGCGGGCAAGGTTGGATACCCTTGGGCCAGAGCGGCGAGCAGACTTGTGAACTTCGGAGCCGAGACTCGCGAGGCGACTTGACTGAAGTTGTGATTGGCAGAAGTTGCTGAAGCTACATTAAAAAAGTTACTGCCTCTTGCACGCTTCATAGCGGAAAAGTCATACACATGACTGGAAAATGAGCGATACGAAAGCCAACAAACGATATTTCATTCACATGCACAGTTTACACATACTATTTTATTGTAAGTCCACTTTCTTAAAAGTCTCAAAATTGATGTGAAAATATCATTCAAATAAACGGAGGGTAACTTATCTAATATAATTTATATTTTTCATCTCCGTTTTTTTTTTTACTTTTCTAAGGCCGCTATTTAACGGTAACGGTATACGGAGACGCACACACATCCATGCCCGAGCGGGATTCGAACCCTCTTTAGACACGAGGCAGCTGCGGTTCTTCAGTCTTCGCGATCTCGGTTATCCAGACCAGTTATCATCGACTTTGTATTTCCCAAAATGACTTTTCGGGAATTATTTGTTTCCGCCATTAGGTTTATACAAATGTGTCTTCGGGGTGTCCCACCACCTATGGGCCACCTCCATAACTTCTAAATGGTTCACAATATCGAAATACTGTTTTCGCTCAACAATTCGGAATCATAGGCCACGTAATATGCCATAGAGATATTATCTGAAATTATTTTGGTTTTAGAGAAATTTATTAATCTTTAATTTTTTAAATGGAATATTTATTTTCTCAATAGCAGTGGGTAGATAATAACAAGAGGAATACTATAATGGATCATGGGTTAATTTTTTTATAGTAATTTGAGTATAGAATTATTCTTGCTGATTTAAAGTTTCAATGAACGTTTCTTGTAATAGCCCTGGCAACTGTCGCGTTCGGGGAAGGTGGTCTTCGCGGTGCCGAGACTAACGGGCAGAGGGGGGAGTCGAGAGGGGTGGCAGTGATGATACAGGCGCAATTTCGGCCTTCCGTGGTCTTGACTAGAAAGACACGGAACAAACATCAATATTAACGATCAGAAAGAATGATTTTTCTATTGATTCATCAGAATTGAACTTCTGTTCCACTGATTGAAATTCCAAAGCTTCAATCATTAAAATGAACGATATAAAGAAATTGGTATTATAAGGAAGATGCTAACAAACGTCATTTCAAACTGGACAAGAATCGAGTTCGATGTGGAATATTAAAATGTAAGGAAAGAGAATTAATGGTTGATTGGTCATTTTCACTACAATATCTCCAGATATTTCATCAAATTATAGATAGGTAGAAATGTTGTAAATTTACAAAAATAAAATAAGACATAGATAATAATAGAAGAGTAAAATAAAAGTATGCATATACATGATTTACTAAGCTTTGTGTCCCCCATCGACAGCAATGCACTCTGCATTCGTGTGTGCAGAGGCCGACAAACAGACTGTAGTGTTTTGTAAACTATAAATCGGTGCTCAGGAATTTCAGCCAGTAGAAGTTCATTTCTGATCAATGGAAAAATTCGTTCATTCTGATTGTTAATGTTGTTCCTGTGTCCGTCGTGACAGACCATGGATTGCTGTCGTTACGCCTATATCCCCATTGCCGAACTGCTCAGTCTCCCCTCTCCCCACAAGTCTCGCCGCCTTCCCCAAAGGTGAGAGTTGCAAGTGCTACTACCGGTAATATTGTTCGTTTAACCTAAAATCGCATGACAGAAAGGATAATTTTATATTCAAATTACTATGAAAACATTAACGTATGATACATCATTGCATTCTTCTTTTTATGATATTGGTAGTGAGAAAAATATACGGTTTCATTTAAAAAATCAAAGATTAAATTTCCCGAAAACGAACAATATTTCAAATAATATCTCTAGAGCGCGATGCTCAAAATGCGAAATTGTGGGGCAAGGATTATTTTACTGGGGGTAATTTCGCATTTTTTAGGGAAAACTGCATTTCGATATCAAGAACCGTTTGGAAGTTATGGGGATGGACCGTAGATGGTGAGACTTCCTGTATGTATGTATGTATGTATGTATGTGTATGTATATGTGTGTGTGTATATATATATATATATATATATAATTGGTATTATTTTCACGTCCACAGAATACGGAGTAATAAATAGTCACATTCCATCTGCAACATTGTCGTATCTTGAAAACGAAGTACCATTTCTTGAGATTGATTTTCAAAGAACTGTGTAGTGGCGTGTCTGTAAGATGTTACGTCTATCAAGTGTACAAGAGACAACAGGAAGCAACTTCGGCAACATCCGCCAACCGCGACGCCTCGTGTCTGCGCCGCTTCGCCTAGCGGACTGATGTTGCCGTTGTCTGTCTTTTTTGCTCCCGCCTGTGCGCCTGCCCGACCCTGGGCGTTGCCCCTGGACGTTGCCAACCAATTGCCGTTCTCCTCTGCCCACTCGGCATGAGACAGCTCTCATGAGACACTCTCGAGGTGTGACAATTGTACATACGTCACTTTTTATTGAATATTTCATTTTCGGGCGCGACATATGCTATAGTCATTGGTTTCTTTAGTGTGATGCATGTTACACCATTTCAGATAGCGGTGTTCCCCTTACTGGAACATAACCCCTTACTCGACCTATTCGTTGGCTTGCAAGGTTTCCTTCTTCCAAGTGCTCAGCGGGATACCGTCCTATCCAGAAACCGATTCTGGTTGAATTTTATTTATCTTCGCCAAAAACAGTAAAACGTGAATGTGACATTTGGCGAAGAAGTGTAAGCCTCAGTTGCATATTTCACATCGCTACTACGAAAAGCAAGACAGGCAATCGCCAGCAAATCACAGCACTCGTGGCTGGACAGTCTCTTCTCTTGGCGCCATTATCAAAAATATTCTTAAAAGAGGAGTGGTAGGGTCGATATATACGCGATACTCAAATATTCCTTCCCAAAGATTGTGTGTGCAATATATATATTTGCAGCAGCATCTTCTGTTCGTCAATTTTCCTTCTTTTTATTTCTTTCCTTTCCCTTCTTCTTCCATCTTCTCTTCTCCTGGCACTGCTGGCAGATCTCTTTTTGCCACGTTGGTGGGAGAAGCCGGCTTAGGGAAAACACCGCAAACCGATGTGGAGGTCGGCCGATGCCGCTATCCAGCGGGAGAAGGTCACCGCCATCTGCGATAAAATATGTAGTACACTGACGATATTAATGCCTTAGCAATTGGCGCGCCCGGAATGACCAATCAATTATATAACGGAGTTACACACGTAGCATTCGCCCATGATGTTTAGGCAAACAAGTATACACGAATGTTCTGCTAGTCACGTTCTGATGCAATTGAGATTTCATGCCAATGTCAGGTAGTAGATCTCATATTTGCCGTACATTTAAATGTTCAGCATGTCCCTAAATAGTATGATTTTTGCAGCAGCTTCTTCTGTTTCTCAATTTTCCTTCTTTTCATTTCTCTTTCCTTTGCCTTCCCTTCTTCTTCTATCTCCTCTTCTCCTCGCACTGCCCCTTTTCTTTATTAAAATTGCAGAAACGTTGCAATCTTTATTAACATTGCAGGAGCAATTCTATATTAACATTCTCCTGTTCGTTATTAACATTAACAGAATAATGCACTGAGTGAAATATAAATATATGTTAATCAAGTGTTGAATGAATTGTACACTACTTGAACTGAAATGCAAAATGTATTCCTATATTGGGGTTCAGATTAAAGAAATATATTATGTATAATACTAATGTTTATGCATCAAGGGTTCTAGTGATCGAGTGACAGACAGCTCGAGGGCTTTTTTTCTCCCGAGATGGTTAGAACCAGTTAATGCTCGTGGCACATACAAGATTTTATTTTTTATCTAAGTTAATGATTCATATTTTCGTACTTACTAATTAACTAGATGTTAACTTGACTGGGGTTGTCTTTCATATTTCCCTTCCATAATTCACTTCATAACAAATCTTGTAATATCATTCAACTGCTTTCCTTTTTCCTTGTACCCATGATTATTTCGACCAAGATAAGTGAAACAGAGTACGTCGAGCTCCGTATCGAAGGCAATAACAAGCAATAACGTGTCATTAAAAATTAACATATTTATAACATGTAAATGACTTAAACATAATTACCCGAAGAAAATTAACAAACGTAGGAAGAAATGTATTAAATTAATGTTTTAATTCTACTATATAAATTGTACGATTCTTAATTCTTCTATTTTTGTTCTATTATAATTTTTATTCATACTGCACCATTTTAATTTTATGATTATAAATTGATAATATCAAATTTCAGAAATAAAATCACAGATTCTAATTACAAAAAATCTTACATTTTAATTCAAGTGAATGAAGAAAAATTACAAAAGAAAAAAATTCATAAATTATTATTATTATTATTATTATTATTATTATTATTATTATTATTAGATGAAAACAGAAAAGAACGAATATCATAACGAATAATTATCAACTTCATTATTATATTTTCCAGTTAAAGATATCTTATCTCATATTGTAGCGATCAATCGCCGGAGTATTTATCAGTCTATCTACCCCTTGATCATCATTGACTCCTTTAAAATATTATAGACCCCAAGGGGGTGGATAAAGACGCCGTTGGGAAGCCCTGCTCTCTCTCTTTGTGTAGTCAGAATCAAAGTTTTGTGGGTATTTGATACTTAAAAATCGGTTGATGACAAAACGTGTTTGTTCGTCTGTGTTTGTCATTTGTCTTGGTTTTTGTTTCTTCATCCGTCCGTGACCAAGGCTAACACCTAAACCGTTCAGGCGGTTCCCTCCAAAATTGATATTCTCCAACGAACTCGACGCCTTGCGAGTTTGAAATGGATATATTGATATTTGAGGATGTTTTAAATGAAGTCTTGTTTATATTTTCAAAATTTTCTAAAAAATGACTCCCAATTTTTGTAATATTTTTTATCTCAGCGTAGAGAACGCTATGAAAATGGTGCAGGTTTCATTTTTACTGAAATATCTGAATTTTCGAAAATTCCAAAAGTTCTACGTTTTTGGGATCTTCCTACAACTACAATATTGATAATAGATATTTTTCTTAAATAAATTCTGCTCTAAAAATTATATATTTAAATAAGGTCACATACAATTTATTTCAAAAACTAATCATTTCGCGTAATTTTTCTTGAAGTGAATACATTTTTTTCTCAAATACAGCTCCAAATTTGTTCTTACATTTTGCCGTGTATAGATCAAAGAACGCTTGAGATATGGCGCGGGTCTCTTTTCGTTGAACTCTCTGAATTTTGAAATTGCAAAATTTAGAAATAATGAGAAAGATGTGCTATTGTAGCACATTATTAGTTATTAGTAGCACATTATTAGTTACATGACATAGTAGGCTGAAGTGGAGCTAAGTATATCTATGTAACAATGTCCTTGTCTGTAAACATTTTATATTTGGCTCTAAAATGTACTATAGTCGGAATATAACTAATTTTACGTGAAAGATATAAAATTTCAACTGGCCATAACTTCGTGAATTTTTATCCAAATTAATTTTAGTTGGTTAAAAAATTAAACTTTGAAATCTCTACTTTAAATATTGTGCTTCAAACAATTTAATATTTCACTATAATCTTCTAACATTTGAGGGACGTACAATCGGTGCCACCCTAGTTAAAGACTCACATTTGATATGTGTTTTATTGCTTTATTCACTGTTAGTGTGCGCTTGACTTCTTCCATCTCACAAAGCATTCATACGGATAATCTGCACGATGACACTCGACCACACACTGCTTGGTTCACAACAGACCTGCAGAACATCCGCTGGGTGCTGTTTGACCATCCACCCTGCAGTCCGGGTCTCGCCCTCTCACGATTCCCGTCTTTCCGTGCACTTCAAGAAATTCTTGTCTGGTCACAATTATGTGTATCACAGTTACGCAGTTGCTTGAGGCTGTCAAACATTTGTACCTATCTCAGGCGGCAGATTTCTACGACATTGGGATATAAATGTTGATCCCAAGTATGGCAGATGTCACAATTCTGGTGGAGTTCGGGCATTATATTTTAATAAATTGCATAAATGTGACACCATAATCGAGTGATTATGCAAGCCTAGTCGTATCCATATTTTGTTAAAAAGTTACTACACGTAGAACAGTTTCTCATGTACATTATTGAACTTTACTGAATTCGACCATGCAACACATGCCGCCTGTGTCAATATCACAGAAAATACATTGTTACCCGATAGTGTCTTCTTAGCGGGTCACCGAGTGTCGTCAAGAAATACCACTTTTCGCCAGAGAAGAGCGACACACAATGTACCGTGCCTGCTTGAGCCTGGTCCTGCCATTTCTATGAACTTTTCATACCAAAAAAATATTTTATAATAATTGTATCTAAATTCTTCATTAGTACTTTCTTACGTTTATAATATGTGATACAATTTTTCTAATTAATTGTATATTTTGACTGTACTCCATTCCAACATGCACATTTCAGTCGAATCATTGGTTTCCTGGAAACACGAACTCTAAACGACACTGAACACGAAACAACCAGTTTGCTCCCATTGGCTTGATCGCTCTGTGAGCTCTCTCCGAGGAGAGCTCTTGGTCATGTAGTCTGTGGCATTTTAGAAATGCAATTTATTTGAGACTTAGTTGCGATATAACAAGTTTTTGAATCACGAGATGTTGGAATTCTCCAAAGGCATATAAACATGTAAATGGTAGCGTTTGTTAATGCAGAAATGTAAATTTACTGCATTCTGAATACGGAATGGGTCGGTAATGTACTGAAACACATTTAATGTAGATTGTTACAAAGCTGTTCTTCTTTAGTAAGCGTTAATTCATATTATTATCTCTAATATTATTGTGTGCATTTTGTAATTAATTTTTTACTAATTGCTATGCCAACTTTTAATTTCATTTGTATTACATATTGCAATATTGCAACCTTAGAAACTATTGTTCAATACGAGATTATCAGCATTCATTGCTTACAATATTGTCCTATGTCATATTAATGAATGCCTCCCTTTTTAACTTCCTATTTAATTCTCTAATGGTATTGTCATAATTCTCTAATGGTATTGTTGCGTAACACAGCAAACAATTAGGTTCTATGTGAGGAGTTTTTTGTTGGAAGCCTCTCAATTAATATTTCTACTTAATCTGTTTAAAGTTTAATTTTTACACAGTTGCCAGGCCTAACCCATTTTAATCGAGAATTAAATATATTTCGTATTCTACGTAGGTCATCCAATAAATAGGTTTCCCTATTTTTTCTCTCCAAACCTCGTGGTTTAAACTCAAGTTGGTACTCTAGGAACATTCATTGGGGTATGGTGACAGCGCTTAGCCTTAAACAACACGCGACTCCTTCGCGTTCACCAGTACGGCACCATGTGCTATGGAGCTACCTCTTGAAAGCGTGTCCGCTTGTTAACTCCGTTCTATTATTCACGTCTTCGTAGTGAAAAATGAAACGACTATCAATATTCATTGCTAGTTGATGGTGAAGGATGTATGAGCATCCAAGTGGTTCGTTGGTGGCGTTCACGCTTCTTGGGAGAACGGCAAAATGTCCATGATGACGAGCGAAGCGGCAGGTCCCCGTTACCGCTACTTACAATGCAGCCATGTTGCAGCACTGTTGCAGTTCGGGATGTTGTGGACGAAGATCAACGCGTCAGCATTGATGACATAATGATTCGAATGCCCCCTGGTATGAAAATTGGGCGATCCAGTCAGATGACTTGCATTATCGAAAAGTGTGTGCAAGATAGGTTCCACATTTGATTACTGATGCTCACCAGCAACAACGGATCGAAGCGGTCCGAGCTTTCCTGCGAAGGCATTAAAGAGAGAGAGATCAACTATTTCCCCGCACTGCCACTGGAGATGAAAGCTGAGTGCATCATTCGACTCAGAAACAAAACGACAAAACGTGGTATGGAAGAAACCTGGGGAACGTGCACCAAAGAGACTTCTCTGAAGCTGGCTAACCATCCATAGCGGACCACAAACTATATGCCATCATTTATTACTAATTACTTACTCTTAAATTATCATAATTTTAAATTAATTACGCCAGACATTTTCTAAAAACTCGAGGGACACCTAGCTTCAGACTGAAGTTAGCTAGACACGCAACAAAATAGGGCAAAGAACTAGAAAAAAACAAAGTATTAATTAATAACTATTTAATTACTCCATTTTAACATCATTGCAACTACAAATTGTTTAAATAAATTGAAAATATGTACAAAAACACAAAAAATGAAAAAATCGTAAATTTTTTTCTTACCGGCGAAATACTAAAGTGTTTCTACTGATTCCATCTCAAGATATCATTTGTTTTTAACAAACATTGTTTAAATTAATTACACAAAACAGTTGTTTTAAAATCGCATAGAACTTGTACCAAAAAATACCGTTACGGTCACAAAATTCAAAATTCAAAAAATCATAAAATGTAATCTTACCGGCGGACCTCAGATTTATTAACACTAATTTGTTTAATATACTTCATAATTATTAACTAAATGGCTCGCGAATTCATGACTGCATTCAATTGTTTATAATGAGGTCTTAAGCATCACAAGGACATTCTCTCGTTCATCTTTTAAACAAATATTCACAGAAAAAAACTATTCGGCGGAATACAGAAATATTTTCACGACTCGTCACCAGATATCTATTGAATTAATAACAATTTGTTTAAATTAATTACTGTGATAGTACGCACTAAAATTGCCCATGTTTTCGCACCAAAATTGCATTTCACGGAAAACAAATTTAAAAAATTAGGGAATAAATTGTTACCGGCGAACCACGGACTTACATTTGTTACAGACACTTCATATTTTACGATGAAATTGCTCCAGAATTAATTACTACTTGCAATTGTTTATAATGGGCATCTAAACTTCAGACAAATAATCATACTATCGCGAACCAAACAAAAACTTGCAAAAAAAACTAACCGGTGGAATACTCAAATGTTAATACAGAAGCTATCACTAGATATCGTTTGTTTTAATAATAAATTGTTTAAATTAATTACTACGGACAGTTGTTTAAAAATGGCACAGAGTTTTGCTTCAAAATATGCCGCTTATTGTAGAGTATGCCGCCCATTTTAGAGTATTGTTGGCATAGTAATTAATTTAAACAAATTTGTATTAATTCAATAGATAACTTGTAATAAGCCCTGTGATAATATTTCTGTATTCCGCCGAATAGTTTTTTTTTCTGTGGATACTTGTTTTAAAGATGAACGTGAGAATGTTCTTGTGATGCTTAAGGTCTCAATATAAACAATTGAATGCAATAATTAATTCGTGAGCCGTTTGGTTAATTAATATAAAGTATATTTAGCAAATTCGTGTTAATAATTTAGTGGTTCGCCGGTAAGATAAATTGTAATGAAGTTTGAAATTTGTGCTGATAAGCGGCATTTTTTCGTGGAAAGCGCTTTTGGATTTTAAAAGAACTGTCCGCAGTAATTAATTTAAACAATTTATTTTTAAAACACATGATATCTAGTGCTGTAATTAGTAATAACATTTGAGTATTCCGCCGGTTAGACTTTTTTCTAAGATTTTTTCTGGTACCAGTTAGTATCATTAGTTGTCTGAAGCTCGGATGTTCGTTATAAACAATTGCAAGAAGTAATTAATTCTGGTGCAATTACATCGTAAAGTATAAAGTGTTCGTAACAAGTTAGTGTTGGTAATACTGTGGTTCGCCGGTAAGAATTTATTCCCTGATTTTTTACTGTCCGGAGTAATTAATTTAAACAATTTATTATTTAAACAAGCGATATCTAGTGATAGTCTGTATTAACATTTGAGTATTCCGCCGGTTAGTTTCTTTCTGCGAATTTTTGTTTAGTACTTGGTAGTATTAGCTTGGTTAGTACTTGTATAAAAGATGAACGAAAGTCCTTGTGATGCTTAAGGCCTCATTATAAACAATTGAATGCAGTAATTAATTCGTGAGCCGTTGAGTTAATAAATATGAAGTATATTAAACAAATTAGCGTTAATAAATCTGTGGTCCGCCGGTAAGATTATATTTTATGATCTTTTGAACTTTGTGACGGTAAGCGGCATTTTTTGTGCAAAGCTGTGTGCGATTTTAAAACAACTGTTTGGAGTAATTAATTTAAACAATGTGTGTTAAAAACAAATGATATGATGAATTCAGTACAAACAATTTAGTATTTCGCCGGTAAGGAAAACTTTTACGATTTTTTTCGGTTTTGATACTTATGTTCAAATTGTTTAAACAATTTGTTGTTGCAATGATGTTAAAAGGAGTAATTTAATAGTAATTAATTAATAGCTAGCCTCAGTCTGGAGCTAGCTGGCCGTCGGATTTTTTAGAAAATGTCTGGCGTAATTAATTTAAATTATGATAATTTAAGAGTAATTAATTAATAGTAAATGATGGCATGTAGTTTATTGTCCGCTGTAATGGCTAGCCAGCTTCAGAGAGGTCCAAAGAAGGCCAGGACTACAGCCTCTGCAGGTAATGTTATGTATACAGTGTTTTGAGACTGTAAAGGGGCTTACTGATTGACTACCTGCCCCAACGCACTACGGTCACAGCTGAGAGGTACTGCACGGTCCTGAAGAACCTCAGAGCCGCAAATCAAACCAAAACATCCTGGTCGTCTGTCTCGGAAAATGTGGCTTTTTCATGACAACGCGCGCCCCCATGCAACTCGTAGGAACCAGGATTTGCTGCAGAACTTCAAATGGTACCTTTTACCCATCACCCTTATTCTCTGGATCTTGCGTCCTCTCCCCCGTCTTCCCCAACTTCCATCTCTTTCCACAACTCATGTCGCACCTTGGATGCAAGTAGTTTGCGACTGATGAAGAGCTGGAAGAAGATTGATTCACTGGTTACGGCTACAGGACATAACCTGGTGTAACGAAGGTTTCAAAAAACTGATGCCAAGGTTCCAAACGTATTTGAACAGAAATGGTGACTATGTGGATTGTAGACGTTATAGAATGAAAATAAAATAGCTTCACAACTGTAAATACCCCGATTGTATTTTTTACAAAATAGGGAAACTTACTTATTGGATGACAAAACTATCAATGAAGCCATTGCTTTAAAGTCCAATCCGCAGTCCTACATTATTACATAATAATTTGAGCTAGCGAAAGAAAACGTGTGTGTGTGTAACGGTATACAGTCCGCGTCAATTTACATTTTCTTCATGCACGCATAGGTAGAAATGTGGTGATTTTGTGAAAAAAGGACATTACGTGCTGTATCTGCTACTTCATACTTTGCCCTCACCCATTGACCGGTCAGGCGCGCTCTTGTTGGCTGGTAGTCTTGAGCTTGATGTGAAATATGCCTCCGTCTGGCCTCCCGACATATGCGGATGTGTAGTTCGCGGATGGAACTCTTGAGAACAGAGGGAGAAACAAGGATCAGGAAGGAATTATCGCGCGCGGTTCTTGTCCCGTGTGTTGGTACTGTTCCAGCATTCGCCTGTAGTTGATCGAAAAACACGAGAGCAGCCGATTTCTAGAATTCTCCTCCAGACAGCAGCTGAATTGGACCTAAGCTATTTAGTATCGAAAATCCGCCACCGTCGGGACACGAACCCTACGACCTCCCGGTCAGAGACGCTACGGCTTCAACATTGTTACCTTGAGCCACCTCGGCACGTCATTTTTATGATCGCCACAACTACTAGGTGGCTGATAACTATCTTTGTTTTGTAGAACTTATACCGGATGTTCGTTAAAAAACATCCGTTTCTGCTGACGTCTCTCGGCGGTTCTCGCTTGGCCTTAATTGTAATTAAATCTAACTAAACAAAAATATACGTCCCTAAATCGCTTTAAATTGTGTGTCTCTACCTCCAGGACGTACGTGCTTCTCAATCTCTGGAAATTACATAGTTTTTTCCTGGACAACAACTGATGAGAGTTCTTTCCGAGCAACATCTCATTGAGATACATTTTAAGTTTGTGCAGCCCGTTTCCCGCTGGTCCGCTGTGCCGTCTGTAATTAATGGATATATGCCCGTGAACTAAAGTCCCCTGATAGTCGCTTAGTCGCTAGCTTTGTTCACAGACGGACAGACGTTATGCCATCAGTCGATTTTTCGGTATCGATGACCCATAAAACATGGATTCTGGCAACACCACGTTTTCTAAATTTAGCAACTGGATTTATCCACTTTTTCGTTTCCAGGGCCCTGTATTAAGAGTTTTCTACCAAAAATTCGCAGTTTTTTTCGCGCAGTCTTACATATCTTACGCGCGTCTTCTTAAGCGCGAGGAAGTAATAAATATTCAGAAGCAGGAAATCTTATTATCTTTAAAAATTTGGGTGTATTTATTTAGGACAATGATGCAGCTATGCCCGTCAAGGACACTGTACCCTCTCAGTGCAAATTATATGCGGTATGTGCATTGCGGGTTGCGTAATGATTTTGTTTGTAAATGTCACTACTTTCCCACCCACCCCTCTAGGAGTGTCTTACCATCGGTGTATTCTTTGTCCCGTTGTAATTGCCCATTAATGTATTATACTACGTTTTGTTGAAATGGCATTCTTCCCGCGTTGAGTTAAGATGGAGCACGAACACACACATACACACATCCATCAATTTTTTGGGGGTATATTATTTTTGGGAATGGTACATTTATCAAGCATATGGCGATGAGATAAATGATAGTATTACATATAATAACTATTATATGTATTATAGGTTGATTATAATCTCACAAACGTGTATGTTTTCACACATTTTTGAGAATTGAAAAAAAAATAATTTTTTTTTCGAAAAACTGTAGCTCGCTTGGTAATGGGCTTCGAAAAAAAACTTTATGCAAACCTTGTAAGAACTTGTATCCTCTTTCAAATTCATTTGAATCATTTTTCTACACGACTTACGGTTAAAGAACTATAGAGAAAAAAATAAACAAATCAGAAAAATTCCGGTTTTTCGGATCTACCGGAGTTTAGCACAGGTTCTGGGACATTGAAAACTTAGTTTTAACTAGTGCGTGGGTACATTCAACATACTAAAAGAAAATTTTAATGACATTTTTCCAAGTAAAATGTACATACCGACTGGACTATAAGTGGCGACGTAACTTCCACTCCATTGACGATATAATGTAAAGCTCCATTCAAAATATCAGTGATGTGTTCCTCGATCGATGAAATATGCCCAGCTATCAACTAACCCGTTATGACCATTCATAACCGTTCTCCCAGCAGTATATTACATAAAATTAGTTTCAATTACATCTTATTTTGGAAATACTGTAACGTGTTCTTTTTCTGTTTCAGCCTTATCTGGGTTAACGAATTCAACAGCAGGTATGTTCATTACGATAATTTTACATAATAAAATTTTAGCTTAATCACATATTGGCATATTCTCCGTTTTCTTTGGATGACACACATTTTCGAATTCCACTGTACGCTTCTTCAGTAAAATATGTTTCATTTTTAATTCCACATCATTGTAGTTTTTCACCGACTATAATAACAGTAGTCACGTGCGTATTACGGTTTTATTATTTAAGAATTTGTTTAAAATATTTCTTTAATTCTGATAACCTTCCCTAAAACAATTCTAATATATTCTATTGCAAAGAAAGTTAATCATTAGGAAAGTGCTACTCTAAATTCCCCATTCATGTACCGTAAAAACGGGTCACTTAGTAGCAAAAATAATGTAGTAACCCGGTCGTTCAACCATGTTGGGCCGCCAGTTTTATGTAGTGGATCTTTCTACATGCCTAATACGCATAAAAAGAAACAGACGTTCGGCGTCAATTTTATGTGATGACCCGACGTCATACATAATATTTTTAACGTGGGCCAGAGGCCAAGTCCATAAGGTGTGGGTTGGACCCGTTGTATGCTGTTGGCCTCGCCCGAAATAATGCCGGCGCCAGAGATGTCACCGGCAAAGGTGGCTCAGGGCATCCATGAATGGCACTGCAGAGCCCCTGATCGGGAGGTCCTAGTGTTCGAGTCCCGACGGTGGCAGGATTTGCGACACTGGCTGTCAACTAGGTCGAATTGAAGACCTGGGGCAATAAGATGCTATGCCACAATACATAAGCTTTGAGGAAAACGAGTAAAGGTTTAGACGTAGCGTTCTACATATAGGGATAAAGAATATTAATTTACGAATATCACTGCCATCTTGCAGCAAATATTTAAAATAAAAATCCAACATCTAGATGCATCTTCGGGGCGTCAAAATTCGCTAATATTTCAATTTCATCAGAAATGTGGTATAGCATGTTATTGCCCCAAGGTCTTCCATTCAGCTGCTGTCTGGAGGAGTATTTTAGCGGCCGTCTGCTCTGATTGGTAGTTTTCCGTGGCTTCTCTGATCAACACCAAACCAATACCGGAACAGTACCGTAACAAACGGGCCACGGACCGCGCGCCATCTTTCCTTCCTCTTCCTTGACCTGTCCTCACTCTTTACTTACACACATGCACTTCACTACCATACATATCGGGAGCTTGGAGCGTGTTCCGGCTGGGGATATGCCACGATGGTGGAAGAAACCTGATTGGAGAAAATGACGGCAAGCCGACGTACGTCGGCGCCGGTCTCGCCAGCAATTGGGGCAAGATTACCGCCACCATCCGCGATAAAAACATGCACTACACATTCGGGACCAATTATAGCCGTTGACGCGCCCGGAATCATGAATCAAAGGAGAGATGTCAGGAAGGGTGGTTCTGGTTCGGAGTATGATTCTAATTCAAGGTTATTAATTACACACACATATGTTGATACAATCGTATTGCCAGAGGAGTTTGTGTATTTATTAACGGAAAGAAGAAAAAAATTAATGACATACATGCGTTTATATAGCTTTATGCACTTTTGAATGAACACATTATCGGCTAATTATGTCCGGCTGCCATTATTAATGGGCAGCGGTTTGGATAAGTAAGTCGGCCTTTTATCACGACCCTTCAGCAATTGCACTGGACGGGACATCTGGCACAGGCTACGGACAAGGGGGGGGGCGTTGAAGCCTGCCTCGCGTTGATTCTCCGCAGCAATGCATGAGGGGCGCGGGCGCCGTGTGTAGACGCCATCCTACAGCCAGCACAGCCCAGGCACGGACGGCGAATCGGATTGTCGCCAATCTCGAAAACGTGTTTTGACTTGTGTCTTGATTGACTCTTATAAACTACCGGCCGTCCCACGACCTCGGAGCGTATGTGCAACAAGCGTCGCTAAACTTGAAACGTGCTTGCAATGACTAGCAAAGGGGATTTCCTCTCTCCACGTCTCAATCTGTTCTCCTTGGAGTCTAAATTTACCCTCTTGTCTCAATAATTCTCTCCTCTCCTACGTCGGGTCTAACCGGCTGCCACGTGCTCGCGAGCCATGTGGGCATTCGCTATTTGAACGTTGTTCAGAAACATCCTTCGAAACTCGTGGGATCATTGGGCAGATGTATCCCTCTCCCCTTTTGATCCGGATACAAGAGCATCTCATTGAACTTTCTGATTACGCCTTTGTCAATTTCTGCGCAGTAGAGCAGGGGGCGACTCGAAGTTGAACGCATGCGCGTGACAAATTGTCTTCCAATATGGAGCTCAGGGGATATGTCTAGCGGGGGTGGGATTGTTCTATTTGAAAGGTGGGCGCGCGCGATCGGATGTGCGACGTAGGTGGAGAAAGGAGCTCTCGTTGGCTCGGGGTGACACGGGGCGGATTTAGTTTCCTGAAGCGACACGGTGCAATTTGGGGTTGCGGCGGCTGGGGAACGGGTTCTGGCGCAGCTGCGCGTTGCAGTGTTTTCTCGATTAACGATGCATTGCAATATTGATTATTTCATCAATACTATTGGTTTGTATTTCGGATAGGAACTTTCGGTGGTAAATATTGCGCCTAAACAGTTAAGGTAATTTTCTCCAAATTGATATTCCCCGATCGCTCTGGCCGAAATGGAGGCTCTGCAAGTTTGAGGAGGATTTTGATTTTGGGGTGTACTTTACATGAAGCCTCAACATCTTCCAAATTTTCTCAAAAATGTTTCCAAATTTTTTTTATTGAACATTTTCCTCGGATAGAGCAAATGATACATAAATATGGTACAAGTCCTATTTTTGGTGGACTCTGTATTTTCGAAAATTGCAACAAATTAACATGCAAAACTAGTGTTGGTAATATAGATTTTTTCTTTATCAAAACCTGTTCAAAAAAATGTTTAAACATCCAAATCTTTAAACAATCACATGTACAATTTTTTAAAGTACGATTAGTTTTTTAATATTTTTTAGTAAATGCAACTTTTTAAAACTGATTTTTGTCTTAAAACCGGCTCCAAATTTTGTTTAATTTTTCTTTAGGAGAGTAATGTAAGTTTATAAAAATGGCGAATGCCTTATTGTCCTTCATTTTTTCGCGAAGAGAATAATGTACGTTAATGAAAATGGCGAATGTCCCATTCTTGGTGAATTCTATGTATTTTCGAAAATTTGAAAAAATTAGCATTGCGAAACTACAGTATTGATGAAATAAATTTTTCTCTCAATTAAAGTGTTCTTGACAACTAGACCTTGATATAATGTCAATGAAAATTTCTTAATTTTTGAAAATTGCAGATGCAAATAAACAACTTTGTTTGTAAAGCCTCGAAAAATTTGAGTTTAGCTGTGCGGCTGATGTATGTAGTTAACATTTCCACTATAACTCTGCAAAGTAGCAGAAGTGTGTGTCAAGTATGCGTCAATCTAGACTATAGTACTGTTTATATCCAACAAATGGTGGTGCTATTTCTCATAGGTAACTCGTTGCAGCGGCAATTGTTCCGGTTTTCCAGTAAGCTGTCGGGAAGTGTTAAGACAATACGGAAGCAGCCAAGCATGGGGATTGGTGGACAGTGTGGTTCCTCTGAAAGGAAAGAGTAACTGCTTCAAACGTCCACGAGAGGGTAACAATCATTTGTGGGGAGTCATCACCAAGTCGCCGACCATGTTTCATTGGGTATCAGACTTTCAAGACGGCAGCGACTGTGATGAAAGGAGCAAAAGCGGTGGACGTTCGGTAACTGCATGCAAACGAAACAATGCCCAATGGGTCGATGACTTGACAATGACAATCACACGGATCCCGTTTGGTGAATTCGAGTAAGCAAAAGGTCCCACCACACCAAGATACATGAGAATTTAAAAATATAGATACACTATACCATCACTATTGCGCAGAAACGAAAGTGTTTCGAGATGTGGCAGAAGTTGTTTTAAAACTACAGTGCAGATCCCGCGGAGTTCGCCCGTCCGTCTGTGCTCTCGCCCGTCCGTCTGTGCTCTCGCCCGTCCCTCTGTGCTCTCGCCCGTCCGTCTGTGTTCTCGCCCGTCCGTGTTCTCGCCCGTCCGTCTGTGTTCTCGCCCGTCCGTCTGTGCTCTCGCCCGTCCGTCTGTGCTCTCGCCCGTCCATCTGTGCTCTCGCCCGTCCGTCTGTGCTCTCGCCCGTCCGTCTGTGCTCTCGCCCGTCCGTCTGTGCTCTCGCCCGTCCGTCTGTGCTCTCGCCCGTCCGTCTGTGCTCTCGCCCGTCCGTCTGTGCTCTCGCCCGTCCGTCTGTGCTCTCGCCCGTCCGTCTGTGCTCTCGCCCGTCCGCCTGTGCTCTCGCCCGTCCGCCTGTGCTCTCGCCCGTCCGTCTGTGCTCTCGCCCGTCCGCCTGTGCTCTCGCCCGTCCGTCTGTGCTCTCGCCCGTCCGTCTGTGCTCTCGCCCGTCCGTCTGTGCTCTCACCCGTCCGTCTGTGCTCTCGCCCGCCGTCTGTGCTTTCGCCCCTCCGTCTGTGCTCTCGCCCCTCCGTCTGTGCTCTCGCCCGTCCGTCTGTGCTCTCGCCCGTCCGCCTGTCCTTTCGCCCGTCCGTCTGTCCTCTCGCCCGTCCGTCTGTCCTCTCGCCCGTCCGTCTGTCCTCTCGCCATGTACATTTCATCCATTCAGATGTTGTTACTGATTGTATTTTCTTCCTCATGAGGTTACCTCGGACTTACTGTGGTTATAGTTTGTAACAAAAGTTGCATTTCCGGGAGATTTAATACATGGAATAGTACACAAAACACTTCACACTAATAGCGTACGCCGGTGTGCTGCAAAAGATGTTTGCCTGACAATTTTTTGCATGACAATTTCAGCAAAATCTCAGAGAAACTGTGCAACTTTAAGCCCCGTTGGCACCGCATCAGTGCGCGCTGCAGTGACGCAGCAATCGGTTTGAATTTCGCGTCTTGGAGTAACGTTTATTCTCAATTTTCTCGAAGACTTTCTTCGGAAAAACTTAATCTCATTTTCATTTATCATGAAATCCAACATAGAATCTAGGGTATTTTTTTTGTATCGACAGCTTCCGATCACCTGTGTATGTACTGTAATAGAACGCGCCGGTGAACACACGTTGAGAGTCAAGTAGTGGAGCGCGCCTATGAATACACGTTGGGCCAAATGTAATGAAGCGCGCCTATGATTGCACGTTCGGCCAAATGTAATGGACCGAACTCATTAACACACGTGATGACGCTCATAGTTTGCATTCGCTGTTTTTTTTGAGGGGGCGCCAAGTTTGATACAAACCCGCTGCTTTGGGGGTCGGCTTTTGAGATTCTCAGAGGTGGGCAGCATTGAGTCGGAGAGATGCAAGGTTTCTACTTATTCTTCCTTCAGTGATACATGAAACAACTTTCCTTTTACAGCAACTCGTCAAAGTGACGAATGCGGATTTATTTGAACAAGTAAACTGTAAAGAAATACAAAACGCAGTAAATGTCATGAAATGAGGATTATTGCCAGAGCCTTCTGTCCTATAAATACGACAGTTTTAATGCACAGGATACTAGTGACAGGTCTGGTGCATTACTTTGACCAATGTTTACGTCGTCCCGGCAATTGCAAGGAGGCAGGATTGCAGAATTTCGGCGTAGGACGGCTGGTACCTGGGAGCGTTAGGTGGCGCCTCGGTGCCGCACCACGGTGGCGATGAACCGCGTCCGTCCGGGTTGGGTGGCTGCCTCACGTTGGTTGCAATCGCCGGATTCGTTCAGACGGTGGGTTGATCGGCGACGCCCCGTTTTTGCGTGAATGGTGAAGTGCAGGTGTCTCGTTTACGCCGAGAAAGACCGTCACACGCCACTTGCCTTCTTGCGATTAGTATGGCGTTATGTTACCTTTTATAAAGTTTGGCAGTAGCTGTGGATAATAAAATATCACTGGAGATCTGTGCCCAAAGTATACCATTGCAAGTTATAGACGAAAATTGTCCGTCCAAAGTCTATGAAATTTGTAACTGAAGAAAATGTGTGTCCGTAGTCCGTGGAGTTGGCTTGACTAGTTGGCTCGTTGGTTAGCGTGCTTGTTTTCCATAGCGCAATTTGATTCCCGTCCGGGTTAATTATAACTGCGCTTTCCTTACAAATGTCCCCAGTATCTAGTGTGTGTGACGATGAGAAAGCCATGAAAGGTTATGAAAACCAGTATACACGGTGAAGAGCTAACCATACGAAACCCTTATCACATGACCGAGAGGCTGGATCACCGCTGGTCGGCCAAGGCCCTTAGCGGGCGTCGAGCCATAGGACAGAACGGCCCTTGGAGTTGGTGACCGAAGTGCGTTTTCATCCCGCGCACGAATCTTCCCTGTGCAAAATATCCCATCCTCTCCTACGAGCCGTCTTCTGAACACGCGATTACCGGATTGCCCCACTATTTGTGGAGTTTGGATGTTTGAGGAAGTTCTTAAACCTATGTAACAATTATTGGCTGAGAGCGCCCTTCCCTGGGTTGACCGGCTTTTAGAATTTACTCTATTGGTTAACATCGTTTCTTTTCAAGGGTTTGAAGGAAAGTCGTTGTTGCGTTAGCAGATGCGCGCACTGCTGTGAGTAATTTATTACACGTCCTAAGGGATTAACGATACTCGAAACTGCGCACTTGTGATAATTTCTTGCTCCTCAGTGAAACAAAATATCTGTCGCCTTGACGACCCCTACACTTAGCAGACAGAACCTTCGCGGCGGGAAGGGCCAGCTGCGTGTCTCATTCAAAGGGCCCGGGTGGAGTGGGGGGTTGAGGGAGGGGTGGCGCGGGCAAGCGCCCGCAATGAGCAAGAATTAGCACGACTCATTGCAGTACACACACGCATACAGGCGAGTAATTTCATGTGTAAAGCACCTCAAATTTCCACTTAATATTACTAGTAGATTATTCCTTTTTTTATTTTGCCCTCAAAAGCATAGATTACCATAGAGAGTTGTATTTTAATTTTCCAATTTCGTCACATCCTCTATGTCACCGGAACTTCGTGTGCATTTCCAAGACTCGAAGCGCTGTTGTCGGGAGGTTCTTAGCGATATTTGCGGACACCAAGCACACCGCATGCCTGCCTGCCTGCTGGCGAACAATGGTTCTGAAAGGCTACAATCGATCGGGATCGCGAGGTCGCGCTCGTAGGAAGACTGACGTAACTTGCACCCCAATTCCCAATTCCGTCAATTCAAAAATTTGCTTTCTTTTTCATTTGTACACGAGGAAAGTAGACATTTGTGGCAATACTTAGGACCATGCTCAGAGTTTTGACTTGCACGTCTGTACGTCATACAAGAAGACAAATCTCCAGGTAACTGTAGCGCAAAAACGAAAAGTATCTCAGCAAAAGGACATTAAATATTTGTGTATCTAATTTAGAAGGTGATGGTGTGTTTTTTTACCATCTGAAATGGCATACCCACACTTTATATGCAGCTAAGTACCCTGCGTTGCCCGGGAATTTATTAATCATAATCTTCTATTAGATAGGAAAAGAAATGAGTTCTTTGTATGGTGTATCCCCGTCTTACCCCACCTTGCCAGTATCATTTTCA
>JAHLJT010008446.1:149345696-149389396 GCA_031308135.1 Acheta domesticus | reverse complement strand
TTTTCCTCCTTCGAGGAGAAACTACCTCCCGTATGATGATTCTACGGGACGGTTCTTTCTGTGGAACACGTACTTCTGATCTGTAGGAAATATGTTGGCAACCGACGAAGACAATGGTCTGGGCAACTCGCTAGGGAGGTGCTCGGGATGACGATTCCGCGCTCCTCAAAATTTTTTTGCTTCTTGAGGGAAAGCGGAATATATAATCTATTTGAGAGATAAGAATAGTGTTTTTATGTTTTGTTGTTGTTTTGTTTTTTTTGGCCCCGTTTACAGCCAATTTTTAGTGTTTTTCTATGAATTTTACGTGTTTGTGTTGAGGCGGAATTCAAGTATCCTTTTTATGTATATTGCTTTTAATCAGGGGGTAGGTTCCATGTGTAACACTTACCTAACCTATTCCCTTTTTAAAATCCTTCGACATGGGCGCCAATGACCTTGGCAGTTGAAGCGCCCTCTAAACGTTAATTAGCAATCAATGTAAACAGCAGATGACAGCATGGTAGGCAGACTGAAAGACAGAATACTGCCCTCTCTCACTTGCTAGTTGCACTTTCCAGTTTTGCGACGGGGCAGTAGACAGTAGATGCCGACAACATTCAACTGCTGCCGTGGAAATGCGCAGTCGCAGTGCAGAAGACTGTCATGTGAAGTCCTGTGCTTGTAATGCGAGGTATTGCATTTAAATTTCGTTGTGAGTTTGTTTCGAAGTATTATGGGAAACGGTTAGTTTAATTAAAATATTTTAATGGGCGCACTTGTTATACTTCTATACTAAATGTTATCATAATATTTTTGTGAATTCGCAAACAGTGGTACGAGAATTATATTTTTCTTCATCTGCATTGGTATGACGAAAAGGAATATTTTTGAGGGTCTAACCCTCCCTAAGTCAGAAAATGCAGTACTACTCAGGGAACGTGTAATAATATATATATAGTGAACGTTTTATAAATCGCTGATGTGATTGTGTTTCATTGAAACAAAATTAATCATTAAAATTATGTTATGTCACGTGCATTACGCATACTCTCAGTGGTAAAGTAATGAATAATTGTTTTTCCACTTCAAATGACCGTTAAATGGTTAAATGCACATTTTTATTTAGTGTATCATAATTGCACTTAATTTTGCAATCGTATTCTCATCGCGCCACGGCGCCAGTTTCTTTTGTCGCGGACAAAACCAGCGCACTGTCCGCCGAGGGCAACTTGTCTATCCTTGCACGTTTGCACGAGTCGCAGTTCTCTAAAGATAGTGAAGAAGACGAACGTTTTGGGGCGGGCTGTCGGCGAGTTAGCTGTCCAACGTAAACTTATGCTTAATAGAAAGGGTCCCCGAGTATACGCTTAGTCCATACTCGACGCAATAGGCCATCTACATAGGCAGATAATGATTGCGCTTGCCGTCATGGAAGATTTACATTTTGAGACACATTAGCAGCGTGGGGGTTTGTTTTAAATGTTCACTTGACAAGAGGAGACAGTTATAATTTGCAATGTAATTATTTTATTTTTAAATTAATATCTGCGTTTACTTGACGTTCTTAAATATAAATCAGTGTTTACAATTATTTACTGATGAAATTAGTGAACTACTATGTACACTCTTTGTATTGACTTACAGATGTAGACAAAATGACTTTTGGACAATTGTCGATCTAGTCCTACATGCGTGCCGTTGTTCTTCCTGCCTGAGAAAACTAAAAGTATCTCATTCTCGAAAAGGGGCGGATGCAGAGAGTATTTGAGGCAAGAGCTAAATACAGTTTGAAACCTCCCAATTTTTTCAACAATGTTTTTTTAATGTTAACTACGCCTTGAAATAACTTAATTGGAATTCTCCTTTTGAAATATGATGCGATCATAAATGACAATTATTTTGAATAAAAATGAGAATAATTACCAAAAATTGGAAAGCAGGGAAGGCATACACTTCACGCATCCGCTAGAATTATATTGTCTGTTTTGCTCTACCTTGAAAATTTGTTAACGAGCCCCCTCTGGAGAGAGAACACGGACGGGATGAACGGACAGGGACAAAAAGAAAGAAAGAGAGAGAGACGGATGGATGAATGGACAGACGCGCAGTCTCGGAAGCATAGGACGACTTTGCAGGTAAAAATACTTGTAAACTCAATATTTCCTATTATGTATACGCTTATCCGTTACAAAATTATCCTTACCTTCTTAAGATGGCGTTTTTCGGCGAATGAACGTCTGTGTACGCAGGGATAAAGACCATGTTGGTTTTTGACATTTTCTCATGCTATGTTATTGTTTTTCTTATGTACTTCTTTATTAATAAGGTTGGTACAAGAGTTCAAAAATCTTGAGCCGAATTGGGCGTTGTACTGGTTTCTTAGAATTTAGTGTTAAGTAGAATTACAATCGTGAATGGCATTTTTAAGAGTACCTCATTTTGTTCTTTTAGGATCCCCTTTTCGTGGCGCCGAATCACTAGGTCGAGACTATACGGTTTTTCAGGCGTATTTAGACGAATTCGTTGCGTTTTTAAAAATAAGGGATGGTTAGATAAGGTATCTAACGTTTAAAAAAGCAAATAATTTATTAACATGAATAAATTTTAGTATTTATAGCATGTATAGTTTTTACAACATAGATGATACTTGGGTAATTCACTGTAGAAACTATCCCTTAAACAGTACTGCTAACAAGCATTCAGCCTCTTCGTTCAGATTAATAACATGTGAAGAATTTTAATGCAAGCAGTATTTGCACGTTTACCTAGGTGCTTTCATCAGAAAGATTTTGCAGCTTATTCGAGATTATGAGAGCTTTTCGTACTAGTAGCATTAGCATTAGTATTAGTATTAGCATTAGTGCCTGCATTGGTAGTAGTATAGTAATATTAGTAGTAGCAGCAGAAGTAGCAGTGGCGGTGGCATTGGCAGTAATATTAGTAATGTGGGTGGGGGTGGTGGTGGTAGTAGTAGTGGTGGTAGTGGTAGTAGTAGTGGTGGCAGTAGTATTAGTAGTAGTGGCAGTAGTAGTAGTAGTAGTATGGCAGTAGTAGTAGTAGTATAGTGGCAGTAGTAGCTAGTAGTAGTAGTGGCAGTAGTAGTATTAGTAGTAGTGTAGTAATTGGCAGTGTAGTAGTAGTGGTGTAGTAGTAGTATAGTAGTAAGTAGTAGTAGTGGCAGTGGCAGTGGGTGAGTGGGTGGTAGTTGGGGTACTTGTGGTTGTGATGGTTGCATTGAAAGTAGCAGTAACAGAAGTGTAGGATTAGTTTGAGTAATATAGTAGTTGAAGCATAGTAACCAGTAGTAGAAGTAGTTGCGGATGAAGGAGGAGGAGGACGAAGGCCAGAATGGATTTAAGACCGGGGATTTGACGACCGTCATCAGGCAGAAGGGTTTCTGTCACTGTCATATCGATGACAAATGTAACTCGAGCTCCAACCGGCTACAGACACGCTTCTTGTTATACACTTTTTGTGAGTCGTCAAAACTCAGTAAAACTAAGACCTAGAGTAACTTAGAGTTCGTTTAATTAGAATAAAAGATAGCAACAAGTTGCTAACAACATCTGAATAAATAAAATGTACTTCCTGCGCAAAAGGAACTATTTGAATCAGAACCAGTTACAGATTTGATAGTACTGCTACACAATAACTAAACACTCTACCACCTCCCCAGAAGAAAAATATCACCACAGAGATTGTTCGAGTATTTTTGCCAGTTTGACTCATTGGAACCGGACGGGAATGTAGTCGTTGGAACACCAAAGAAGGACCATGTGGTTCGGTAAAGTGGAACTCATGGGTAGGTGAACTCCCAATCATCTGGAACATTAATATTCAAGTTAGTTATTGTCGTGAAATGACCTTTTGAGGAGTTAAGCTCATTTACTATCGTTTTGGAAAATTGTAATGACCGCTTCTCGCAAACATACGGAAGTGCGAAACGCCTCTTGAGAGAGATACTACCTTGCAAAAGTACGGGTACTAAACAGCCCATAATTTCTCGTATTTGTACGATTGCGTATCCGTACATTGTGTTCGTGTAACTTCCGTCCATCCATTCCTCCGTTCGTCCCGTCACTCAAGGCTAGAAGCGCTTCTGTCCACTAACTGAGAGTCCCACAACGTCAAGGCGATGATTGTAACAGGTCGCTAGAGAGTGTATAGCCCGAACGCGCTGGTTACAGTTTCCCAGTGCAGGGTTTGCATCACTCGCAAGGAAATCGTCGTTTGAGAGGATTATTTTATATGTAGCATATACGATAGTGCTAATGAGAGCTAATACATATAACGATTGACCTTTTTATGAATAATTTCATTTGCAAAATTATATTGTAATATAAATCTATGTGAATAAAACGGCATGTTCCAGAACAGGAGCTTTCAGATGAATATTTTTTTCTTAAAGAATCCACCTGATAATTCGCTGAAAGAATATACTCTTCAGATCAACTCTTCGGGAAATTTTATCGTACGAAAATATTTTAAAGCAGTTCAAGCGTAGATGACGCTGCATTCAGCTAGTATTATATATTGTAACATCTATCATACAAAAAACTCAGCTTTCACTTAAAGTCTCTTAATCAAGTGGAGACTAAATGAAATGTCTTCTATTGAATTCAGTGTTTTGTGCTATATTCTTACAGAAGTTTAAGAAAGAACGGGTTTTTGCCTGGACTGGAGATTTTTTTCCTGCGCTTAGTTACAGGAATCAAGAGTCCTACCTCCACTTTAAGTATTCTTGTGTTTCATCTGTGTTTTTAATGCTGTAATGAATTCAAGCTGTTACAGTGATTTCGGATACATTGTCACGATATAACTCAGCATTTCGTGGAAACTAATATTTTTGAAATATTGTACCTAAATTTATTTGAATATCTACTATTGAGGTAGATTTTCATTAAGAAAAATATATCTCTCTAATAAGGTAATTGTAGGAGAGATTTTAAATATCAATGTTTGCCATTTTCGATATTGGGTGAGGTTTTAATGAAAATTGACCTATGCTAACGCTAGCAAGTGTGCTTTTCTCTCTTAATAAAAAATAAAGAAAAATCTTTGAGCCTTTTGTCCTACTATCAAAAGAATTGTTCATTACAGAAAATTAAGAAAACACGCGGTGTTATATTGAAGAATATTTCTAAATGTCCCAGGGGTTCACCCCAAAAAACACCCCAAAAATTACAAGAACCTCTTCAAATTCGAGTGCCCCGCGACATGGGTCAGATCGATCGGAGTTTGAGGGAAAATGACGTGTGTGTGTGTGGTGTGTTTAGGGTCTAGATCTATTCACTTTCGGACTGGCGTTTTGCGAAAAGAAAACACTTTTTCGGAATTAAGGATCCCCAGACTTTTCTACGTGTGCTAAAAAGTAATACATTTCGTATAGAAGAAAGAAAAGGCCATCGATTTTTCGATATCATGAGCCCATAATTTTTTTTCCTCTCAAAATTTCGTCTCATTTTCCTTTACCATTACACTACATTTTAATTCGGAACAAACTGAGTAAAAATTTACTTTCACGTATACTCAATTGTTTGCTAGCTGTCGGAGACCCGCTTTATTGGAGTTTAAGGGAAAAATATAAAGTACTGATCTCATGATCGTTAAGTAAATATAAAGAAATCAGATTCAGCCAAGTCACGGTTTCATCTTTCTAATTTTTCTCCTCCTCCATCTTTCTTTTTCTTTCTTTTCCTTTCTTTTCCTTATACTCCTCATACTCCTCCTTATTCCCCTCCTCTCCTTCTCCGGTGCCCCAGCCTCTATTATGTGGCATGTTTAATTGCAGGGATCTCTAAAACACGAACACGTGGAGTGGGCTGTGAAATAAAACACTCGACTGACGACAGCGATTTACAGTACTCAACTAAATATTATTCCAGTTTTTAATTGGTTCTTACAAATCAGTATATAAACAATAAAGAAGTATATTGTTTCTGTTTTCTTTTTTACTGAATTTATGAAAAAATGTAAGTTGCACCTTTGTTAGCATGGGGCCTGCACCGTTTTCATTGACACCCAAGGCACAAGGCTTAGAATGTCAGCAAACATGCTTACAGTGTGCTCACGGGGTCAAATGTCTTGAACTCAACCAGAAATTACTTTTTACCCTGAAGTCGCTCTGCCGTACTTTCTTGGGGTTTCTGACGCTTAAAATCTAATTCTCTCTCCCATTATTTCCAACACGCAATTTTCGGAAATTACAGACAACGAAAATGAGACCAGCACCATTATTTAAGCGTTCCTTGTTTTAACCATGGTAAAATTAAAGAGACATTTTGGAGCTATTTTTGAGAACTGTTTTTTATTGCCTACTTTTCACCCAAATAACTCATATTTTCAAACTACTAAAAACTACTCATATTTTCAAACATTTGCATGATCTTATTTCAAGATGTTTTTCAACAACAGATTTCAGTCGGGAAAAATCTCTGTCCTTAATACTGTAGTTTGTAGGAAGAGGCCGAAAAAAATCTGACCTTTGTCAATTTTCGGAAAATCAGGGATTTCAAACGACAAAAAGGCCTACACAATTATTTCAAGCGTCCTTTACACTATTCAAAGACGAAGTTTAATTCAAAATTTTTGAGAAGTTTGAAAATGTTTTTTGATCATCACATAATGTACCTACAAAACTCAAAATATCCATTTCAAACTCAGGGGCCTCCAGTTCATTTAAATCGATTGAGAAATACCTATTTTGGAGAAAATAGCCTTAACAGTTTAGGTTGTAGCGTTGACCACTGTTCACCAGAAACGATTTGCCGTCAGTCGATTTTTCGACAAGGACCCACAAAAAAATGGTTTCTGACTACAAGAGTGAGAGAAAGTAATTTACACATACAGAAATATTCATCCACTGTTTGAACACAAAGGAGTTTTATAAAATCCTTTTGTATAAGGTATCATGTAAACAATGTTGTTTACGAGCAACTAGCGCGCACTTAAAGACTGACGGGTCTGGAGGGATCATGTCCCTTTCTAATTTAACATTTTTTATAATTGAACTCAGGTTTTTTGAAAATTAGGTTGTTTTTTTTGGGGGGGGGAATATTCAGTTGCCAAAAAGTCACAGTGCAATGTGATGCTTTTTGAAACTCTAAGAATGAACTTCAACGTGATATTTTATGTTGCAACGCCAGTCGGTAAATAAAATCCCAAACGGTTAGAAACGAGTTAATAAAAAGTAGTGAACAGATTAATCAGCACAATAAATTAAATTATGGCAAGATAATATTTTAGGATAGCATAAGGAGAAACAGAGTATCCCCTATTTTGTTATAATTTAGTGCTACACAATGGTGTTCACAATAATTGTTATAATAATTTTAATGTGTACCGTATATTACAGTTCACCTGAAAAAGGATTCAAATCTTGGAGTCGAAACCTTTTATAAAATGAAAATTGTTGTAAAAATTCATTGACGTCTTTTTTAATAAACAGTTTTAGTGGTCTGATTTTTTTTTAATGCAAGGAATGCAAGATTAATTTATTTTAAAAAATTAATTCATAAATTAATAGTATAAAATAATCGATTCGATATACTAACCACAATTGCTTCGCCCATCCGTAGTTGGCAGACGAGATACCGTTAAAATGCGAGCGTTATCTCACACTTAAAGATCGTCGAGTTCACTGATCTCTCATGCATACTAATAGGAGAATATGTAATTATTCTCAAAATAAGTAAAATAAAAATTGTTTTTAATTCACTCAAAATATTTTGCGAAATCTAAACATTATTTATGAAGGTATCATCATGTACCTGTGAATCATATTTGCTTATGAATCCGTTCTCTTTCAGATATTCCGGAAAAGGAGGAAGTGTTCCTGGCATTGCCTTTCTTCTTCAGGTGTAGGGGTCCATTTTGCTCGACTAAACAAAGATTAAAAGGGTTTTCTTTTGTCGTTCGTCTGTGCTACATCGCCCTCTTTTGGGTACATCGGCGCAGGTTCTAGCTGCTTCCATTGTCCGACCATAGATGAAAATATTGTTTGTATTTTAGGAAAACTTAAACCGCCATTGGATAATGCCAGTAGCGGTTCGTACCTTCAAAATTCAGTGATTTACAAAATTACTGAAAAAATCGAGATGTAGACTAGTATCTAACAAATTTAGATGAAAGCTTTAATTGTAGTACGATGTAAATATATAATCCTTTTAAAAACAGTTCACTGTACAAAAAATTTGCATATTAATAATATTTCTTGTCTTATTTTCTTACTTGACGAATTTTTGGGTGCCTCTGTTTTACCCCCTTCATAAGGTCAACTTGATTTATGATAAACATGGGTGAAATTTGATTCATATGTTCTGCTCCGTATGCTTTTGCTTTTTGTTATTTTGCCCATCGTGAACCACCCATTATGTAGGTTTCCTACTAGTATAGGAGCTTTCAATGACTGTGCATGTTAAAAGCATTGCTTGCATGTTAATAGCAGCGCTCACGTTGGGCGCCCCGCCTGGCGAGAATCTACAGTGTGCTTAGGTCCCGAAAACTAAATTGAGTCGGGGCTGGGCGGCAGAATGAAACTTTTAGCATGCGACGTGTATGTTTGGCATACCTTTGCAACCTTAGCAACCTTTCGTGTCGGTCGGTGATTGTCGGCTAATAAAATACGCAGTTGGTCTGTGTTTTGGCATTCATCCGATCCTTCTCATAACAGATGACATAAAATTAGTGTGCCTTAAGGAAGGGAAAATGCTGAAGTAGACATTTAGAAAGTGGGACTCTCGTAGAGACGCAATTAGCATTCAATACTTACATATCTATGTGTTTCAGGGCGTGTTCTGGAATCCTAGAACATTTTCGCCCCAAAAATATATTATCAGATGGGCGGATTCATATAGATATGGTTTTGGCTTAGATTTTTTAATTTCTACGCACGCTGTTTCCCATTATATTGTGCATTTTGTTTTCGAGACACCAAGTTCCGCTCGTAGACTTGTAAGATCATTTGTGTCCTGGAAAGACGCGGTTGCAGTTCCTAGCTGGGGATATGAACGAACTGCATCGCGTTTCGTTTCGCTACAGGGTTCTAATAATTATCACATTGATTCCATTAACTTCTGAATTCGGGTTTTGTGTCGTTTGTATTCGAAAAGGTATATTTTCTCTTACATATGTCTACCAACGTTTTTGGTACAAACAATCGTATATTAGAAATATTTTTCATCACATTGTGCAGAACACACTGGTTTTTGATATTCGCTGTAAATCGCTCGTGTATTGTCGTTGCTTGACCTGAGCTGTTCACGGTGATGTCTTTTAGTGAGTGTGTCAGAACAGCCTCCCTGCTTACGAGGCACAATCGAGAAAGTGTCTCTAGGTCGTCAACAAAACGAAAACACAGTGTCATGCAGGACTTTGAGGTGTAAAGCAAAGATGAAATTCGCTGGGGAGGGGGAGCGAGATTCGGATGATCGAATACCTCCCAGCGGAACTACTGCCGAAGATATGTTGTGAGCGAACAGTATGTGGCCGAGCGTTACTGTGCCAGGAAGACACCTGCGATGAGCATCCCGCGTCGCCTACACTCCCGGAATTCCTGAGCGGTCATCACTACCGCTCGTATCAGTGACAGATTTTTGCAGGTGACTGTCAAACATTGGTTCCTATCCCAGGTGGCAGACTTTTACGACAGTCTCATACAAATGTTGATCCCACAGTATGATGGCTGAATTCTAGTCGGCGGTTATATGAAAAAAGCGTGTATCGAGTGCTATTTGCTGCTACAATGAAGTTTTTAGCATGACATTGTGTTTTTGTTTTTTATGTCATCTGTTATGAGAAGGATCGGAATGAAATGCCAAACCAACAGACCAACTGCGTATTTTATTGCCGACAGTCACCGACCGACACGAAAGGTTGCTAGGTTGCAAAGGTATGCCAAACATACATGTCGCATGCTAAAAGTTTCATCTGCCGCCACCCCGACTCAATTTAGTTTTCGGACCTAAGCACACTGTAGATTCTCGCCAGGCGGGGGCGCCCAACGTGAGCGCTGCTATTAACATGCAAGCAATTTTAGCATCACATTGCGTTTTCGTTTTGGTGACGACCTTGAACTTAGTTTCTGATTGCGCTTCGTACTTACCATGAGTTGAAACATTAAAAGCGTGCATAATCTTTATTCTGTAGTGGTAGTGGTGGTGGTGGTAGTAGTAGCAGTGGTTTGTAGTAGTTGCAGTAGTAGTAGTTATAGTAGTAGTAGTAGTAGTAGTTATAGTAGTAGTAGTAGTTATAGTAGTAGTAGTAGTAGTTATAGTAGTAGTAGTAGTAGTTATAGTAGTAGTTATAGTAGTAGTAGTAGTAGTAGTAGTATAGTAGTAGTAGTTGTGTAGTAGTAGTAGTTGTAGTAGTAGTAGTTATAGTAGTAGTAGTAGTTATAGTAGTAGTAGTAGTTGTAGTAAGTTGTTAGTATATAGTAGTAGTTAGTAGTAGTAGTAGTAGTAGTAGTAGTAGTAGTAGTAGTAGTAGTAGTAGTAGTATTAGTAGTAGTTGTTGCAGTGGTAGTACTTATTGTTGCAGTAGCAATAGCATAAGTATATATGAATTTATTTTCGTTTCAGCGTATCAGATCTAAAATGTTTCATTCAACAAATTTTAAGGCGTCTTCAGTGCTAAATAAAGATGACAAAGTGATATAATAGAGAATGAGAATTAAAATATTGGATGGAATGGGTCAGAAATAATGAAATTTCTTTGGGAATATAAACTCGAATAATAAAAACAAACTCCGCAGGAGATAAAATTGCATTGTCGAATCTTTGCAATATACATCTGGATGCTCAGTAAACCAATCCTAAGTGGTGTCTGTGATTAACCGTGAGAAAACAGCATAGGACCCGGGAATTTGGTGTTGCCACAATCTTAAAAAAAAGGCGAAAACATACGTTACATACATTAGTCTGTCACTCGGCCGCGTCCCAGACT
The DNA here is from genome assembly GCA_031308135.1 of Acheta domesticus. Classification (NCBI taxonomy): domain Eukaryota; kingdom Metazoa; phylum Arthropoda; class Insecta; order Orthoptera; family Gryllidae; genus Acheta; species Acheta domesticus. The sequence continues at coordinate 149,378,473 of JAHLJT010008446.1, read as the reverse complement.
TTCTCGGCATGTAGTTGCTACCTGCAACGCTAGACAAACATCCAAATAAACTGAAATTTTCCCAAACCGCCGCCAATTTAGGCCAGAAATAGCTTTAAGAATTATCTGAAGGTTTCGTGAGTGTGCCTTGCATTCATTTCACCTACGGAACAATAACACTGTCAGAACCGCCCTAACTACATTTTTTTTCATATTTCCCAATTTTTCTGTTTCCTCAATGGTAGAACTGAAACATGACATTCAGTATGTTTATAACAGACTACCAACCTTGTCTTATGTAGAAATTTTCATTGAAAATTTGGGACCAGGTTTTGAGATAATGTCGTTTAAAGCGTTACTGTAAATGTGAAAATTTGAAGCTTCTTCACAGAAACCTTTTTAGTTTTTGAAGAAACTTCATTGGAAATCATTTGAAGCGCTTTGACTCACAAATGCAATAATGTTTGGAAATATACATACTGACGGCGTGAGAGATCTTTTAAAAATAAATACATTTGCATAAATTTCTTAAAATGGAAAAAATATAACAAATTCGTTTCTGTATATACAGTGCACTTAGCTCCATCCGTATAAAAGTTGCAAGAAACAATTTGGAGCCATTTTGCGAGAAATGGCGCTTGAGCATTTCTCGAAAAGTAGAAATTAGAGTTCATTTTCACAGAAAAGGTTAGGTTTCGAGAAGCTTGTGAGACATCATTTGAAGCACATGTACTTATAAATGCAATTATGTTCACAAATCGCTTGTTAAAATATTAGCTACGTGAGAGAAGTCAAAAAATTACATTTGTGTAATTTTTTAAAACCAAAAGATTGCAGAAAATGATGTTTGTCATCTTATAGAGTACATTTAACACTATCCCTTCCAAAAGTTTTAAACAAAAATTGGAGCTGTTTCTGAGAATTTTGATACTTTTGTAAGAATGGCCAGATTTAACCCAAATTGCCTGAAAACTATTGCAACTTTCCAAAAATGTACATGGCGTTACTGAAAGAACTAAATATGGAGAACAAATTTCCTTTGAAGGAAAAATATCTTATCTTCAATATTCTAATTGTAGGAACACGCACAGAAAAATCACTTTCGCAATTTTCGAAATTTCGTAGTTAACAGTGAAAATTGGACCTATGCCATCTTCAGAAGTACATTTTGCTCTATGTTTACAAATTTAAAGAAAAAAATTTGAAAACCATTTTTGAGAAAATTTTGAAAATGTCCCTGGTTCCAAATGTCCCACCCTCAAAATTTAAACAATGTTTTTCAAAATCGCAGTAATTCGAGTCGAGCCAGATCGACCGGGGAATATTCCTTTTGGAAAAATTGTTCGAATAGTTCAGACGTCAGTGTTGTTCACAGACGGATGGTGACGTTTGAAAAAAACCACACTTTTAGGTATCAGGGGACCTCAAACTTACATTTCCGTTAAAATTCCGAAATCTTTTTTCCGCAGCATTACCTTTCTCTACCCTATGTAACAAGAATGAAAATCACACATGGCTATAATTAAACCAAATACGTGTAACTCTGTGGTATGATTCCGTATTGCAATCTATTCGGGTAATATCCGTCAATTCACAGGTGGCCACCAACCACTGAATTTACCTTATAAGCAAATTATTTGATCCCATTAGCAATTTTTTTTATTTTGAAAATCGCACAAAATACAATAAAACCCTCATTAACACAAACTTGCTTAAGGTGAACGCTTAAGTTTACAAACAAAATTTTAGTCCCGGCAGCGACGTATGTATATCATCTAGGAGCTTGATCGGTTAACGTGAATTTCGTTTAGCACGAATTACTTTTAGCGAACGACCTTTTAGTCCGTTGCGACATATTTTTGCTTTTAACACGAACTTTCATAATTTCTCTCCCTTTATTTTTGTTTCTCTATGAGCCGTCGCATGGTGGCGACAAGAAACACGAGAAGATACTTCCAGTTTATTCACAAAATACGTATTTACAAGCATCTATGTATACAACGCCCATAGGAATTCTATGTCTCCTAGGCCGCTGCATTCGTGTGCCAACATAGAATTGCCCTGTTCGAACACGTGTGCGCTTCGTACGGAAGGCGGCTTAACTTGTGACATCAGTCCCGAGTCCCAACTCGAAACTCTCCTTGCGGTGCAATTACAACCTAAACGACGCCTCGCACTAACCTGCGCGACAATAATGAATTCATATCAAGGACTCTAACGAGAAACCTCCCTCTGCCGCCTTTGCGCCACCTTTTATTGTTGCTCAAGGCCACCCCCTCCCCTCTGCGGCACCGGCGCGTCCCGGCGCTGGACTCCGTAAGGCCTTGAACGCGGCCCTTCGTTCCCCCACTTTCCAGTGCACGTAGTGCCATCGCTCTCACGCTAGCTTCGCCATTACGTTACGTCTGCTAGAGCTGCAGCAATATCTTAAGAGAAAGTCATGGCCAAGGGGACGCACACCAGCATAGATCTACAAACGAAACTCAAAATTCTGGAGGAAGTAAACCGTTGTGAACTGGAGTCCGTAAAAAGCAAGCAAAAGTGAAATTGCTGAAAATATGGGCTTCCCAAATCTACCTTATCCACAATAATTAAAGATCGTGATAAAATTCTTAGTGCTGCTGCAAATCTGTAAGCGTCTTCGCAGTGCTAAGTATGAAGATGTCGAAACTTCACTTCTAGAATGGTACAACCCAAATGTTCGCTTCCAATGGACTTTTGCTACCTTTAAGCGGACTATCATTCACTCAAAAGCAAACGAAATTGCAAAAAAATAAGACATTCAGGATTTCAGTTGTTCTGCTGGTTGGCTCTACCGGTTCCAAAAGAGACACCCAATTCTACCATTACTGATTTGTGGTGAAGCAATAGTTGATGAAACTAACAAGTGGTTGCCTGAATTTGACTCAAGTGAGAGAAAAGTATGCCTTGTGTGATATTACAATATGAATGAAACTGTAGTTTATTACAATCTTTCCCAAATCATGCCCTCGGAGTTAAAGGTGACAATTGCCATCGTGGAGCACGTAGTAAACAACGTTTAACTGTTGTCATTTTATGTAATGAGACGGCAGTGATAAACATCGTGCTTGGGTGATCAGTAAGTCCGAGAAACCGCGTTGTTTTAAGAACATAAACGTTGATACTTGACCTTGCATCTACTCTCACCACAAGAAATCTTGGATTGACAACTCATTTCGTAAGTGGCTTCTTCATTTCAACAGTCGAATGATGGCTCAGAATAGGTATGTTTTGACATTGGACAGCCGAGACCATACATGATCTAACTTAACCAATCCACTCCCAACCAATTCACTCCCCTCCCTCCGCCAAAAAATCCAACAAGTCGCCTTCAGCCTTTGGATCAAGGCAATTTTTTTCTCTTATGAAGAGGTCTTACCTTAAGCGACTTGTGAGAACTGCAATTCGCGCTGCTGAAAAGGAGATGGATGCGCCAACTTGGAGTGTGCATGATGCAATAAAATGTATCACCCGCATCCTGCGAATCTGTGTCGTCAGAACACATACACAACATACTTTGTTTAGTTGAGGCATGGAGACATACAGACACCCAATCCTGTGTACGAGTTAGAGGTAACGATACTTCACCTGACGAATGGAATTTTGTACGTTTCGAAACCTGGGGTCAATTTTGAGGAGATTGTTAGTGTAGATAACAATGTTTCCCGCGTGTGCTTCAGTGGAATCTGATGTTCAGGCAGTTGTGTCTGAGGAGCAAGAAATGTCATCAGAAGAAAATGACGAGGACAATACCATTTTGCTAACTCGTCGGGAAGTGTTACACGTCTTGAACACTTTAGAATGCTTTGCTGCAACGACCGTATTGACCGCTAGTTTTACGGAAGCCATGGGTACAGTTGACCGTGAGGTTCCAGGCAGTTTCGTTCTCATCTGCGAGAGCGCAATATAAAAGAATTTTTCACCAGAAATGATCTGTGACTACATTTTTCACGTTACAGAACAGTAATTTCCTTCTCGTGTGCGTTTTCTGTGTTATGGTCACAAACTCAAATAGGGTTGATAATTATACTATTATACTATTATCTTTGAACAACGCTAGCACATTAACTATGCGGCGGAATTTTTTGTTTTCCAAATTGAATCGCGCTCACTTGAATATCTGAGTTTTTGAATGACGTTCATTAATTTTTGGGAGTAATTTAGATGAAGCCTTTGGGACAATTTCAAAGTTTTATCAAAAATGGCTCCTAAATTTTTTTTTTAAATTTATTGTAAGATGAGAGTGATATACACTAAAGAAGATGGCATTTGTCCGAGTTTTTCACTGTTAATTCTAATTCTAAAGTTTCGAAAGTTGGGAAAGTTCGAAATTTTTTCGGCGTCTTCGTACAACTACAAAATTGAAGATAGAGATTTTTACTTCAAATGAAATTTCTTCTCCAATTTAGCCCTTTCGTTAAGGCGTGCCCTTAAGTTAAGGACGGACATTTCTTTGAAATTAATATTATTGCAATGTTTCCTTCCTCTTCCGTGTCCTATCTTCTGTCTTTACATACGCAGAAGAGACTGACGTTCATAAGAGAGTAACGTCGCACGTATCGGTGCACTTCCTGGCTTGCAACTTGACAGCTTACAGAGCGCTCTTTGGTTTTTAAATGACTCTCTACATCGATATTGCTGCAAAGTCTCGATCATTTAATGACATTAAATTGAAAAGATATATTCCTATCTAATAAGTATTTGACGATCATCTGAGTGTTGTAGAACCTGACTATGATCAATCATAACGGGACCAAATCAGGCGGTCCAAATCAGTTTCCATAACTTGCTTAATAATTTAATTGGCAGAGCTTTTCAAAATATTCATTGTGTTATGCCTCCGCTTTTTGCTTGTCTTACAAATATTCAATTAGCCCTGTCTCCATATTTTCAATCTCAATAATAGTTATTTATGTCACTTAAGTCCTCTAAAATAGTATTTAAGGTCGAGGTTGGGAGGTTAACTGCAAGGTGGAACGATAGCGTTGCGAGGCGAAACGATAGCATGCATGAGTTAAGAAATGTCATTACTCTCGAAGTTCTGCAGCAATGCTTTACGGTACAGGGTCTGGGTACTGTTTTTAAAAACAATCGCATTGCGCCGGAAATACCAGAATAACAAAGGAGGAACAACAGGACGAACGAGAACAAAAGGACAAAAGCACAAAGGAGAACATGGGGGACAAGGAGGACAGAGGGACAAAGGAATAAAGGAGAACAGGAACAAAGGACGAAGGAATAAAGGAGGACGAAGGAATAAAGGAGGACGAAGGAATAAAGGAGGACGAAGGAATAAAGGAGGACGAAGGAATAAAGGAGGACGAAGGAATAAAGGAGGACGAAGGAATAAAGGCGGACGAAGGAATAAAGGCGGACGAAGGAATAAAGGCGGACGAAGGAATAAAGGCGGACGAAGGAATAAAGGCGGACGAAGGAATAAAGGCGGACGAAGGAATAAAGGAGGACATGAGAATGCAATGCTGTTTATTTCTTAATCCAAACAAACTGGATCTTATCCAATCCCAAAGATTTCCAGTTTCTCGTGTTCTTAATTGTTTTGATGAGGTCCTCTTTCGAGAATTGGTGAACATCTTCCACTGTTTCCACAAGTTCACTGGGCAACATGACTTCAGATCAGGGGCGTCTCCTGGCTAGTAGATGGGGATGCGATCATGATATTACAGATTGAACGCATAATTCCAAATATTTAAAGACTGCGTCATTCTACTTTACTCTGAAGTATTTTAGAAGTGTATGTAGCAAATTAGACACATTCTGAACTTCCTTGAAAATCATTTTCTCATTGCATGCACTAACTTACATAAACCAAACAATAAAACAAAAAATAATAACCACAAAAAGTACATACTTAATTTTTGAACTCGAGATCTATTCGCGTGTCTTGGTTGTCCATCACTATCTACCTTAAGTTTTTCAGAATAGGAGAAAGAACTGAACGGAATTTCACGAATCCTGTCTATCACACAATGAAACGTTTCACTACTGTTCCCTGCCACAAGTAAGTCACCTACTACCACAAACGAACTGGATGAGCTCGCCATGTCGCACATGCACATACACACACGCAAGTTTTTATTCTTTCGCGTTACGATTTCGAATTCACGATTCTCTTTAATATATCACCAACTAGGCAAGTAGTCTATTTAACGCACATTCAGTAGTAAACAGCATTTACGCTAGAACGCAGGACACACATGACGAACGAAATAACATCGCGCGCACCGTTTCGAGTTCACGGATTGTCTCTGTCATACCATTTCCTTACATGATGGGAGTGATCTTTTTTTGTCAGGCCTGCTAACACACATCGAGCGAGTTACCCAGTTGTACTGAATCAGGTTGAAATGTGCTTAAGCATAGTTGGAAGTCTTGCTTGACTTGGGGAAAAAAGACAATCGTGCCGTCTGCTCCCCGCTTCCGGGTCACAATAGTGGCACGTGACTTCTGGGATTCCCAGGCGTGCTGACGAATTATGAGAGAGAGGAGGGCATCAGAGGAGGGGGTATGGAAGGTTATGGGAGGGGATACACGCGCCAATGAGAAGCCTTTGATGTGAAAAGCTATGTCACATCTCCGGCAGTCGAAACCACACAGCTTGCACACAGTGCCTGCCGTGAGTTCAATAACCTCGCCAACGAACTGAGGTCGTTCAAGGGATGTTTCTCGCCCATCACATCCAGCGAGGGACTAACGCGTATTGGACCGCGCACATAAATGGCGGGAGGGAATAGAGAAAGAGAGGGAGATACTTAACAGAAGAAAATAAAATACTTTACTGAAATATTTTTTAAGTGATGGAAAACTAGGGATGTAACAAATCACTCGCATACATTGAGCCTACGCTACTGCTTCAGATTGAATCCAAGATGCATCTTTGTTGTAGGAACTGCTCTCCTCCCAAATTCCTCCCAAAATGCTTCGACGTCGTCTTTTGAAAGAGTGACAGCATTGCCATTCGGTTTTTGAGTCAGTCTGCGATCGAATCTCTTCGCGTCTGTTTCAAACAGCGTATTCTGTACATGGAAATCTTCTCTACTTTGCAATGTCTAATTCGTTGGACATATTCTTGGATTTTCTTTTTTAGCTTCTCAGCTACTGTTAGCCTTGTGTCATTTTGAATTTGGTATTTTTGTTCAACATGAAGTATTTTTCGTTGAACTTAGAGGTGTGCTTTGATTTAGGGATGCCTCGGCTAAAAGTAATATTTCACGCCGAGTGTCGGCTATCGGGTTCATCATTCTTTTCGCCCATGGGGGTACGGAGCTGTTTACTCTCTCTGGCAGACGGCCGTCGGTATTCTTGGCTGAGCCCGAAATTATCTGAGGTACTAGATATCCAGTTGCATACACGATGTGATTGATTTCAGTATATCTAGATCTCTTCCTGAGGTCTTTACAACCTCATTTAAGATAGAATTTGCTGTCTCTATCACTCTCTTAACTTTAGGATTTTCGTACATTCTTCTCAACGGTGCACGAGATTCGAATGGAACTAGACCGACTCGTTCTGTCTCGCGTCGAAGGAGGTTCAGCATCATGTCCTTATCGTTTGATTGATAGCCAGATGAATTTTCACTACTGACGGATGTTTCACTGGGATGATATGAACTTTCAAGAGGACAATCGATTTCAGGAATATTAGATGGTTCCAAATGTTAGTCATCTGGCTAGTTCGACCGAAGAACATACTCCGCGTTTCTCTGAAAGTCTGCAAGTTGTTCTGCTGTGAATTTTCCACTACTGAGTATATATCGTCGTTGACTGGCAAGCTTCTTTGAATCTAGGGTAGGTCTCATATCTGGGTTCTGTTCTCTCCATTTGTTGAAAACTTCTATTTCTGAACCCCCAATTTTCGCTTTTGCGTAGTAAAAGCACTGCATCATCTCCTTTAATTCATCCCGTGTCCATCTCTGACGATAGCTTCAGGCTACTGCCGGATCTGGTTCCCTGGAACTAACATCCGTTGGATAGCCAGATGCGACAAGGTGTGACATTAGTTGGGTTTCTGAGCAAGTATGGGTCATTGGTAGAACAATGAATGTTAAGATTCATTACTTTTGTGTTATCCATTTTGCTCGTGGGTTTTAAAGAAATTTTCGCAGGAAGCAAATTCGAGTTCACAGATCACACTTAATCCATGGGTTATTTTCTTTATCCCTTACTGCGACCCACAGTGGCCTCGGGGCATCCCCCCGCAGGCCCAGCAAACGTTCCTCCGATCGTTAGTAGGCATTACTAAACCCTACGGGATTTTCTCTGGCCACTGAAGGCAGCCTCCGTCGCTGGTAATGCAAATTTGGGCCTTCACTCTAATCAGTGGTCTGGTGTGCCACCCATTCTATCTCCTTTACCCTCCATGGGCAGGAAGTTCAAGGTTATAACCCTTCCCTCTCTACTTACTTCCCACTCTCCTCTGGAGTTACTACTTTGACCGACCTCTCACCTTCAACCTATTCAGCATGCGAGACCCTACCAGTAGTTACGCTACCACCGACATAGCTCTCAGGCTCATGGGGTACACAAGCTCCACCACCAGCTATATTATTATTATTATTATTATTATTTTATTATTATTATTATTATTATTATTATTATTATTATTCCTCCAAATCACGACTAAAGATGTTATGTGTCGGCTGAATATAAAATCTACTCCAGGTTGCAACCAGCTACCTAAAGAGTAGATCTAGGGGCTGTTGGTGCCTCTACAATACTTTGCGCAAATGTGGGCTGTTCCAAATAAAGCGATTTCGTGCACTTCCCAGTCTTTTGAATTACCTGGGAGTTTAGATAAGTTCTTACACAAATTTTGCGGAACAAATCCCAGAGCTCCGATAACTATCGGGACGACCTGTGCTTTTACGCCCCACATTCGGCTGATCTCGATTTCCAAACTCTTGTATTTAAGACGTTTCTCTGCCTCCTTGGTAACGACGTTTTGATCCATTTTATTATTATTATTATTATTATTATTATTATTTTGGATGAATCATTATATTACGTTACTTTTAATTATTAGCATGTTTTCTTCGTCCTTCTTTCCAAAATGTTTTCAGTCTCTGGCAGAATTTGTTTCATTCAGCGTCATTCAAATTATTATACGTATTTCTGAAATTGCTTCAACAATTTTGAAGTGCATATAGAGGAGAAGGTAATAAGAGCCCATTTTTTATTTTGACTTAAAAAATAAATTTAATGCTTATTTTAAAAACAAATTTGATAACCTTATCTTCAATATTTGTGTAATGTATACAAAACGAATATGTTCTTAATTGTTCAGTGAGTGGGCAAAAATCAATGAATCCATAGAAGTCATTTTGAAAAGTTGATGTGATGGTGGTATTAATATATTAATACTCGGGTTTAGAGAAATTAATTAAATATTTACTTTTGTAAATGCTATTTTATTACAAAAAACTTGGAAAATGAAATAAATCATTTACAAAAATCTCAAATATAAATGTCCTTTTCGGCCCCAGTATAGTACTCATCGTGCACTTACACATCACACATCACAATTCCCTGGAGTCACAGTCCTCGGTGGTTGGCTGAAAATAGTCCCACCACAAAACAAACAAGGCGTTTGGCCCTCACAGGGACTTTCAACCCCTACTAGTGATTCCAAAGCAGACTCCTGAATTAATAGTCTGATTCTCCATCTTCCAGCTTTCCAGATTCCTCATCCTTCTACTTTCCATGATAATAAATATTCGACTCTTTTTCCCGCTCATCCCCCAACAACAGTTTTTTTCCTAATTTAGTTAAAACTGCTTCTTCGAAAGGTTTGTCAACACAAACAAGTCTTTGAAGAGTAGATACTATTACGTTATGGAAGCCGTTTTCAAATAAATGTCCTTTCTCTTAACTGCGTTGGCTTAACCAGGTCTTCAGTATTCCAGTTTGTTCCTTGCTGTTTTGGCCTAGAACCTTTTGTGGCATCTAAAACAAAAATAGTACGAATACAAGTGGTAGTGTATGGAATACGATCCCCTGAAAGTTTGGGCCTCATTTATGCATCATAGTCCGGGTTTCATTTTACAGCCATCGCCATATAAAAATTCTGCAAACCAAAACGCTGTTGGTTACGTTCGAGATTACAGATTGCAGGCTGAAAAACAATGGCCACAGACTTTCCTTACAAAGTTTTTAGAATCGAGAAAAAACGAACACCTCTGTTACTCATCAGCTCTCATTCACACCTGAACAACAGACCAATGATGACAAAGGGAGTTACTAAATAGGAGTTAAAATCGCTCCTGATGGAATGCGATGTGTGAGCAGATACTAAATCTGTTTTTCTTAAATATCTCCGGGCCTTAATAGATTTTTGAGATCGCGTTTCACGGCAATAAAGTATTTCAAATGTCAAGAGGTGTTTCACAAAATGGCATCAGTATCTCAAAAATTCCAATTTCTTGAATCTCATTGTTTTTCTAGCACCTTTCAAATCTTTGGTAAAAAGTGTAGATTGATATATAATTACATTTTAACTCTTATTTTATTTGTATTAATAATTTTCTCCATCTATCCTGTTTCGACGACCGAAATGTAAATAAAACGTTTGTTATTAAATTATTTAAACCTTATTAAATGTCACTAAATTTGCTCATTTTTGTTATGTAGCATGTTTACACACGCAGCTCACAATAGTTACTTATTTTGTGCATGGTTTAAGTGGTATAGCCGTATTAGCAGCAGGGGCGTCCAGGAAACTGGCGGGGTTGCATTGCAGCGATGTCACTTTAACACCGGGATCGATTATCAATAAAATTTTTGTTTTTTATTGCTCAGTAAATTTACATTTATTAATAGTCTAGATTTTTTATTAAAATGAGTTGATATGATTTTCTGTGCAAAAAGGTACTTCACCATACTTTTACGCAATGCTTCTTTTGCAGCCCCTTGCAGGTTAAAGATTAACCGCCTGCTACTTCTCTGTGCCCTCCTGATGGCTAAGCTAATTTGTGTTACGAAAATAATTTGTATTAATTGTGAGATACTTTAGTTTCATTATTTACTATGCTTATATATACATAGTAGTTTTGAAAATATTTTCACCAGCTTGTATCAAACAATTTTGTTAATATGCGAGTACATAACTTGTATTTATAATGGACAGTGAAACATTTGAAAAAATAAGTCATTAGAAAAGTTGTCAAACTTCGAAACAAAACTGTGGAATATAAGAATGTTAAAATTGAGAGTCTTAAAAAGTAAAACTTCCAATTACCACCCCCTCAGGAAAGCGTAATTGTTATGGGAAATCAGCTGATTTTTTTTTTCTCTTTGCTTTCTGAACCGATCGAGGGTGAGGGAGAACAACGATGTTAATTGTCACGTTTTAATGGCCATCCTCATAAAGCATGAGCCATTTCAGGTGTGAAAAATACACCTTTGTCTTCTGCTCACGTAGGTGAAAAAAGACATGTCATTTAATTAAGAAACGCTACTTCAAAGTAATCGTAGTTCCTCGAATGTCTCTTGTATAACGCCCAGAAGATTGTGATTAAGATGAGTAAGTGCCTAACGTATTTCTAACATCGCCAAAGAAAAAATCTTTCTTGAAATCGATACGACAAAAGACACATTTGTGTGTGGCCTGATGCTCACCTCAACCATCACCAGAAATTAGGTGCGCTCGCCGGCGAGGGGTGCGCGGCCACGTCATCAGGATAGGGCACTCACGGACTCTTGATATTAAAGTTTAGATATAATTCTTATAGGATCCTACGAGTTGTCTGGCGCGGTAATGTATTGTATTGTACTGTATTGTATTGTATTGTATTGTATTGTATTGTATTGAATTGACGGACACCATGATTGCACCGTTGGGAGAGACTTGGGCGGGATGACTAAAGCAGAGCCGCGACCGAGTGTGCCGAGGCGGGCAAGGTTGGATACCCTTGGGCCAGAGCGGCGAGCAGACTTGTGAACTTCGGAGCCGAGACTCGCGAGGCGACTTGACTGAAGTTGTGATTGGCAGAAGTTGCTGAAGCTACATTAAAAAAGTTACTGCCTCTTGCACGCTTCATAGCGGAAAAGTCATACACATGACTGGAAAATGAGCGATACGAAAGCCAACAAACGATATTTCATTCACATGCACAGTTTACACATACTATTTTATTGTAAGTCCACTTTCTTAAAAGTCTCAAAATTGATGTGAAAATATCATTCAAATAAAACGGAGGGTAACTTATCTAATATAATTTATATTTTTCATCTCCGTTTTTTTTTTTACTTTTCTAAGGCCGCTATTTAACGGTAACGGTATACGGAGACGCACACACATCCATGCCCGAGCGGGATTCGAACCCTCTTTAGACACGAGGCAGCTGCGGTTCTTCAGTCTTCGCGATCTCGGTTATCCAGACCAGTTATCATCGACTTTGTATTTCCCAAAATGACTTTTCGGGAATTATTTGTTTCCGCCATTAGGTTATACAAATGTGTCTTCGGGTGTCCCACCACCTATGGGCCCCTCCATAACTTCTAAATGGTTCACAATATCGAAATACTGTTTTCGCTCAACAATTCGGAATCATAGGCCACGTAATATGCCATAGAGATATTATCTGAAATTATTTTGGTTTTAGAGAAATTTATTAATCTTTAATTTTTTAAATGGAATATTTATTTTCTCAATAGCAGTGGGTAGATAATAACAAGAGGAATACTATAATGGATCATGGGTTAAATTTTTTTATAGTAATTTGAGTATAGAATTATTCTTGCTGATTTAAAGTTTCAATGAACGTTCTTGTAATAGCCCTGGCAACTGTCGCGTTCGGGGAAGGTGGTCTTCGCGGGTGCCGAGACTAACGGGCAGAGGGGGGAGTCGAGAGGGGTGGCAGTGATGATACAGGCGCAATTTCGGCCTTCCGTGGTCTTGACTAGAAAGACACGGAACAAACATCAATATTAACGATCAGAAAGAATGATTTTTCTATTGATTCATCAGAATTGAACTTCTGTTCCACTGATTGAAATTCCAAAGCTTCAATCATTAAAAGAACGATATAAAGAAATTGGTATTATAAGGAAGATGCTAACAAACGTCATTTCAAACTGGACAAGAATCGAGTTCGATGTGGAATTTAAAATGTAAGGAAAGAGAATTAATGGTTGATTGGTCATTTTCACTACAATATCTCCAGATATTCATCAAATTATAGATAGGTAGAAATGTTGTAAATTTACAAAAATAAAATAAGACATAGATAATAATAGAAGAGTAAAATAAAAGTATGCATATACATGATTTACTAAGCTTTGTGTCCCCCATCGACAGCAATGCACTCTGCATTCGTGTGTGCAGAGGCCGACAAACAGACTGTAGTGTTTTGTAAACTATAAATCGGTGCTCAGGAATTTCAGCCAGTAGAAGTTCATTTCTGATCAATGGAAAAATTCGTTCATTCTGATTGTTAATGTTGTTCCTGTGTCCGTCGTGACAGACCATGGATTGCTGTCGTTACGCCTATATCCCCTTGCCGAACTGCTCAGTCTCCCCTCTCCCCACAAGTCTCGCCGCCTTCCCCAAAGGTGAGAGTTGCAAGTGCTACTACCGGTAATATTGTTCGTTTAACCTAAAATCGCATGACAGAAAGGATAATTTTATTTCAAATTACTATGAAAACATTAACGTATGATACATCATTGCATTCTTCTTTTTATGATATTGTAGTGAGAAAAATATACGGTTTCATTTAAAAAATCAAAGATTAAATTTCCCGAAAACGAACAATATTTCAAATAATATCTCTAGAGCGCGATGCTCAAAATGCGAAATTGTGGGGCAAGGATTATTTTACTGGGGGTAATTTCGCATTTTTTAGGGAAAACTGCATTTCGATATCAAGAACCGTTTGGAAGTTATGGGGAATGGACCGTAGATGGTGAGACTTCCTGTATGTATGTATGTATGTATGTATGTGTATGTATATGTGTGTGTGTATATATATATATATATATATATAATTGGTATTATTTTCACGTCCACAGAATACGGAGTAATAAATAGTCAACATTCCATCTGCAACATTGTCGTATCTTGAAAACGAAGTACCATTTCTTGAGATTGATTTTCAAAGAACTGTGTAGTGGCGTGTCTGTAAGATGTTACGTCTATCAAGTGTACAAGAGACAACAGGAAGCAACTTCGGCAACATCCGCCAACCGCGACGCCTCGTGTCTGCGCCGCTTCGCCTAGCGGACTGATGTTGCCGTTGTCTGTCTTTTTTGCTCCCGCCTGTGCGCCTGCCCGAACCTGGGCGTTGCCCCTGGACGTTGCCAACCAATTGCCGTTCTCCTCTGCCCACTCGGCATGAGACAGCTCTCATGAGACACTCTCGAGGTGTGACATTGTACATACGTCACTTTTTATTGAATATTTCATTTTCGGGCGCGACATATGCTATAGTCATTGGTTTCTTTAGTGTGATGCATGTTACACCATTTCAGATAGCGGTGTTCCCCTTACTGGAACATAACCCCTTACTCGACCTATTCGTTGGCTTGCAAGGTTTCCTTCTTCCAAGTGCTCAGCGGGATACCGTCCTATCCAGAAACCGATTCTGGTTGAATTTTATTTATCTTCGCCAAAAACAGTAAAACGTGAATGTGACATTTGGCGAAGAAGTGTAAGCCTCAGTTGCATATTTCACATCGCTACTACGAAAAGCAAGACAGGCAATCGCCAGCAAATCACAGCACTCGTGGCTGGACAGTCTCTTCTCTTGGCGCCATTATCAAAAATATTCTTAAAAGAGGAGTGGTAGGGTCGATATATACGCGATACTCAAATATTCCTTCCCAAAGATTGTGTGTGCAATATATATATTTGCAGCAGCATCTTCTGTTCGTCAATTTTCCTTCTTTTTATTTCTTTCCTTTCCCTTCTTCTTCCATCTTCTCTTCTCCTGGCACTGCTGGCAGATCTCTTTTTGCCACGTTGGTGGAGAAGCCGGCTTAGGGAAAACACACCGCAAAACCGATGTGGAGGTCGGCCGATGCCGCTATCCAGCGGGAGAAGGTCACCGCCATCGCGATAAAATATGTAGTACACTGACGATATTAATGCCTTAGCAATTGGCGCGCCCGGAATGACCAATCAATTATATAACGGAGTTACACACGTAGCATTCGCCATGATGTTTAGCAAACAAGTATACACGAATGTTCTGCTAGTCACGTTCTGATGCAATTGAGATTCATGCCAATGTCAGGTAGTAGATCTCATATTTGCCGTACATTTAAATGTTCAGCATGTCCCTAAATAGTATGATTTTTGCAGCAGCTTCTTCTGTTTCTCAATTTTCCTTCTTTTCATTTCTCTTTCTCCTTTGCCTTCCCTTCTTCTTCTATCTCTCTTCTCCTCGCACTGCCCCTTTTCTTTATTAAAATTGCAGAAACGTTGCAATCTTTATTAACATTGCAGGAGCAATTCTATATTAACATTTCTCCTGTTCGTTATTAACATTAACAGAATAATGCACTGAGTGAAATATAAATATATGTTAATCAAGTGTTGAATGAATTGTACACTACTTGAAACTGAAATGCAAAATGTATTCCTATATTGGGTTCAGATTAAAGAAATATATTATGTATAATACTAATGTTTATGCATCAAGGGTTCTAGTGATCGAGTGACAGACAGCTCGAGGGCTTTTTTTCTCCCGAGATGGTTAGAACCAGTTAATGCTCGTGGCACATACAAGATTTTATTTTTTATCTAAGTTAATGATTCATATTTTCGTACTTACTAATTATAGATGTTAACTTGACTGGGTTGTCTTTTCATATTTCCCTTCCATAATTCACTTCATAACAAATCTTGTAATATCATTCAACTGCTTTCCTTTTTCCGTGTACCCCTGATTATTTCGACCTCAAGATAGTGAAACAGAGTACGTCGAGCTCCGTATCGAAGGCAATAACAAGCAATAACGTGTCATTAAAATCCATATTTAAACATGTAAATTGACTTAAACATAATTACCCGAAGAAAAATTAACAAACGTAGGAAGAATGTAATTAAATTAGATGTTTTAATTCTACTATATACATTGTACGATTCTTAATAATTCTTATTTTTGTTCTATTATAATTTTTATTCATACTGCACCATTTTAATTTATGATTATAAATTGATAATATCCAATTTCAGAATAAAATCACAGATTCTAATTACAAAAAATCTTACATTTTCATCAAGTGAATGAAGAAAAATTACAAAAGAAAAAAATTCATAATTATTAGTATTTTATTATTATTATTTTATTATTATTATTATTAGATGAAAACAGAAAAGAACGAATATCATAAACGAATAATTATCACTTCATTATTATATTTTCCAGTTAAAGATATCTTATCTCATATTGTAGCGATCAAATCGCCGAGAGTATTATCAATCTAATCATACCCCTTGATCATCATTGACTCCTTTAAAATATTATAGACCCCAAGGGGGTGGATAAAGACGTGGCGTTGGGAAGCCCTGCTCTCTCTCTTTGGTGTGTCAGAATCAAAGTTTTTGTGGGTATTTGATACTTAAAAATCGGTTGATGACAAAACGTGGTTGTTCGTCTGTGGTTTGTCATTTGTCTTGGTTTTTGTTTCTTCATCCGTCCGTGACCAAGGCTAACACCTAAACACGTTCAGGCGGTTCCCTCCAAAATTGATATCTCCACGAACTCGACGCCTTGCGAGTTTTGAAATGGATATATTGATATTTGAGGATGTTTTAAATGAAGTCTTGTTATATTTTCAAAATTTTCTAAAAAATGACTCCCAATTTTTGTAATATTTTTTATCTCAGCGTAGAGAACGCTATGAAAATGGTGCAGGTTTCATTTTTACTGAAATATCTGAATTTTCGAAAATTCCAAAGTTCTACGTTTTTGGGATCTTCCTACAACTACAATATTGATAATAGATATTTTTCTTAATAAATTCTGCTCTAAAAATTATATATTTAAATAAGGTCACATACAATTTATTTCAAAAACTAATCATTTCGCGTAATTTTTTTGAAGTGAATACATTTTTTCTCAAATAACAGCTCCAAATTTGTTCTTACATTTTGCCGTGTATAGATCAAAGAACGCTTGAGATATGGCGCGGGTCTCTTTTCGTTGAACTCTCTGAATTTTTGAAATTGCAAAAATTTAGAAATAATGAGAAAGATGTGCTATTGTAGCACATTATTAGTTATTAGTAGCACATTATTAGTTACATGACATAGTAGGCTGAAGTGGAGCTAAGTATATCTATGTAACAATGTCCTTGTCTGTAAACATTTTTATATTTGGCTCTAAAATGTACTATAGTCGGAATATAACTAATTTTTACGTGAAAGATATAAAATTTCAACTGGCCATAACTTCGTGAATTTTTATCCAAATTAATTTTAGTTGGTTAAAAAATTAAACTTTGAAATCTCTACTTTAAATATTGTGCTTCAAACAATTTAATATTTCACTATAATCTTCTAACATTTGAGGGACGTACAATCGGTGCCACCCTAGTTAAAGACTCACATTTGATATGTGTTTTATTGCTTTATTCACTGTTAGTGTGCGCTTGACTTCTTTCCATCTCACAAAGCATTCATACGGATAATCTGCACGATGACACTCCGACCACACACTGCTTGGTTCACAACAGACCTGCAGAACATCCGCTGGGTGTGCTGTTTGACCATCCACCCTGCAGTCCGGGTCTCGCCCTCTCACGATTCCCGTCTTTCCGTGCACTTCAAGAAATTCTTGTCTGGTCACAATTATGTGTATCACAGTTACGCAGTTGCTTGAGGCTGTCAAACATTTGTACCTATCTCAGGCGGCAGATTTCTACGACATTGGGATATAAATGTTGATCCCCAGTATGGCAGATGTCACAATTCTGGTGGAGTTCGGGCATTATATTTAATAAATTGCATAAATGTGACACCATAATCGAGTGATTATGCAAGCCTAGTCGTATCCATATTTTTGTTAAAAAAGTTACTACACGTAGAACAGTTTCTCATGTACATTATTGAACTTTACTGAATTCGGACCATGCAACACATGCCGCCTGTGTCAATATCACAGAAAATACATTGTTACACGATAGTGTCCTTCTTAGCGGGTCACCGAGTGTCGTCAAGAATACCACTTTTCGCCAGAGAAGAGCGACACACAATGTACCGTGCCTGCTTGAGCCTGGTCCTGCCATTTCTATGAACTTTTCATACCAAAAAAATATTTTATAATAATTGTATCTAATTCTTCATTAGTACTTTCTTACGTTTATAATATGTGATAACATTTTTCTAATTAATTGTATATTTTGACTGTACTCCATTCCAACATGCACATTTCAGTCGAATCATTGGTTTCCTGGAAACACGAACTCTAAACGACACTGAACACGAACAACCAGTTTGCTCCCATTGGCTTGATCGCTCTGTGAGCTCTCTCCGAGGAGAGCTCTTGGTCATGTAAGTCTGTGGCATTTTAGAAATGCAATTTATTTGAGACTTAGTTGCGATATAACAAGTTTTTGAATCACGAGATGTTGGAATTCTCCAAAGGCATATAAACATGTAAATGGTAGCGTTTGTTAATGCAGAAATGTAAATTTACTGGCATTCTGAATACGGAATGGGTCTGTAATGTACTGAAACACATTTAATGTAGATTGTTACAAAGCTGTTCTTCTTTAGTAAGCGTTAATTCATATTTTATCTCTAATATTATTGTGTGCATTTTGTAATTAATTTTTTTACTAATTGCTATCCAACTTTTAATTTCATTTGTATTACATATTGCAATATTGCAACCTTAGAAACTATTGTTCAATACGAGATTATCAGCATTCATTGCTTACAATATTGTCCTATGTCATATTAATGAATGCCTCCCTTTTTAACTTCCTATTTAATTCTCTAATGGTATTGTCATAATTCTCTAATGGTATTGTTGCGTAACACAGCAAACAATTAGGTTCTATGTGAGGAGTTTTTTTTGTTGGAAGCCTCTCAATTAATATTTTCTACTTAATCTTTTAAAGTTTAATTTTTACACAGTTGCCAGGCCTAACCCATTTTAATCGAAATTAAATATATTTCGTATTCTACGTAGGTCATCCAATAAATAGGTTTTCCTATTTTTTTTCTCTCCAAACCTCGTGGTTTAAACTCAAGTTGGTACTCTAGGAACATTCATTGGGGTATGGTGACAGCGCTTAGCCTTAAACAACACGCGACTCCTTCGCGTTCACCAGTACGGCACCATGTGCTATGGAGCTACCTCTTGAAAGCGTGTCCGCTTGTTAACTCCGTTCTATTATTCACGTCTTCGTAGTGAAAATGAAACGACTATCAATATTCATTGCTAGTTGATGGGAAGGATGTATGAGCATCCAGTGGTTCGTTGGTGGCGTTCACGCTTCTTGGGAGAACGGCAAAATTCCATGATGACGAGCGAAGCGGCAGGTCCCCGTTACCGCTACTTACAATGCAGCCATGTTGCAGCACTGTTGCAGTTCGGGATGTTGTGGACGAAGATCAACGCGTCAGCATTGATGACATAATGTTCGAATGCCCCCTGGTATGAAAATTGGGCGATCCAGATCAGATGACTTGCATTATCGAAAAGTGTGTGCAAGATAGGTTCCACATTTGATTACTGATGCTCACCAGCAACACGGATCGAAGCGGTCCGAGCTTTCCTGCGAAGCATTAAAGAGAGAGAGATCAACTATTTTCCTTCCCCGCACTGCCACTGGAGATGAAAGCTGAGTGCATCATTCGACTCAGAAACAAAACGACAAAACGTGGTATGGAAGAACCTGGGGAACGTGCACCAAAGAGACTTCTCTGAAGCTGGCTAACCATCCATAGCGGACCACAAACTATATGCCATCATTTATTACTAATTACTTACTCTTAAATTTCATAATTTTAAATTAATTACGCCAGACATTTTCTAAAAACTCGAGGGACACCTAGCTTCAGACTGAAGTTAGCTAGACACGCAACAAAATAGGGCAAAAGAACTAGAAAAAAACAAAGTATTAATTAATAACTATTAATTACTCCATTTTAACATCATTGCAACTACAAATTGTTTAAATAAATTGAAAATATGTACAAAAACACAAAAAAATGAAAAAATCGTAAAATTTTTTCTTACCGGCGAAATACTAAAGTGTTTCTACTGATTCCATCTCAAGATATCATTTGTTTTTAACAAACATTGTTTAAATTAATTACACAAAACAGTGTTTTTAAAATCGCATAGAACGTTGTACCAAAAAAATACCGTTACGGTCACAAAATTCAAAATTCAAAAAATCATAAAATGTAATCTTACCGGCGGACCTGCAGATTTATTAACACTAATTTGTTTAATATACTTCATAATTATTAACTAAATGGCTCGCGAATTCATGACTGCATTCAATTGTTTATAATGAGGTCTTAAGCATCACAAGGACATTCTCTCGTTCATCTTTTAAACAAATATTCACAGAAAAAAACTATTCGGCGGAATACAGAAATATTTTCACGACTCGTCCACCAGATATCTATTGAATTAATAACAATTTGTTTAAATTAATTACTGTGATAGTACGGCACTAAAATTGCCCATGTTTTCGCCAGCACCAAAATTGCATTTCACGAAAAACAAATTTAAAAAATTAGGGAATAAATTGTTACCGGCGAACCACGGACTTACATTTGTTACAGACACTTCATATTTTACGATGAAATTGCTCCAGAATTAATTACTACTTGCAATTGTTTATAATGGGCATCTAAACTTCAGACAAATAATCATACTATCGCGAACCAAACAAAAACTTGCAAAAAAAACTAACCGGTGGAATACTCAAATGTTAATACAGAAGCTATCACTAGATATCGTTTGTTTTAATAATAAATTGTTTTTAATTAATTACTACGGACAGTTGTTTAAAATGGCACAGAGTTTTGCTTCAAATATGCCGCTTATTGTAGAGTATGCCGCCCATTTTAGAGTATTGTTGGCATAGTAATTAATTTAAACAAATTTGTATTAATTCAATAGATAACTTGTAATAAGCCCTGTGATAATATTCTGTATTCCGCCGAATAGTTTTTTTTTCTGTGGATACTTGTTTTAAAGATGAACGTGAGAATGTTCTTGTGATGCTTAAGTCTCAATATAAACAATTGAATGCAATAATTTAATTCGTGAGCCGTTTGGTTAATTAATATAAAGTATATTTAGCAAATTCGTGTTAATAATTTAGTGGTTCGCCGGTAAGATAAATTGTAATGAGTTTGAAATTTGTGCTGATAAGCGGCATTTTTCGTGGAAAGCGCTTTTTGGATTTTAAAAGAACTGTCCGCAGTAATTAATTTAAACAATTTATTTTTAAAACACATGATATCTAGTGCTGTAATTAGTAATAACATTTGAGTATTCCGCCGGTTAGACTTTTTCTAAGATTTTTTCTGGTACCAGTTAGTATCATTAGTTGTCTGAAGCTCGGATGTTCGTTATAAA
The DNA here is from genome assembly GCA_031308135.1 of Acheta domesticus. Taxonomy (NCBI): domain Eukaryota; kingdom Metazoa; phylum Arthropoda; class Insecta; order Orthoptera; family Gryllidae; genus Acheta; species Acheta domesticus. Next base: position 149,356,908 of record JAHLJT010008446.1, on the reverse strand, counting down.
CAATTGCAAGAAGTAATAATTCTGGTGCAATTACATCGTAAAGTATAAAGTGTTCGTAACAAGTTAGTGTTGGTAATACTGTGGTTCGCCGGTAAGAATTTATTCCCTGATTTTTTACTGTCCGGAGTAATTAATTTAACAATTTATTATTTAAACAAGCGATATCTAGTGATAGTCTGTATTAACATTTGAGTATTCCGCCGGTTAGTTTCTTTCTGCGAATTTTTGTTTAGTACTTGGTAGTATTAGCTTGGTTAGTACTTGTATAAAAGATGAACGAAAGTCCTTGTGATGCTAAGGCCTCATTATAAACAATTGAATGCAGTAATAATTCGTGAGCCGTTGAGTTATAAATATGAAGTATATTAAACAAATTAGCGTTAATAAATCTGTGTCCGCCGGTAAGATTATATTTTATGATCTTTTGAACTTTGTGACGGTAAGCGGCATTTTTTGTGCAAAGCGTGTGTGCGATTTAAAACAACTGTTTGGAGTAATTAATTTAAACAATGTGTGTTAAAAACAAATGATATGATGAATTCAGTACAAACAATTTAGTATTTCGCCGGTAAGGAAAACTTTTACGATTTTTTTCGGTTTGATACTTATGTTCAAATTGTTTAAACAATTTGTTGTTGCAATGATGTTAAAAAGGAGTAATTTAATAGTAATTATTAATAGCTAGCCTCAGTCTGGAGCTAGCTGGCCGTCGGATTTTTTAGAAAATGTCTGGCGTAATTAATTTAAATTATGATAATTTAAGAGTAATTAATTAATAGTAAATGATGGCATGTAGTTTATTGTCCGCTGTAATGGCTAGCCAGCTTCAGAGAGGTCCAAAGAAGGCAGGACTACAGCCTCTGCAGGTAATGTTATGTATACAGTGTTTTTTGAGACTGTAAAGGGGCTTACTGATTGACTACCTGCCCCAACGCACTACGGTCACAGCTGAGAGGTACTGCACGGTCCTGAAGAACTCAGAGCCGCAAATCAAACCAAAACATCCTGGTCGTCTGTCCTCGGAAAATGTGGCTTTTTCATGACAACGCGCGCCCCCATGCAACTCGTAGGAACCAGGATTTGCTGCAGAACTTCAAATGGTACCTTTTACCCATCACCCTTATTCTCTGGATCTTGCGTCCTCTCCCCCGTCTTCCCCACTTCCATCTCTTTCCACAACTCATGTCGCACCTTGGATGCAAGTAGTTTGCGACTGATGAAGAGCTGGAAGAAGATTGATTCACTGTTACGGCTACAGGACATAACCTGGTGTAACGAAGGTTTCAAAAACTGATGCCAAGGTTCCAAACGTATTTGAACAGAAATGGTGACTATGTGGATTGTAGACGTTATAGAATGAAATAAAATAGCTTCACACAACTGTAAATACCCCGATTGTATTTTTTACAAAATAGGGAAACTTACTTATTGGATGACAAAACTATCATGAAGCCATTGCTTTAAAGTCCAATCCGCAGTCCTACATTATTACATAATAATTTGAGCTAGCGAAAGAAAACGTGTGGTGTGTAACGGTATACAGTCCGCGTCAATTTACATTTTCTTCATGCACGCATAGGTAGAAATGTGGTGATTTTGTGAAAAAAGGACATTACGTGCTGTATCTGCTACTTCATACTTTGCCCTCACCCATTGACCGGTCAGGCGCGCTCTTGTTGGCTGGTAGTCTTGAGCTTGATGTGAAATATGCCTCCGTCTGGCCTCCCGACATATGCGGATGTGTAGTTCGCGGATGGAACTCTTGAGAACAGAGGGAGAAACAAGGATCAGGAAGGATTATCGCGCGCGGTTCTTGTCCCGTGTTTGGTACTGTTCCAGCATTCGCCTGTAGTTGATCGAAAAACACGAGAGCAGCCGATTTCTAGAATTCTCCTCCAGACAGCAGCTGAATTGGACCTAAGCTATTTAGTATCGAAAATCCGCCACCGTCGGGACACGAACCCTACGACCTCCCGGTCAGAGACGCTACGGCTTCAACATTGTTACCTTGAGCCACCTCGGCACGTCATTTTTATGATCGCCACAACTACTAGTGGCTGATAACTATCTTTGTTTTGTAGAACTTATACCGGATGTTCGTTAAAAAACATCCGTTTCTGCTGACGTCTCTCTCGGCGGTTCTCGCTTGGCTTAATTGTAATTAAATCTAACTAAACAAAAATATACGTCCCTAAATCGCTTTTAAATTGTGTGTCTCTACCTCACAGGACGTACGTGCTTCTCAATCTCTGGAAATTACATAGTTTTTTCCTGGACAACACTGATGAGAGTTCTTTCCGAGCAACATCTCATTGAGATACATTTTAAGTTTGGCAGCCCGTTTCCCGCTGGTCCGCTGTGCCGTCTGTAATTAATGGATATATGCCCGTGAACTAAAGTCCCCTGATAGTCGCTTAGTCGCTAGCTTTGTTCACAGACGGACAGACGTTATGCCCAGTCGATTTTTCGGTATCGATGACCCATAAAACATGGATTCTGGCAACACCACGTTTTCTCAAATTTAGCAACTGGATTTATCCACTTTTTCGTTTCCAGGGCCCTGTATTAAGAGTTTTCTACCAAAAATTCGCAGTTTTTTTCGCGCAGTCTTACATATCTTACGCGCGTCTTCTTAAGCGCGAGGAAGTAATAAATATTCAGAAGCAGGAAATCTTATTATCTTTAAAAATTTGGGTGTATTTATTTAGGACAATGATGCAGCTATGCCGTCAAGGACACTGTACCCTCTCAGTGCAAATTATATGCGGTATGTGCATTGCGGGTTGCGTAATGATTTTGTTTGTAAATGTCACTACTTTCCCACCCACCCCTCTAGGAGTGTCTTACCATCGGTGTATTCTTTGTCCCGTTGTAATTGCCCATTAATGTATTATACTACGTTTTGTTGAAATGGCATTCTTCCCGCGTTGAGTTAAGATGGAGCACGAACACACACATACACACATCCATCAATTTTTGGGGGTATATTATTTTTGGGAATGGTACATTTATCAAGCATATGGCGATGAGATAAATGATAGTATTACATATAATAACTATTATATGTATTATAGGTTGATTATAATCTCACAAACGTGTATGTTTTCACACATTTTTGAGAATTGAAAAAAAATAATTTTTTTTTCGAAAAACTGTAGCTCGCTTGGTAATGGGCTTCGAAAAAAAAACTTTATGCAAACCTTGTAAGAACTTGTATCCTCTTTCAAATTCATTTGAATCATTTTCTACACACGACTTACGGTTAAAGAACTATAGAGAAAAAATAAACAAATCAGAAAAATTCCGTTTTTCGGATCTACCGGAGTTTAGCACAGGTTCTGGGACATTGAAAACTTAGTTTTAACTAGTGCGTGGGTACATTCAACATACTAAAAGAAAAATTTTAATGACATTTTTCCAAGTAAAATGTACATACCGACTGGACTATAAGTGGCGACGTAACTTCCACTCCATTGACGATATAATGTAAAGCTCCATTCAAAATATCAGTGATGTGTTCCTCGATCGATGAAATATGCCCAGCTATCAACTAACCCGTTATGACCATTCATAACCGTTCTCCCAGCAGTATATTACATAAAATTAGTTTCAATTACATCTTATTTTGGAAATACTGTAACGTGTTCTTTTCTGTTTCAGCCTTATCTGGGTTAACGAATTCAACAGCAGGTATGTTCATTACGATAATTTTACATAATAAATTTTAGCTAATCACATATGGCATATTCTCCGTTTTCTTTGGATGACACACATTTTCGAATTCCACTGTACGCTTCTTCAGTAAAATATGTTTCATTTTTATTCCACATCATTGTAGTTTTTTCACCGACTATAATAACAGTAGTCACGTGCGTATTACGGTTTTTATTATTTAGAATTTGTTTAAAATATTTCTTTAATTCTGATAACCTTCCCTAAAACAATTCTAATATATTCTATTGCAAAGAAAGTTAATCATTAGGAAAGTGCTACTCTAAATTCCCCATTCATGTACCGTAAAAACGGGTCACTTAGTAGCAAAAATAATGTAGTAACCCGGTCGTTCAACCATGTTGGGCCGCCAGTTTTATGTAGTGGATCTTTCTACATGCCTAATACGCAATAAAAAGAAACAGACGTTCGGCGTCAATTTTATGTGATGACCCGACGTCATACATAATATTTTTAACGTGGGCCAGAGGCCAAGTCCATAAGGTGTGGGTTGGACCCGTTGTATGCTGTTGGCCTCGCCCGAAATAATGCCGGCGCCAGAGATGTCACCGGCAAAGGTGGCTCAGGGCATCCATGAATGGCACTGCAGAGCCCCTGATCGGGAGGGTCCTAGTGTTCGAGTCCCGACGGTGGGCAGGATTTGCGACACTGGCTGTCAACTAGGTCGAATTGAAGACCTGGGGCAATAAGATGCTATGCCACAATACATAAGCTTTGAGAAAACAGTAAAGGTTTAGACGTAGCGTTCTACATATAGGGATAAAGAATATTAATTTACGAATATCACTGCCATCTTGCAGCAAATATTTAAAATAAAAATCCAACATCTAGATGCATCTTCGGGGCGTCAAAATTCGCTAATATTTCAATTTCATCAGAAATGTGGTATAGCATGTTATTGCCCCAAGGTCTTCCATTCAGCTGCTGTCTGGAGGAGTATTTTAGCGGCCGTCTGCTCTGATTGGTAGTTTCCGTGGCTTCTCTGATCAACACAAACCAATACCGGAACAGTACCGTAACAAACGGGCCACGGACCGCGCGCCATCTTTCCTTCCTCTTCCTTGACCTGTCCTCACTCTTTACTTACACACATGCACTTCACTACCATACATATCGAGCTTGGAGCGTGTTCCGGCTGGGGATATGCCACGATGGTGGAAGAAACCTGATTGGAGAAAATGACGGCAAGCCGACGTACGTCGGCGCCGGTCTCGCCAGCAATTGGGGCAAGATTACCGCCACCATCCGCGATAAAAACATGCACTACACATTCGGGACCAATTATAGCCGTTGACGCGCCCGGAATCATGAATCAAAGGAGAGATGTCAGGAAGGGTGGTTCTGTTCGGAGTATGATTCTAATTCAAGGTTATTAATTACACACACATATGTTGATACAATCGTATTGCCAGAGGAGTTTGTGTATTTATTAACGGAAAGAAGAAAAAAATTAATGACATACATGCGTTTATATAGCTTTATGCACTTTTGAATGAACACATTATCGGCTAATTATTGTCCGGCTGCCATTATTAATGGGCAGCGGTTTGGATAAGTAAGTCGGCCTTTATCACGACCCTTCAGCAATTGCACTGGACGGGACATCTGGCACAGGCTACGGACAAAGGGGGGGGCGTTGAAGCCTGCCTCGCGTTGATTCTCCGCAGCAATGCATGAGGGGCGCGGGCGCCGTGTGTAGACGCCATCCTACAGCCAGCACAGCCCAGGCACGGACGGCGATCGGATTGTCGCCAATCTCGAAAAACGTGTTTTGACTTGTGTCTTGATTGACTCTTATAAACTACCGGCCGTCCACGACCTCGGAGCGTATGTGCAACAAGCGTCGCTAAACTTGAAACGTGCTTGCAATGACTAGCAAAGGGGATTTCCTCTCTCCACGTCTCAATCTGTTCTCCTTGGAGTCTAAATTTTACCCTCTTGTCTCAATAATTCTCTCCTCTCTCTACGTCGGGTTAACCGGCTGCCACGTGCTCGCGAGCATGTGGGCATTCGCTATTTGAACGTTGTTCAGAAACATCCTTCGAAACTCGTGGATCATTGGGCAGATGTATCCCTCTCCCCTTTTGATCCGGATACAAGAGCATCTCATTGAACTTTCTGATTACGCCTTTGTCAATTTCTGCGCAGTAGAGCAGGGGCGACTCGAAGTTGAACGCATGCGCGTGACAAATTGTCTTCCAATATGGAGCTCAGGGGATATGTCTAGCGGGGGTGGGATTGTTCTATTTGAAAGGTGGGCGCGCGCGATCGGATGTGCGACGTAGTGGAGAAAGGAGCTCTCGTTGGCTCGGGGTGACACGGGCGGATTTAGTTTCCTGAAGCGACACGGTGCAATTTGGGGTTGCGGCGGCTGGGGAACGGGTTCTGGCGCAGCTGCGCGTTGCAGTGTTTTTCTCGATTAACGATGCATTGCAATATTGATTATTTCATCAATACTATTGGTTTGTATTTCGGATAGGAACTTTCGGTGGTAAATATTGCGCCTAAACAGTTAAGGTAATTTTCTCCAAATTGATATTCCCCGATCGCTCTGGCCGAAATGGAGGCTCTGCAAGTTTGAGGAGGATTTTGATTTGGGGTGTACTTTACATGAAGCCTCACATCTTCCAAATTTTCTCAAAATGTTTCCAAATTTTTTTTATTGAACATTTTCCTCGGATAGAGCAAATGATACATAAATATGGTACAAGTCCTATTTTTGGTGACTCTGTATTTTCGAAAATTGCAACAAATTAACATGCAAAACTAGTGTTGGTAATATAGATTTTTTCTTTATCAAAACCTGTTCAAAAAAATGTTTAAACATCCAAATCTTTAAACAATCACATGTACAATTTTTTAAAGTACGATTAGTTTTTTAATATTTTTTAGTAAATGCAACTTTTTAAAACTGATTTTTGTCTTAAAACCGGCTCCAAATTTTGTTTAATTTTTCTTTAGGAGAGTAATGTAAGTTTATAAAATGGCGAATGCCTTATTGTCCTTCATTTTTTCGCGAAGAGAATAATGTACGTTAATGAAAATGGCGAATGTCCCATTCTTGGTGAATTCTATGTATTTTCGAAAATTTGAAAAAATTAGCATTGCGAAACTACAGTATTGATGAAATAAATTTTTCTCTCAATTAAAGTGTTCTTGACAACTAGACCTTGATATAATGTCAATGAAAATTTCTTAATTTTTGAAAATTGCAGATGCAAATAAACAACTTTGTTTGTAAAGCCTCGAAAAATTTGAGTTTAGCTGTGCGGCTGATGTATGTAGTTAACATTTCCACTATAACTCTGCAAGTAGCAGAAGTGTGTGTCAAGTATGCGTCAATCTAGACTATAGTACTGTTTATATCCAACAAATGGTGGTGCTATTTCTCATAGGTAACTCGTTTGCAGCGGCAATTGTTCCGTTTTCCAGTAAGCTGTCGGGAAGTGTTAAGACAATACGGAAGCAGCCAAGCATGGGGATTGGTGGACAGTGTGGTTCCTCTGAAAGGAAAGAGTAACTGCTTCAAACGTCCACGAGAGGGTAACAATCATTTGTGGGGAGTCATCACCAAGTCGCCGACCATGTTTCATTGGGTATCAGACTTTCAAGACGGCAGCGACTGTGATGAAAGGAGCAAAAGCGGTGGACGTTCGGTAACTGCATGCAAACGAAACAATGCCCAATGGGTCGATGACTTGACAATGACAATCACACGGATCCCGTTTGGTGAATTCGAGTAAGCAAAAGGTCCCACCACACCAAGATACATGAGAATTTAAAAATATAGATACACTATACCATCACTATTGCGCAGAAACGAAAGTGTTTCGAGATGTGGCAGAAGTTGTTTTAAAACTACAGTGCAGATCCCGCGGAGTTCGCCCGTCCGTCTGTGCTCTCGCCCGTCCGTCTGTGCTCTCGCCCGTCCCTCTGTGCTCTCGCCCGTCCGTCTGTGTTCCTCGCCCGTCCGTGTTCTCGCCCGTCCGTCTGTGTTCTCGCCCGTCCGTCTGTGCTCTCGCCCGTCCGTCTGTGCTCTCGCCCGTCCATCTGTGCTCTCGCCCGTCCGTCTGTGCTCTCGCCCGCCCGTCCGTCTGTGCTCTCGCCCGTCCGTCTGTGCTCTCGCCCGTCGTCTGTGCTCTCGCCCGTCCGTCTGTGCTCTCGCCCGTCCGTCTGTGCTCTCGCCCGTCCGTCTGTGCTCTCGCCCGTCCGTCTGTGCTCTCGCCCGTCCGCCTGTGCTCTCGCCCGTCCGCCTGTGCTCTCGCCGTCCGTCTGTGCTCTCGCCCGTCCGCCTGTGCTCTCGCCCGTCCGTCTGTGCTCTCGCCCGTCTCCGTCTGTGTCTCTCGCCCGTCCGTCTGTGCTCTCACCCGTCCGTCTGTGCTCTCGCCCGCCGTCTGTGGCTTTCGCCCCTCCGTCTGTGCTCTCGCCCCTCCGTCTGTGCTCTCGCCCGTCCTCGTCTGTGCTCTCGCCCGTCCGCCTGTCCTTTCGCCCGTCCCGTCTGTCCTCTCGCCCGTCCGTCTGTCCTCTCGCCCGTCCGTCTGTCCTCTCGCCATGTACATTTCATCCATTCAGATGTTGTTACTGATTGTATTTTCTTCCTCATGAGGTTACCTCGGACTTACTGTGGTTATAGTTTGTAACAAAAGTTGCATTTCCGGGAGATTTAATACATGGAATAGTACACAAAACACTTCACACTAATAGCGTACGCCGGTGTTGCTGCAAAAGATGTTTGCCTGACAATTTTTTGCATGACAATTTCAGCAAAATCTCAGAGAAACTGTGCAACTTTAAGCCCGTTGGCACCGCATCAGTGCGCGCTGCAGTGACGCAGCAATCGGTTTGAATTTCGCGTCTTGGAGTAACGTTTATTCTCAATTTCTCGAAGACTTTCTTCGGAAAACTTAATCTCATTTTCATTTATCATGAAATCCAACATAGAATCTAGGGTATTTTTTTTGTATCGACAGCTTCCGATCACCTGTGTATGTACTGTAATAGAACGCGCCGGTGAACACACGTTGAGAGTCAAGTAGTGGAGCGCGCCTATGAATACACGTTGGGCCAAATGTAATGAAGCGCGCCTATGATTGCACGTTTCGGCCAAATGTAATGGACCGAACTCATTAACACACGTGATGACGCTCATAGTTTGCATTCGCTGTTTTTTTTGAGGGGGCGCCAAGTTTGATACAAACCCGCTGCTTTGGGGGTCGGCTTTTGAGATTCTCAAGAGGTGGGCAGCATTGAGTCGGAGATGCAAGGTTTCTACTTATTCTTCCTTCAGTGATACATGAAACAACTTTCCTTTTACAGCAACTCGTCAAAGTGACGAATGCGGATTTATTTGAACAAGTAAACTGTAAAAAATACAAAACGCAGTAATGTCATGAAATGAGGATTATTGCCAGAGCCTTCTGTCCTATAAATACGACATTTTAATGCACAGGATAATAGTGACAGGGTCTGTGCATTACTTTGACCAATGTTTACGTCGTCCCGGCAATTGCAAGAGGCAGGATTGCAGAATTTCGGCGTAGGACGGCTGGTACCTGGGAGCGTTAGGTGGCGCCTCGGTGCCGCACCACGGTGGCGATGAACCGCGTCCGTCCGGGGTTGGGTGGCTGCCTCACGTTGGTTGCAATCGCCGGATTCGTTCAGACGGTGGTTGATCGGCGACGCGCCCCGTTTTGCGTGAATGGTGAAGTGCAGGTGTCTCGTTTTACGCCGAGAAAGACCGTCACACGCACTTGCCTTCTTGCGATTAGTATGGCGTTATGTTACCTTTTATAAAGTTTGGACAGTAGCTGTGGATAATAAAATATCACTGGAGATCTGTGCCCAAAGTATATACCATTGCAAGTTATAGACGAAAATTGTGTCCGTCCAAAGTCTATGAAATTTGTAACTGAAGAAAATGTGTGTCCGTAGTCCGTGGAGTTGGCTTTACTAGTTGGCTCGTTGGTTAGCGTGCTTGTTTTCCATAGCGCAATTTGATTCCCGTCCGGGTTAATTATAACTGCGCTTTCCTTACAAATGTCCCCAGTATCTAGTGTGTGTGACGATGAGAAAGCCATGAAAGGTTATGAAAACCAGTATACACGTGAAGAGCTAACCATACGAAACCCTTATCACATGACCGAGAGGCTGGATCAACCGCTGGTCGGCCAAGGCCCTTAGCGGGCGTCGAGCCATAGGACAGAACGGCCCTTGGAGTTGGTGACCGAAGTGCGTTTTCATCCCGCGCACGAATCTTCCCTGTGCAAAATATCCATCCTCTCCTACGAGCCGTCTTCTGAACACGCGATTACCGGATTGCCCCACTATTTGTGGAGTTTGGATGTTTGAGGAAGTTCTTAAAACCTATGTAACAATTATTGGCTGAGAGCGCCCTTCCCTGGGTTGACCGGCTTTTAGAATTTACTCTATTGGTTAACATCGTTTCTTTTCAAGGGGTTTGAAGGAAAGTCGTTGTTGCGTTAGCAGATGCGCGCACTGCTGTGAGTAATTTATTACACGTCCTAAGGGATTAACGATACTCGAAACTGCGCACTTTGATAATTTCTTGCTCCTCAGTGAAACAAATATCTGTCGCCTTGACGACCCCTACACTTAGCAGACAGAACCTTCGCGGCGGGAAGGGCCCTGCGTGTCTCATTCAAAGGGCCCGGGTGGAGTGGGGTTTGAGGGAGGGGTGGCGCGGGCAAGCGCCCGCAATGAGCAAGAATTAGCACGACTCATTGCAGTACACACAACGCATACAGGCGAGTAATTTCATGTGTAAGCACTCAGATTTCCACTTAATATTACTAGTAGATTATTCCTTTTTTTATTTTGCCCTCAAAAGCATAGATTACCATAGAGAGTTGTATTTTAATTTTCCAATTTCGTCACATCCTCTATGTCACCGAACTTCGTGTGCATTTCCAAGACTCGAAGCGCTGTTGTCGGAGGTTCTTAGCGATATTTGCGGCACCAAGCACACCGCATGCCTGCCTGCCTGCTGGCGAACAATGGTTCTGAAAGGCTACAATCGATCGGGATCGCGAGGTCGCGCTCGTAGGAAGACTGACGTAACTTGCACCCCAATTCCCATTCCGTCAATCAAAAATTTGCTTTCTTTTTTCATTTGTACACGAGGAAAGTAGACATTTGTGGCAATACTTAGGACCATGGCTCAGAGTTTTGACTTGCACGTCTGTACGTCATACAAGAAGACAATCTCCAGGTACCTGTAGCGCAAAAACGAAAGTATCTCAGCAAAAGGACATTAAATATTTGTGTATCTAATTTAGAAGGTGATGGTGTGTTTTTTTTACCATCTGAAATGGCATACCCACACTTTATATGCAGCTAAGTACCCTGCGTTTGCCCGGGAATTTATTAATCATAATCTTCTATTAGATAGGCAAAGAAATGAGTTCTTTGTATGGTGTATCCCCGTCTTACCCACCTTGCCAGTATCATTTTTGAACCTTCA
>JAHLJT010008446.1:149310039-149345596 GCA_031308135.1 Acheta domesticus | reverse complement strand
GCGGTGGGGGGCTATAGATAGTGCCCAGCCTTCTTGATGTTTCTTATAAAGATGCTCCTTTTTCGCAGCTGCTTATGCAGTACAGAGAAAGTATTGTAATGCTGCTGGAAAAAACGACGAATTTTCGACAGAAAAACTTATTGTCGGGCCCTGGTAACGAAAAATGGATAAATATTGGCCCTATAAAGTAAATAACTTCCCCTAACAAGTTGTGTAGTCAGAATTCATGTTTTGTGGGTCCTTGATACCGAAAAATCTATTGATGGCAAAACGTCCGTCTGTGTCCCGCCTATGAACAACGCTAGCGGCTAAACTGTAAGCAGGATTTTCACCTAAATTAATATTCCCCAATCGATCTGGGTGATTTCGCGGCCCTTGAATTTGCAACCGAGATTTCAATTTTAGAGGGACCCTTTCATGAAGATCTTGGGACATTTTCAAAAGTTTCAAAAATTTTTCAAAAAAAAAAGTTTCATTCAAAAAAAAGTTTTTGAATTAAATTTTTCCTCGGACAACGTAAAAGGACGCTTCAGAGAATGGTGTTGTCTCATTTTTATTAAAATCCTAGATTCATCGAAAATTGCAAAAGTGCATTTTTTCGGCGCCTTCCTACAACTAAAATATTGAAGATGGAGATTTTTTTCGTAATTTTGCATGACATTTTTAAACATTTTTGAACAATTATTTTCGTGGAAACTGTTCCAAATGTTTTCTTCAAATATTTCACATGTGTAGCAAAGAACGATACAGAAAGTTGTGCTGGTCCCATTTTCGGCGCACTCTGTATTTTCGAAAATGTTAATTTACTTAATAAATTATTACGTTAATAAATTATTACGCGTTACAAACATTGAGAAGAATTACGTGCTTTCTCGTTTGCTCAAAGAACGTAAAATCTAAGCAATTTGGAATACAGCGTTTCATTCAGGGGCCTAGTGACCATTCTCATTTCTTTCTATTAAGATTTATAGCCACGAGAAAAATTTTCTGAGAACGGGAATGGATCAAAAAGATTGAAAAAAATATTATTTTAATTATAATTCACTTTGATAATCCCAAAATTAATTCGATTTTTACGCGTTCTACAATTTGTATTTTCAATGAATTGATGCATTTTGTTTCAAACAATCCTTAAACTTTCATTGAAATCAACCAAATTAATGTCTCTCGTGAAAATAGGACTAAAATGTAATGTAAAAGAAAAAATGAAAACATTGAGTACCACATTCAACTTTATTAATTTCGGGAAAAATATATGCACAGATGTGCATAAGATGGACATTAATGATATCGTAGATTCGTAGGCATTCATAGAGCGAAATATTGGCCATTATATCTCAATGCTTAATATATGTGTGAAACTTGGGGGACCTGCAGACGTTCTGCCCTTCATCTCACGCTTTTTCCTTCCCTCTCCCTTTCTCCGTCTCTCTCACCGTCTCTCCCTCCTTCCCTCCCTCCCTCGCACTCTCTCTCTCTTCACTTCTCTCTCCTTCCGTCTCTCTGTCCCTGTCTGTCTGACTGTCTCTGTGCGTCTGTCTTTTGTCTCTACGTGTCTCTGTCTCCGTCATTCACATTCAGTTGCAGATTCTGCACGTCTCTGAGCAGGTGGAGTAATATCGAGAAGCGCCGGCCCAGAAAAAATATAATAGAATGTTCAATAAGATCTAATACTGAATATTACGGTGCACAGGGGGATGAAATGCCTAAAATGTGGTTAAAATTCCATATCTCTCGCAAAATGCAAAATAATTCTCAACTAGAAACTTTGTTTTCGACTTTTGGCCAGGTTTTAGGCTTTTCTTCCCAATCTGCGGTGTGAGGAACATTTCTTTGATACCTTTGGCCTCAAAATTTCAGTTTTTAATGCCCTGGAACGCTTTGTTTAGGAGTTATTCAACGATGTAGCTTCAAAAATGTTGCCGAGTGTTGCGGGTTGCTTTTGACATGAATATTTAGTTTTGTTCTACATCGCCATCTCATCTACTGGAGTTACAACAAAATTAACAGCACATAATCCTTCTGAGTGAAAAAAACATCTAGATGCGCTAACTTTCATGGAGATTGGTCACACGGTGTCGGAGTTAACCGCTCGTATATTTACCAACACCCATTTATATAATTATATATAAATATATCATTATATTTTATATACATTGTCTGTATAATGTCCTGCAAATAATGCGAACAGTAATATAGACAAATAATACGAGAGAGTATGTGCTGTTTTAGCACCTGATTTCTTTTATTCCGAATATAAAATGTAATTTAATTTGTTGATTTATAGTTATTATTTATAACATTAATATTGATGTTAATGACATTTGTTAGTGTCAAATTAATAAAAGCTATAATTTTTAATATGAGTCATTGGCTTCTGGGAGGGGGGGCTGAAGCCCACACAGGTAAATCAATTCATTTTATTCTGTGTATTACGTAAATGAGAGAAATGAAATAATAGATATTTTGTTAAATTCTCTACTGTACGAATAGTTTTTCCTATGTATACAGAATGTCCGAAAGCTCCCGTTACAAACAAAAAAAACAGTTATTTTTCATTTGTTGCGTCAACATTTGACGCAACGCGTCCCTAAGCCCCTTTCGAGGCGTTGAGCGCTTTGCGCTTTTACGGAGTAATTCTCCATTAATTACTACCCACTACTGGGAGTAATCCTCCATTATTATACATGTCAGTCACTCGTTAGTTGTCTAGAGGACCGCCAGGTAGCATCTCCGCGTACGCGCCTCACACCGCGCGCCCCTGCGTCACTACCCAGCGGCCAGAATTGGGAAGGAATGAGGATGCGGATAGCTTTTAGGGCTCTTCACAGGGGTTGAATAGCCCTTGTGAAGCAGGCAGACTCGTTTTGTTGGAACAAATTTCACATGAGATCGACGGGAATCGAACCCGGATCTCCTTGGTGAAAGGCGAGCGACTTGAGCCACGAGTCACCGAGGCGACGAGGTTTTATGTTACATTTTATGAAGACTATCAGATTCTGTTTTCTGAAATAAAATCTTTTCTTCGAGAAAATTGAGTTTAAACGTTACTATTGGGCGCGAAATTCCAACCGGCTGCCGCGTCACCGACAGCTTGAACGGACCTGGGCGTTACGTCGTTTCTCGGCGTTTTCTGTGAAACTCAGTCTAGTGAGGAAAACCGCTTGCCATACACTAAAGTCCTTTTATAGTCTCAAGTGTTTTCAATCCATTAAATCTACTTGAAATGTATGTTTGTAATAAATTATAACCCATATATATGTATATATATATATATATATATATGTATATAGTGGCATATAGGTATACAACGCTGATCACGATCCAAGCTTTATAGAAATTAAGAAAACTCCTCGAAATGCTTAAATTAATGGAATGGTCGAAGTATTATTTTTAGTAAACCTTCATTGTGAAATACTAGTAATATCTTATGCTTTAGATAGCCACATACACACAACAGCATTTGTAGCTAAAATGTCGAGTTTATTTATTAGTTCTGAGCACGCGATTCAAACTGGTGCTTCCAGGAGTTCCATTTAGGGCAGCTCTAGGCTAACGATAGCCTGCATTAGATAACCCATAAGTCATAGTCGAATTAGCTTGTAGATTTTCGTTCGTTGAAATGTAATAATTGATTGTAGTTACCCCCTCATGAAGGTTACGTCGTCCCCAAATAAATCTATTTGAGGGAGCATTTGGTATTGAGTGAGCTCCCTTACAACCACCTAGCAAATTATTCTTGCTTGGAGGCAATCCTGTGGGCCGATATGACGCACTTTCTGCTTCCACAAGGAATGCATTTCGAAAGGAGTGTTTTTTGAAAAACCAACCACATGATGTTCTGTGGAATATAGAAATCGCGACAAATGACTTCGAGTACCCCATTCTCGATGTTGAATGTGTATTTTGTCCTTCGCATTGCTGTTAATAGGCGATGTGACAGAATACAGTCTTCCCTCGACATCCGCGGATTCGTTATTCGCGAGTTCCGAACATTCGCGATTAGAGAATTGCTACCAGTTTTAACATTCGCGACTTCAACATTCGCGAGTGCGTCTTTTAGTCGTACATTTTTGTAAGCTAGTACATTTTGTTTCCTTTATTAACGTCATCTGGGAACTGAACTTGACAGACATCGGAGCTCAAAGTGTCACGCTCCGCAAAAATGTCAAATTTGGAATGTCAATTCACATTAATAGAAAAACAAAATTGTAAAATAATTCCATTCAGTTGCGTTAAGTTGGAGGTAAGGGTTTTGGCCACACGAACATAAAATCCATTCAGGATCTGTGCATCTCACATTGGAATGATTTCACTGAAGAGTAGCTTCGTGAAATAATCAGCGAAGAAAGCCTCCTCGAACGTAATGATGAAGTAACGGAAGCGAAACTGCCATCTGAAGCAAGAAGGTGGTAAATCATACATTAAGTGAGAGCTGTGTCTGAATAATTGTTTTGCAAATTTCTAAATTGATTGGTAAAATCGGGGTATTGTAATCAAAGTTGGGAAGGTCTCTGGAAGGACCTGAACTCCATGCGTAGTTTCCACCATATGGCGAGAATACCACGATTGGCACAGTAACAGAGCAGCTGAATTGTGTTTTGGTCTTCTCCGCAGCCGCCTGTGGGTGAGTCCGCGAGGTGAAATTTGTGTAATTTGGCTTTAAAGGGGTCATGCCCAGTCATGCGTTGAGCTAAATAAGGTGTAGGCCTTAAATGTTTGCACTCTGTTATTCCATTGACATTAGGCATAAATGTGTAAGTTGCTCTGCCTGTCGTTTCCTCGTCCCACCTGCGTTGCCAGATTTCATTTAACTTAATTCTAACTGTTGTAAGTGGAGATTCTAAATCACTTACTTGCGTAATTTTCCGATCTATCCAAATATTACAGTTGTTACGTTTAATGTGATACCTAACTGTGTACCCCAGCGCATGAAACATTTTTTCCTGTTTTTACCCTTCTGCGTGAACACTAGTGGCTTACTAGTAAACTATTGTGTTCATCACGTGACTCATGTGATGATGCCATCTTCTCATGTTTGATCACGGTCACCGTGTAGGAAAGGTTGACTGTGCACTGAGATGTGTCGACAGTAAACACTCCTCAATTCACTGGTCCGCCTGCGGCCCCACAAGTGAAACTGGCGAATCCATCTGTTCGGACTACGCATCTAGAAGTAAGGAATCGACTCGGTATTTTACAAGGAATAGTTGCAAATCACTATTAATATGTATCAGGATATCATTTATTTTCTGTGGATAACTAAAGCACAAGACACTGGTTCAAATTGAAGATAAGCCAAAATTAATTAGAGCATTTCAGGAGATTCGTTAAATTCCATAAGGCTTGATTCGGGTTCAGCATTACGCCGCTGCAAACCGTGGTTATAAAACGTAATACAAATGTTTTTAAGTATATAGAACACACAAAACACTTAATTTTATTAGATTTCCCTAGTGCGCAGCAAGCTATATTTTTCTCTCTTCAGTCCCGGTGGAAACTCTTTTGTAGATTTCGTGTCTTAAAATAACATTTAAACACAATTTCCTCAATGACACTTTAAAAAAAAAAAAAGATGGATCTACCATTCTTTATGAAATTCAAAATAGAATCTCAGATTTTTTTGTAATGGGAGCTTCCAGACACTGGTGTATTTTATGAATATTGTATATGTTTATATCGAATGTCATTTGCATGTGCTAGGTAGAAGATAATTATTGTAAAGTTATTGTAATTAGTATTTTTAAAATTAAGTAATTTATATTCCTATATTCTGCTACGAATATTATGGAATAAAGTTCCCATTTATAACTCGGATCTAAGGCTCCTTATTTAAGGATGATAATTTTTGGGGTTCATCATATATTACAAGTAGGGGTTTTGCATCCACAAAGATAACAATTCCGGGATCCAAACTATCGTGAAACTTCAGAAAGTAAATAGCCAGTCCTTGCAACTCATCAGATTTCAATTTGTCCGAAGTTACGTTACAGTGGCTTTGATTCTCATGTGCGTGATGTCCCGGCGAAATTGAATAAAATTGATATTTATTGTCGTAGGGACCTTCCTTTGCCATGGGCAATGTATTTTATATCAATTTGGAAAACCAACTTGGAAATACCTGAATGCCAAACGAGGGTAACGCTTAAGAAATAAAGGCGACAGCCTGGATTAGGAAAACTATAGTGTGGATTTAAATAGTTATAATTTTGAAGAGGGCATTAGATAAGATTTCTATCTAAACTAATTCCGGCTGTTTAGCGCGGAGCGCTGGCTTTTGTAAGTTCAGACTTGCCTGTTCATGATTTCGGCCATAAATCACTGATTAAGTTATCAAGCGTAGTGCTGCGCGAAGAGTCATGGATCACACAAAGTTGGAGCTTTGAGCTACTCCAAATTTCTCCCGAACGAAACGAACGGACGTAAAGAAATCCATTTGCGCATCTTGACAGTGTTTGGTGATGATGCTTCTTCACATTTCCAGGTGTAGTACTGATGAAAGCAGTTCAAACGGGCAGTAAATTTTTCGCAGTCTATACATATTTTAGGGAACCTCTGGAAGCAATTTCTTTCGAAATCTGCTAGAAAATCCAAGATTTTGTGGTAGATATAAGATAGGTGTGTCAAAGTATTTTGGACAACAGCTGCAAGGAAGCACAGAACGTTATAACTAGGGCTTGGATAGATATGTAATAACTTTTTCTATTACATTTAAAAAATGCTTATTGTAAGTCCACTAAACAATGTTTGTCCAACGAGAAAGGCAATTTTTATAGGGCATGTTTTTACATATGTTGGGAGTGTTTGTAATTGCATAATATTTAGAACATACGGTTAGAACGATAAATATTTTGCTATTTTCACCGGAAAATATCTAAAAAATTCAATTATTAATTACTTTATTGATGTAGTTACTACTTTTTTACTAGTAATAATAATAATAATAATAACAATTCAGTAAACCCTCATTAAAACGAATTCCAAGGGACCGAAATTATCGAAGTTCGCGTTATAAAACTTCGTATTATTCGAGTATTGTAAATGTCCGTACTATCGTAATACCTGCCGGGACCGAAGTTTTGTTCGTTTTACGGCGAATTAGTTTGTTAAGCGAGTTCGTGCTAACAAGGGTTTACTGTGTATTTAATATCATAATAACTAATTAATATTAATAATAATAATAATAATAATAATAATAATAATAATAATAATAATAATAATAAGTAAATAACAATGGTTACTTTTCATTAGGAACTGATTATAATTTTGTAAGGTATTGAAATTTCGGCCTGGAAATTTTCCCGGGATGAAAAAGCCCTCCAAACTGATCGGCGAGGCCTTGATGGCGTGCGAAACTGTTCCTCGCGCGCGCCATGGTGGGCGAGCAGTAGGGGCGGACAGACTAACCATAGCATCTAACATCTAGCAACCTAACCATAGCATCTGCATTAAAGTTCAGTTTGAAAGTGAACGTGGAGTGCTCGGGTGTTACTTTTCGGTCTCGATACGTATACGACGTATTGTATGTAGGTAGGTCGATATGTATATTGATGATATGTAGGTAGAATTGTGGTTAAAGAAAGGTGCTCGCTTTTTCGCAAAAATGCCATCAGTGAAAATAACGTTTACTCACCTAAATTTGTACTGGGGATGAGCCCTTAACAGCGAAACTGTTATTAACAGTTATCTTTTAGTAACTGTTACACGAAATAAGTTATTTCATTTATCCTGTTATTGGCTGTTGTCGGTTGATATTCATAATACTCCAATCTATTGTGCTAAACCCGAACAAGCTTTCACGGCAACCATTTTGTACTACAACAGTTTCACTGTGTGTAATCAATTGTGATTAACAAGTGTTCCCAAATTATAGATTCATTAATACGTAATTCATTATTACATACCATGTGCCGCAAATGTTTATATTTTATGGTATTACGTATACTGCAATAAGAAGTTTGTCCTTTAAATTAAATCCATCCAATATGTTTGTTAACTTCTTTCTATCACATTACAGCTAATGTGAGATCCACTAATATTTCCCGAAGTCCGATAGAATGCAAAGATTCACGGTCAAATAACTCGTATTATAATATTTGATATTCGACAGTCGTTACCACTTTAGTTGTAAGTAAGGAAAACACAGTTTCTACTTCTCATTATTTTTGGCACTCGTCACTTCACTATGAACATCATACATATTCGGAAGAATATTTGCATTCTGATCACGAATCACTGTTATTTTAGTAATATTCTATATACATTTGCTACTCATATTAACTACTATTCTTCCTTAGCAGTTCATCGTGTCTCGTTCGTATCAGCTGTTTCTCTGTCCCTGCCACGGTGTATTATACACCGTGGTCCCTGCCTAAACATGTTTGGGGAAGCAAGCAACCGCCGTAAGGTGGCTGCACAAGCGTTACGGTGCTACCAATGTTATTCGTTTGGCCTGGTTTAACTCTCTCAACTGATGTAACTCTTGGCAGACGGCCGGTTGCTGATCATGGATGTGTTTTTTTTCAACTGTTATTAATAACCGTTATTACGAGTCCACTGTTATTCCGATAACAGTTATTGAAGAAAAGCTGTTAAGCCCATCTCTAGTTTGTACGTGCGTGAAAATGAAGGTGTGCCAACTACTGATGAGATTGTATTATTTTGTATTGCTTGTGAAAAAAAGTATAAAGGCGGATACTCGTTTCCAAGTGACACAACATTTGAAAAGAGCAAAACACGTAAAAAATGTTTCACTAAAAATGTGGTAAACAGTTGATGCTAAAAGTAAATACTCTAAGCGAAACGACTAGTTCAACTTCACGCCCCCAGTTGTCAACCTTTTATACGGACCTATGTGAGGCTTTTACTTGTGCTGAAGTACAGTACTGTAAAAGTTAGAACATTCTAAATTCCCTAGAAAGGACGCAACAAAATTTACTTTCAGAATAAATGGATACGTTCAGAATCACTTGAAATAATGAAGCAAATGGCACCACTTTGCGTTTTGTGTAGATCATATTGAGCATGGCATGGGCTGGAAGAAATCCAAGACCACCTAACCTACATACTCCAGTGAAGGGGAACACTGGTCCAAAATTCAGCTAAGCGCAAAATCTGGTAATTTTCGAATTCGTATGAAAATCGAAGGTTATCCAAGAGACATGTAAAACTTTAAAATCTTTCAAAAATTCGGAAATTTGGAAAACAAATATTTGTTTAGTGCAATTCGTTCCCTTTAATTACATATATTCACTAATAAATTGAAAATCTTATGAGCATAGTGTAGTGTTTGTGAAGTGACATTTCATGTCATGTAGTGCAAGGTAGTAACGAAAAAGAATTCAAAAAAGATTCAGGGTTCGAGTCCCGACGGAAGCAGAATTTCCGACACTCACTTCAGCCGTTGTCTTAAGGAGTATTCTAGCAACCAGCTGCGCTGATCGGTAGTTTTCCGTGGTTTCTTCGATCAACGTCAGGTGAATGCCGGAGCACTACCCAAACAAACAGCCTGCGGATCGCACAAGATCTTTCCTCTCTATTCCTTGTCCTTTCCTCGTCCTCGTCCACACCCTCATACGCATTTTATTACCATTCTTGCTGAGAGCTTATGCTTGTCCCAGTTGGGGCGGTGTCCGGCTGATGGGAGATACCTGGTTGGGAAAATTCCCTGCATGTCGACGTACGTAGGTCACTGCCACCTCCCCCATAAAAATGAACTACACTTAAGGGACTAATGGCCATAGTAATTGACGCGACCGCAATCACTAATCAATCAAAAATTGATTGTAGTACGTTATAATAAAATTGAGGTCCGGCGCGTAGATTGACTCTTCTGGACTAGGTTACGTAAGTCGTTAGATACATCAATACATTTTATTACCTTAGTAATGCCTTACCTGTTTAGTAATACAGTTTTTTGTGGCATCTGGGGCATTCCCAATCTATCATGTATCATCTCTAAGTTGCTGGTCTTTTCCTCCCGAAGTTTTATTTGTGTGCCTGATTTCTTATTCTGGCAACACTGTTAAATCCTATACAAAATAATTATTTTCGATTTCGTTATACTGTTTTGCAATTACTTACAGTTCGAAATGAGTTACACGATTGCGAAAACGGCTTTCTTAAATAAGCCAGCTTTTTTTCCGTTCCAGTTCTCACGTCCGCGAACAGTTCTGGAAGACAATCAGCGATGGTAGTTATGGTTACGATTCTTTTTTTTTTTTCAAAATATTGAAGTTTATTTTTAAGAAACATTAAACCGAATGAAAGTGTATTTTTTAACGAAATTTCACATAATATTATACTGGTCGAAGTTAACATATTTGAGTTTCAAAATTGCAAGTCTGTGGGACGAAATTAGCAGCACATTTAAAAAAACAAGGTCTGTCGAGAAAAGGGGGGAAATGGTCTTGATGTCATGTTTTTTGTTGTTGTTTTTTGGTTTTTGCGTTGCTTCGTTTATGTGTAGTAAAATGAAATACTTAGGGGCATGGGCACATAACTCAACTGCAAATAAATCTTTCTTAATACTTGATACTTTGATAAATCTTGATACTTTGGGTGAGTGTTAGTTGCACCTCTTTAGAGCGGAAACATCCGTACAAATACTAATTCTAATGATAGATGCAGTTGTAAATGGACCATTCTAACTCTTAGGGACAGGAACATTTTCCATCGTGTTTTAAATTATTGATAATTTTTGGAAAGACATTTTTACGAGAGGGTTTCTTTGCAAACATTGTTACTCTCTTTGAAACATATTCGTGGATTTACATTGGCCCGGTTTACTAATATTAAAAATTTTAATTTTATGTCGTGCAGGTTTTCCATCATTTGGAGGAAGTAGCCATACATCTGCTGGTGCTGGTTTAAATAGCTCCTCTGGTTCAAGTGGACCAGCAGGGAAGCAAATTGAAGGTCCAGAAGGAGCTAATCTTTTTATTTACCATCTGCCTCAAGAGTTTAGCGACAACGATCTGGCTTCAACGTTTCTTCCCTTTGGAAACGTTGTATCAGCAAAAGTGTTCATTGATAAGCAGACTAATCTCTCCAAATGTTTTGGTAAGTTTTACGGTATGACATCACACATATCTTGTTCTGCATGTATCTGTGGATATTCAAATGAACCCATTCAAAAGCTAGTAACTGCTGCTCTGTGAAATGAAATTTTCCGGTGCTTGTTGGAATGGACCTTTAGTATTGTAAAAAAATCGACGACGTAGTGCCACTATTTTTCAAAACACTTTCACATCTACAAACTTGAGAAGTCTCCAAATTTCCGGTACTGCAACTGTTAGAACCGATGTTGACTGCTACGACGTCGAACATGCTTCGTCTCATTAAAATATCACTAAATATCATGTTTTTTTAACTTGATAGTGTTTTACATTTACGGAACCCCAAGCTTTTTCAGAATTTTATCTCCCGATATTCTGGACTGGAAGGGTGACAGGCTTCAGCCGAAATAGTAAGCACATCCTACTTCCTTTTCAAGAAACTCTGCAAACTGAGAAGAAAAAGTCCTCGAGTATCATCTTCATGCCACACACATTTACGAAGAATGTGTATTGTCTGCTGCGTTAAGAGACTTGTTAGAATCAACCATCCTTCGTCACTTCTGAACTATATGCATTCGCACTAAAAAGTACACCTAATAGTACCTAAAAATGGTACCTAATTCTTTGGAAGTATATGTCAACCAAAGATCGAATGATGGGGTCCTGGCAGAATGGGTCAGATCGGGTTCTTGGGATGAAAGTAACGCAAAGTAACGCATCCTAAGAGTTAGGTAAACGCGTTAAGCGCGTAACACGTTGAAGTAACGCATTTACATAACTTCGTATATATGTCTCTGATCTCCCACGTTGGGAGGTTGTAGCAATGGGAATGCTCCCTTTTCTACAGAAAATATCAAGCTAAAACCTTAAGCATCGGAATAAGATGATTGTTGAGTATATAAAAGTTCCAAATAATTATAGACAGTCTTAATTATAACATATTTATTAGATAATAAATATTTGGCAACGGCAAAAAAATTGGCAACGTTTCGGAGACTATGTGTCTCCATCATCAGGCCTTTAATTATAATACGTCACAATATGAATTTGTAGATTATAAAATTAATCATTAGACAAGTCCACTCTTACTTCGTAGATAGTACGGACATGAATGTTCTTGCGTCTTGAGAATTCTAGGAGGGATAACTTTATTAGAAATATCAGCTGAAAACTTTCTGAGTTTTTTATTAAATTTTGTTAAGATAGAATCATAACTTTGTGAAAACTGATTGCATTCAAACTGAAAATTCATAGAAGGATAAATTTGTATATATAAAGATTCTAGAACTAGTCTCGAACACCAGTTGGGTTCTGTAGTTTGAAACATCGGAATAAGAGTATTGAACTTCTTTATATACTTGTCTAGCTTATCAAAACAGCCGTGCACTTAAATTACAGACTTCAATTAGTAGCTAGACAGAACAAAATAAATTCACTGGTACATTCCTACTCGTACGAAGTTCGTACGTCAAGTTAAGGTGTTGAAAATCGAATAATGCGACAATGGAACTGGGAAATAGGAAAGTGTACCTTTAGTTTTCTCGGTATTCTTTAACAAGATAAACCTTTAAGGAAATAATGGCTAGATAGACCGGGAGCAAGCAAGAATAACCACGTAAAAGCTCAAAGCTAAAAGTTTTGAGATGTTAGAGAAGAATAAGCAAACGCAAGTATGGCGGCCTTAGGAGTAGGCGTTGCGCTGCACAATGTTTTGAATGAGTCGAAAAAAACTCTCCGCTTGGGAAATGAGAATACAGATAATTCTTGTTATATATTGTTCGTTAGATGGCCAAAGTGTGAAGGAGTTGTATACCATACCGATGTGGCGTCTCAAACTACCTTCCATATTAAATTCAAAGTATATTTTTTATGCTCTCTTGGATTACACGCTCAAAGCAATTTTTTTGGTGTAATGGTAGAAAATTCTTTTTCATTGCCGATTATGACCACCCCATACGTTTTCGTCGTCACTAAATAGCCTCCATACTGATTCAAAGATGTCCAATTTCTCACTCGACCATATACGTACAAGACACAAGTATGGCGGGACATTTTTAGGACCCTGTGATCCATTTTGATTAATAGATGGCAATACCATACCGATAAGACATCATTAAATGGCCAGCATACTGAAACACCTATTTTTTCAAAAGATTTATAAAATCATTGGTAAGTGCTGGAAAATAATCTTTCTGGTATAATCTTAACATCAATAAAAAATTGAATTGAATGGTTGACTTGCAACGTTTTATAACAAATTGGGAGCAATATAATTTATTAAAAGAAATACAATATATTATTTTAATATAGTATTTTTAATATATTATATATATATATATATATATATATATATATATATATATGGGAGGTTGTAGCAATGGGAATGCTCCCTTTTCTACAGAAAATATCAAGCTAAAACCTTAAGCATCGGAATAAGATGATTCTTGAGTATAAAAAAGTTCCAAATAATTATAGACAGTCTTAATTATAACATATTTATTATCTTGGCAACGTTTCGGAGACTATGTGTCTCCATCATCAGTGTGTGTCTCCATCATCAGTGTGTGTCTCCATCATATATATGTCTCCATCATATATGTCTCCATCATATATGTCTCCATCATATATGTCTCCATCATATATGTCTCCATCATATGTGTCTCCATCATTTGTATATATATATATATATATATATATATATATATATAGTCTGTGATTAATCTTGAAGATTTTCTGGGTTGATTATCCAAAATGGTAGGGCTGTCAAAAATCTCTTTAAAGAAAATGTACGTTTTGCCTTAATTGTCATGATTTCTGTCACTTATGTGGGACAGACAAAACTTGCCCTCTCACAAATAATTAAAGAACATGTTAAAAACATTAAGGAGATTGTCACAAAATTAAACTCAATTTCTGAACATCGCTTTTATACTTTCATTCTTTTAATTGTGACAGCCCTATCATTGTCGATAATGAACCCATAAAATCTTAAGCTTAATCCAGTTTTTATATTTACGTATAAAAACACGCAATACCATTAATGGCATGTTCGAATCAAATTTGTTCACATTTATGACAATGTTCTGTCTAAAATAAGAGTACCCTGAAGAGTACCCTTTTTTCATACTTCGTGATATGTTCCTTTTTCCTTTATTTGTGTAAGTGTACTTCTTTTTTGATCTGTTTCTTCCACATTCCATCTCTGTTTATTCCTCCTTCCAACTCTGTATATTCCTTTTTTTTACTTGATTTCATTGTGGTCAGTTTCTTCGAGCTTATCATTAGATTTTTACTTTCGCTTATACTATACGTGCCCTATGAAATGCATTTCTATATTGTCCAGGGTATCAGGCTTCTTTTTCCCGTACAATTTTACAAAATTTTTGTATTACATTTTTAAGCAGTTGCAGAATTCACATAGTTCTGACAACACTGCGATGGAATCAGTAAGTTGTTCGCTCATTGGTTGAATTGAACGTTTTCAAATAATACCCAAGCGCAGTAAGTGTAGTAGCGCAGAAAGTGCAATATTGAAAGTACAATATAGCTGTTTCCAATAACGTCGGAAAGTATGTGCTGTTGTAGCACCACTAGTTTAATGCTGGCTCCCGGCCTAACAGTGGCAGATTCTGAAAGTATTTCAGGGGGGTGGCAAATTCAGTTTAGACCCCCATAAATATTTTTATTTTTACTGATACGTTGTAGCTTGTCATTTCCTTCGATACGGAGCGCGATATACACTGCATAACACCTGGATCGAGAGGTTCGTGGTTTCGAGGGAAATATGGAAACCGTTTAATGGTACAATATGTTATTTTATGGAGGGAATTTTGGAAAGGAAAACGAAAAGACAAACCGAGACAAGTTAGCATCTAGTTAATTAGTAAATCAGTAAATCTGAATCAATAAAAGTAGGTAAAAAGTAGCATTATGTATGTACCATGGGCGTTAACTGGTTTTAATGATCTCGGGCCAAAGGCCCTCGGGCGTTTTGTCGCCGCTTGATCTTTAGAACCCTCATAACGCTCTTGGTGCATAAATAACAATTAAATAATTTTTACTTTTCTTCCCTATTCTGTAGAACAGAGAGGCACTAGTATTGGAAGTACTTCAATAATGCAGTTGTAAATCAGTCGTAACAATCGATCGTAAAAGCCGTGTTTAAGGTTCATTTAACTGTAACTTGCGCACACACTTCAGGATTAAGGTCTGTTAGTGCTGTCCCAGAAATTATGGTTGGTGGCGGTGGTAAGGAGATACGCGCAGTTTTGTACCACAAAATCGGGATGGATGAATGGCCAACCGGAACCGGACGGACGGATGGATGGTCGGGTGAATGCGGTGATGGACGGGGGGGCGGGCTGATGGATGTATGCATTACGCATAACTCTCGTCTGATGAGGTTTTGAGCTCAATCTTCTTTAACGCATGAGGAAGGAGATCAGAAGTTGTGCCGTTCCAGCCATCATGAAGATATTTAGGGATTCTGGTATGAACGGAGCGTAATGTTCACATCTTCTAAGATACACCACTCAGCCTTACCAACCCAACAAAATGCGAAAGAGCGACAATGATCGTAGGAATGGACATGTATAAAGTAAATAAAGTTACTATAAGACGAATTTACGCAAATTACAGAATCAGCACACATTCCAATAATGTTTGTGTGACTCCCAGTGACAGGATTAACTAATTGAATAGAGTGGCCCACTGCCAAGGGAATGGCGTTATTTTAAATAAAACAGCACAACAGTACTAAAAATATTGCGCATAGCAAAGCACGCGATAAAAAAAATAGTTTTCAACGTAGTGCCCGCAAAGAACCGACTATCATGACTTCCCCTGTTGGCTTTCTGGCATGAAAATATTCCGAAGGAATAATTTCACATCGAGCACTGAGTCTCGTCGCAAAGAAAGAGTACTGTATTTCCGTCGGGACAAGGTTGTGATTGAAAACACAGTTCCGGCGAGAGAATTGTTGCTATCTGCTTTAAATTGAATCTCTGTTTCTTTTTTAAATTTATTGCATCTAAATTCACGCAAAACGACTCCAAGGTCCTGGGAGGGGGGGCGTTGAGCGGTTTGCGTTGAGGGAGTAATCCTCCGTTAAATCAATGCACTTGGATATATTTTCAATTATATATTCCTCGATTAATATATCACGTCTCGTCGTAGTCAGTTGTCAAAAGGACCGCCAGGTAGCGTCTCCGCGAACGCGCCTCCTACCACACGCTCCTGCTTCACTACCCAGCGGCCAGAATTGGGATGGAATAAGGATGTGGGTAGGGTTTAGGACACTTCACAGGGGTGGGCTAGCCCTTGTGAAGCAGCCAAACTGGTTTTGTTGGAAGAAATTTCACATGAGATTGTCCGGGAATCGAACCCGGACCTTCTTGGACCTTAAAAACGTTAATACGCACATGAATCCGAAAAGTAAAACCAGAAAAAAACGGTAATTGCATACGAACGTGACAAAACAGCGGGTGAATTTCACGGTTAATATCCCGCGTGTTATGCAAGTGAATGTCGTTCCGTTCATTACCATCATATCGCTAGAATAACCAAATATTTTCATTTTAGGGAAGACTTATATGAAACCTCTGTGACATTTTTCACATTCTACCGAAAATGGCTGCAAATTGTTTCGTTTCAATTTTTGATCGAATGGAGGAGAGTGCGTTTATAAAGGCGATGTGGTCCCGATTTTCAGTAAAACCTCTAAAATATTGAAAATGGCTAAATTTCATTTATTTCGAAACTGTCCTACATCTCCAATATTACAGCTAGAGATTTCTTTATCAATGCAATTTTTATTCTTCAATTTTATATCTTTAAATGCGTCTTGCGGTGTCAAAATTCCCTCGGCGTCGATATGTCGTGGCGGCGTATGATCAGATACGAGCGTCGCTGTCCCAAAGCTCAGTATGAAGTCTCAACCAACAAAAAAAGCTGTAGAATGAAATATTTCATTAGTATTTCTAATCCAGATGAATGGCGAAATGTATGTATGAAAATCCTTTTATTTTCAAGTAGTACATTTCTTGTTGTACTTCAATCCTTTCCACGTGTTGCGAACACACATTTTATCATATCAAATGCATATATTCCTTAATTTCAATTATGCAACATTACAATCCATTTACTTTGTGGAACATTTCGAATAGATAAGAAGTCGTTACCTTTTATAAAGCTTTCCACGCACAAATTGTAGAGTAGGCTGCTTCTCCAGCAATATCGCACAATGCTTCGTGACTAGTGGTCGCCGACAAAATGATGAGTTCCTCTTCCTCTAATGCGAAATTCCGTCGCTTTGAAGAGGAAATTCTCCTATTGGTCGAACCATTCGAGCGTGAAAACTTCCGACCTTTGCGTATTACTGCAGCGCTCTCTCTAGTAACCTGCTGGGGCAGTTTCGCTTTTCTTGTTCCACACGTAACGACCCGGTGGCAGTTACAATATTGGGATTTATTAGCAAGATATAGTACAAAAGACCTTTTCATATGTCTTACATTTCCTTTTTATACATGGGTATAAATATTTTACACTCGTGTCCCTATTTTACATATCGTCCCTATTTTACATTTCTTTTTATACATGGGTATCAATGGATTTTTAACTCAGAACCGCCTGTCAAGCTTCGCCGCCGGACGTAAGATCAATGGGGCCTGGTGCGTTCAGGCTCATGTCGAGTATAGCAACTATTAATATAGTACAATATAGTACTATATTAACTATAGCGACTATTAATATAGTACAATACGACCCGATTGCTTGCTACGGGGCCCCAGAGTGGCCACTCCGCCCGCCCGCGCCGTGCTTAATCCGGGAATGCCGCAAGCCTTAGATGGTTATGTATCACTTTTGGCTAATATCTGATATTAACTCCTTCATTTAAACTTTCTTGCTTTAATTTACATTATGGTAATGGGCACAATAAAGTGTGACTAATGTTGGTGCATGTGTTGATACGAAAATGAAAATTCTCAGCTCCTCTTTATTTGAGAACTGAAATTACAATCAGCACGACCTATACATTTTTGGGTTTAAGTGTTTTTATATTAGTATATAAGTTGATTTAGCTTATACTCTCAATTATGAACTTTAGTTTATTGAATATGTTATTAATATGTATATTAATAACATATTAAATATATATTAATATGTTATTTCTGTGCGATATTTATGATAAAACTAATAATAGCTCAAATAAATATAAAGGAATAAATATTTCATTAATCCACTTTGCTTGATATTTCTACATACTATATTAACAATTTTTCTTCCTGGAATACTAATAAGTAAATTAATACTTAATATGGAAAAATTATTTGGCCATTCATCCGACGAACAGATTCTTGAATAAAATATAGTTCAGACGCATTTATTAACATTTTTAAAATGCGACGTTTCAAGGCCAAATTTGCCCCATCACCAGGCTAAAACAACGCATTTTTCATCACAATCAGTATAAAAATTCAAATAAGGCGGTACCTAACACGAAAACACCCGAAACCCACCTTATTATAAATTGTACTGAATTATAAAATACGAATAAAATAAATTTAAAAAATTGTTTGACAGTTTCCGAAGGTGTATAGTTAGCACGAAAATCAACCGTCCCAGCCCCATTGTGGACAGAAAGTTGCCCTGACCTGCTTATTGCGATAAAGAAAATTTCTACTCTAACGGTCAAAGTGTGACGCAAGAGAGGAAGGAAAGAAATATCTGCATTCAAGGATTGCCAATTTCTCAAAAAAATTAATGTTAAACAGAAAAAGAATTTGTATTAAAACTAAACACTAACAATTACATTATTTAAAATTGCTCAATAAATTATCGTAAAGTATAGTGAAATTATTCGACTCAACTTGCGAGTTGCAACAATTGGTAGTCTTTATAAACAAAACTTCCAAAACCAATTTTGGATTCCTTCCATTTTCATTCGCTAATATTTTAGTACTCGTAAAATTTATTTTATGGCCATTACTTATTCGGTACCGCTGACTACTCACGCTAATTCGCTGACTACTCACGCTAATTCGCTGACTACTCACGCTAATTCGCTGACTACTCACGCTAATTCGCTGACTACTCACGCTAATTCGCTGACTACTCACGCTAATTCGCTGACTACTCACGCTAATTCGCTGACGACTCACGCTAATTCGCTGACGACTCACGCTAATTCGCTGACTACTCACGCTAATTCGCTGACGACTCACG
This sequence comes from Acheta domesticus, assembly GCA_031308135.1. Taxonomy (NCBI): domain Eukaryota; kingdom Metazoa; phylum Arthropoda; class Insecta; order Orthoptera; family Gryllidae; genus Acheta; species Acheta domesticus. The sequence continues at coordinate 149,326,316 of JAHLJT010008446.1, read as the reverse complement.
CTAATTCGCTGACGACTCACGCTAATTCGCTGACGACTCACGCTAATTCGCTGACGACTCACGCTAATTCGCTGACGACTCACGCTAATTCGCTGACGACTCACGCTAATTCGCTGACGACTCACGCTAATTCGCTGACGACTCACGCTAATTCGCTGACGGACTCACGCTAATTCGCTGACGACTCACGCTAATTCGCTGACGACTCACGCTAATTTCGCTGACGACTCACGCTAATTCGCTGACGACTCACGCTAATTCGCTGACGACTCACGCTAATTCGCTGACGACTCACGCTAATTCGCTGACGACTCACGCTAATTCGCTGACGACTCACGCTAATCGCTGACGACTCACGCTAATTCGCTGACGACTCACGCTAATTCGCTGACGACTCACGCTAATTCGCTGACGACTCACGCTAATTCGCTGACGACTCACGCTAATTCGCTGACGACTCACGCTAATTCGCTGACGACTCACGCTAATTCGCTGACGACTCACGCTAATTCGCTGACGACTCACGCTAATTCGCTGACGACTCACGCTAATTCGCTGACGACTCACGCTAATTCGCTGACGACTCACGCTAATTCGCTGACGACTCACGCTAATTCGCTGACGACTCACGCTAATTCGCTGACGACTCACGCTAATTCGCTGACGACTCACGCTAATTCGCTGACGACTCACGCTAATTCGCTGACGACTCACGCTAATTCGCTGACGACTCACGCTAATTCGCTGACGACTCACGCTAATTCGCTGACGACTCACGCTAATTCGCTGACGACTCACGCTAATTCGCTGACGACTCACGCTAATTCGCTGACAGACTCACGCTAATTCGCTGACGACTCACGCTAATTCGCTGACGACTCACCGCTAAGTTCGCTTGACGACTCACGCTAATTCGCTGACGACTCACGCTAATTCGCTGAACCCCAGACTCACGCTGAATTCGCTGACGACTACACGCTAATTCGCTGACGACTCACCATTCGCTGACGACTCACGCTAGATTCGCTGACGACTCAACGCCTAATTCGCTGACGACTCACGCTAATTCGCCTGAACGACTCAACGCTAATTCGCTGACAGACTCAAACGCTAATTCGCTGACGACTCACCTAATTCGGCTTGACGACTCACGCTAATTCGCTGACGACTCACGCTAATGCGCTGACGACTCACGCTAATTCGCTGACGACTCACGCTAATTCGCTGACGACTCAGCGCTAATTCGCTGACGGACTCACGCTAATTCGCTGACGACTCACGCTAATTCGCTGACGACTCACGCTAATTCGCTGACGACTCACGCTAATTCGCTGACGACTCACGCTAATTCGCTGACGACTCACGCTAATTCGCTGACGACTCACGCTAATTCGCTGACGACTCACGCTAATTCGCTGACGACTCACGCTAATTCGCTGACGATCACGCTAATTCGCTGACGACTCACGCTAATTCGCTGACGACTCAACGCTAATTCGCTGACGACTCACGCTAATTCGCTGACGACTCACGCTAATTCGCTGACGACTCACGCTAATTCGCTGACGACTCACGCTAATTCGCTGACGACTCACGCTAATTCGCTGACGACTCACGCTAATTCGCTGACGACTCACGCTAATTCGCTGACGACTCACGCTAATTCGCTGACGACTCACGCTAATTCGCTGACGACTCACGCTAATTCGCTGACGACTCACGCTAATTCGCTGACGACTCACGCTAATTCGCTGACGACTCACGCTAATTCGCTGACGACTCACGCTAATTCGCTTGACGACTCACGCTAATTCGCTGACGGACTCACGCTAATTCGCTGACGACTCACGCTAATTCGCTGACGACTCACGCTAATTCGCTGACGACTCACGCTAATTCGCTGACGACTCACGCTAATTCGCTGACGACTCACGCTAATTCGCTGACGACTCACGCTAATTCGCTGACGACTCACGCTAATTCGCTGACGACTCACGCTAATTCGCTGACGACTCACGCTAATTCGCTGACGACTCACGCTAATTCGCTGACGACTCACGCTAATTCGCTGACGACTCACATCATTCAGATGTGACTCAGAAGATATTTTCCTTCAGGCTTGTAGGGAATATAATACATCACCCAGTGTGATCACAGGGGAATGAAAAAATCTGCAGTTGCTTATCAGAAATCGTGATTTATGTGAGTCAGTGTAATCGTACAGAAACTACAGCAGAATATATTGCTGGAGCGTATTGGAAAGATAGTTATTCAAATAATCATTCTCCACGTTCTCTCGGCGTTAAGTAATTCCTTTATGCAAAGCGCGTTAAGGGTTAAGCGCCAAAATCTGTATATCATTTGCCGTTTGCCGTGTTTTTATTAGACGGAAGCGGATATTTGCTTTTTCTTGTCAGAAATCCTTTCTACTTGAATTCATAATTCAACTTAATCATATATATTTTTCGTTAAAACCGTGAATTGTTGTCCCTCCTACTGGCTCATAGTGAACGGATTTTAACAAATGAGGTACCAAAAAAAAGATAAAAAAATCAGGAATGGAGGTCACTAAATATTGCAAATCACGAAGCTTTTCGTTATTAATAAAATGCTAGGAAACCTTTTGTTGTTTGAACTTTTGCGGCTGGGGATAGTTAGCGTGCCCTCCGCGCGCTGCCTTGTCAAGATGGCGGTTATGCGCACACCATCCGCCACAGGAGAACTCACGTGGTTGTCGCATGTGAATCGAAGCGGCGGGAAGCGGAAATCTGTTGGCGTTCCGTTAAGACAAACATGTGTGCGACTATTTATCAATTGTGTTGTAAGTGTTCAATGTAAAATTTTGTGTATGTTCTTATATATCCTTTTATGTGATATCTACGGATTTATGTAATTCGTCTAGCATACGCCAGATGGCAAGAAGCCTTTGCACGCGGTATTACCCACGTGGCCAACGTGTATTTCTACATGTGGCTGGAAGCGGAAAGCATCCCTTCAGTGCGATGTAATCGCACGGGTTCAGCTAGTATAATATAAGAGCTAGGGTAGGGATCCTAGAGCACAAGTGAACGTGCACAAATTGCACTTCTCCACCGTAGTACGTCACAGTTTCAACTTTTTTTCAGGTTAAAAAAATAAAAAGTAGGCGAAATATTTTATACGATTGAGAGAATGGCACGTATATTCAGGATGATCTCTGCTACCAAGTATTTTCAAAATGGGTGATGTCTTAAGATTCACCTCGCCGTAGCTTGCTAACATGGATTTCGCACCTATCAACAAGTCAGGTTTTGGGAATACAACAAATCATTAGGATTGGGGCGGGGCATCTAGCACACAAGCGCCCGAAATGCAACACTAGCTCCCTGGTTTCATATAATAAAAGAATGTGCTGGGGCATGTAGCTGTAAAAAAATCTAGACTGCAGTGCCCTGCGGCATGCGAGCATTGTTCTGAGCAAGCGCGCGATAATTCTCCTGAAACTGATGACGCCGCAAATAGCACTTGCATTGTGAATCAACATTTCGCTCGCGAGGAAAACTTCGAAACCTTTTCGTATTTTAATTACAAACATTCTGCTGCTATATAACTTTTACAACCTTACCAATGCCAAGGTACCAAAGGTCCTGTAATATTGATAGTGATTCCGGGTGCGTCAACTACTGAGGTCATTAGTCCTGTAAGTGTGGTGCATTTTTTCATCGTGAGATAGCGGGTGATATTCCCTCGCTGGATGGCGAGATTCGGCGACGACCTACCGTCGACTAGCGGGGTTGTCCCCAACCAGGTATCTCCCACTTGCAGGGGCGGATCCAGCCGATCATTCCAGAGGGGCCATCAAATATTTTTGTTATACACACATTAATACACACAAAATAATACACACATTTGTTATATTGTATATTTTTGTAGCATAAATATAGTAGTATACAATATTACTGTTTAAATAATTACATAATTCTACTATAAATAAACATTGAAATCAATTTCGCCAAATAAAGGAGGTAACTAAAGAAAACTCTAGGCCTTTGGAGGGGGTATGACCCCCATGCCCCAGCCAGGACAAGCTCTAAGTCTCCTGACCGGTCCTCCTGGCTTGTGTGGTAGTTGTAGTGCATGTTAGTGTTAAGTGTGTGAGAATAGGACAAGGGAGAGGAAGGAAAGATCTTGCGCTGCGCAGTCTGTGGCCCGCTTGTTAGGGTACTGCTCCGGCATTCACCTGGTGTTGATCGGAAAAACCACGGAAAAACTACCGATCACAGCAGCCGGCCGCTAGAATTCTCCTCCAGACAGCGACTGAATTCGACCTAGCTGACAAGCTAGTGTCGAAAATCCTGCCGCCGTCGGGACTCCGAACCTAGGACCTCCCGGTCAGAGGCACTACAGATGCATCAGTTGATGCACTGAGCACCTCTTCCGGTTCCTGTGTTATGATGGGGAGGGAGGGCTCGGGAGCTCACAGCTTACAGTAGTGTTATTTTAGCGTGGCCGCTGAAGGTCGGAGTCTCAGAGCTGCCGGAAGAGTCCATTCCTCAAACATCGGTTAGGGGGGAGCGCGTCTCTTTCCAACACGTGTTGACAGCCCTAGTCTAGTTGTGTTAATATTGACCCTGACTTTTCGTATCTGCGAGGTGCAGGCTTTCAGTTACGTTATCCTACTAGAGTGAAGCATTATACGTAATTCATGAAGTTTTGTTTAAGTGATAATTGTTCTGTTTCTGATTGCAATGCGTCCGGTTCAGAGCAAGATGCGTAAGCAAGTTCTTCACAGTCAGACGCGTGAATTCATTGCCAAAAGTATATCAATTTATTAAGAGAAAAGCAAATGGTTAAAAATGTCAAGGCAGGTCCTAAAGGAGTGGCTGCTGCTACGTGTGTCTGGGAAAGACATATTCGCAGAATTAATAGGAAAATTAATTCTATTGAACCGAGAGAATCGTGTTCATTTAAACTAATAAAGAGAGGAAGAGGAAGAAACGTGAAATCTGCTCTCGATGGTTTCAAGAAGAGAGTGATTCGCCGCACTGTGATTTAATGCACTATATCAAGAAATCTTCATTTTGACCGGAAACGGCGCAAACGATAGTAATGACAGTGATCGTGATGCTAGTTATGATAGTGAAGAAAGGGGGAAACAAGGGAAAATATGTAGATGATGAGAGAAGAGCCGGGCCATCACTTGAATTCACGTGTTTCTCCACTACCGAACGAATTCTTCTTCTTCTTCTTCTTCTTCTTCTTAGCCGTTTGGTTGACCCGTATGTGGGTCTTACGGCGCTTAACTTCTTCCACTCTTCTCTATTATTCCAAGTCCCAGGGGGTATCTGCCATCCAGCCAATGTCTTCTCTACGTTGTCTCTCCAACCAGGTCGCGGCCGGCCTCTTTCTTTCTCCTTTCTTGCGGTTGCCAATCCAAAATCTTCTTTGGAAGTCTATTGCCCTGCATTCTCTGTTCGTGTCTAAATCATAACAGTTGTTTCCTTTCAATTTCGTGCAGTATATCCCGCTTTAAACCCATGGTCTCTTTAATTCTTTCATTTCGTATTTTCTCTCTTCTGGAGTTGCAGCTTATCTTCTAAGAAAGTCCATTTCCATTATTCTCAACTTCGTTCTTATTTGTTCTGAGAGTTGCCATATCTCAGCACCACACAGTACAACACTTTAGATTATTACTCTATATATTATAAGTTTTTGCTTTTTACTTATGTTCTTGTCCCATAGGATAGAATTCAGAAAGCTGATGAGTTTTCTGCCTTGTTTAATCCGTTCCAAAACCTCTGTCTCATAAAGTCCCTGCTTCCCAATTTTTACCCCTAAATATTTAATTTCTTCAGTTTTCTTAATTTTGTTTCCTGTGCCCATAGTTATGGATTCAGTATCATTATTTAATGCCCAGTACATTGTTTTTTCGAAGTTGAGTGTCAGTCCCCACTTTGCGTACTCATCTCTGATCCTTATCAGGATAAATTCTATATCATCTCGGTCGTGCGCCACGATTTCCTGGTCATCAGCGAACTGTAAAGTGTAGAGAGTAGAGAACATATCCAACGGTATTCCCATTCGCGCACAACTCATTTTTCCATTTCTGCAGAACCTCATTCAAATAGATTTTAAACAGTGTCGGTGAAATGCAGCATCTTTGCCTTAAGCCTTTCGTGATTGGGAATGATTCTGTCAAGTGCTTTCCGTCTTTCACTATTCCTGCTTGTTCTGAATACAATTCTTTCACTGCAGCGATAAGACTACTATTCAGATTTAGACGTCGCAGGACCTCCCAGAACGAAGGGTCTAAAGCAAATCAATTGCAACCATGTTCGCTAGCACGTGCACGTAGGCTATTGTTTTTGGTATAGGCAGACGCGCGCAAGTGCCGCCTCCTGGCACCATCTCCACCACTTTGTTTCCCCCTCTACACGCGAATCCCAGCGGCCACCCTAGGAAAATTTAGTGTAAATCGTGATTCTATTGAAGTATTAAACAATTTTGCTAAACAAATAAATTGAATTATCAATTAATGTGCAGTACATGTTTACTCATTTAAACAAAAACACATTCAATTTTCTAGTTTTAAAATTAAAATTTCGTAACAAAATTTGTTGTTTTTTAATAACATTCACATTTTTTATGTCAAATAAAGCCCGATGTGTCTTCATAACATAGCAATGAATTAAAGTATATTACAAATATTAACAAGACTTAAAATATTATAAATGTTTTTAAAATGTGTCGTGAATTTTCAGTTTTTATGTGAATAGTCCCGAACTTTTTGCACGTAGTCAATGATGTTCATGAAATTTAGCAAATATTTATGAAACAATGCAATACATTGAACGAAAAGCACATCACAAACATTATCAATGATCGTCACTATATCAAATATAAAAATTAAAGTAATTGGATGAACGATTATCAACTTGTTCCTGATCACCAGGGAACGGATTTTCATTCAAATGCTTCAATTGGATTCTATTGCTTATTTTTGCTGGTAGAAGATACCTGCATTGAATATTTTTTCAGAGTTTGAATCACATTCTGAATTCATTAAAATCATTTTTATTTTTCATTTTTATGAATACTTCCGTATAATTACATTTCTTACATACTTGACCTATGATACACGTTTCTTATATAGTAATAGAACTCACTCGTTGACACACTTTGGCGCGTCAAATGTACCGGATTACGCTCCCGCTCATCCGCCTTACGAAGTAGTCCAGAGTGTGCATGCGCTACTTTGGGTGCCAAGTGCAATACAGCCCAGACTACGTTGGGTGCCGGCTTTTATGATCCTCAGGGGTGAGAAGTTCTGGGTCGGTGATGACGCAAGTATTTACTGATGTTAATCAACTGTGAAAATTTTATTTTCTTCTAGAGCATCTCGTCGAGGACACGAAGGGGGAAGATTTATTCACATTAATTTAATAATAATAATAATAATAATAATAATAATAATAATAATAATAATAATAATAATTTTAGACGTTACAAACGCAGAATAGATTCCCGTGTACAGAACCAGTTGTTTGAAACACGCGAAGAAATTCTGTCGCAGTCTGACTCAAAAACAGAATGGTAATGCTACCCCTCCTTCAAAAGATGACGTCGAAACATGGGCAGGAATCTGGGACGAAATCAGATCCTACAACAAAGACGCATCGTGGCTCCAGCTTGAAGTTGATGCTGCCGGTGGACTCGTGGAAATAGTGGATCATGTTCAAGAATTCTCCGGAAGAGGACCTCTGTCAAGCAATTAAGAACATGGGAAACTGGAAATCCCCCGGGATTGATGAAATCCAAATTTATTGGATTAAGCAAATTAACAATACATTCTTATCTAGCAAAGACTGTTAATAAAATTTTAGAAAACCCTAAGGAACTCCCGGAATGGCTCACTCGCGGCATCACGTATTTGCTACCCAAAGCGGGAGACAGCTCTTTGGCGAAGAACTACAGGCCAACCACTTGCCTGCCAGTAATGTACAAAGTTATAATTGCAGACAGAGCTTACAAAATGTATACAGGGTGTCCAGAAGCTCCCGTTACAAAAAAATACCCCAAATTCTGTGTTGCACGTCATGAAAAATGGCAGGTCCAATTTTTCCGAAAAAAATTTTGTCTTTGAGAAATTGAGTTTAAAAGTCACTTCCGGGCCGCGAAATTCAAACCAGCCGCTACGACACTGCAGACGGCGGCGTCTCCTTCTGTGCTGAGCATTTCCTCGTTTCTCGGCGTAAACGGTGAAAAAGTCGAGTAATATTCTCTAAGAAAAGCATTGCGTGGCTTACATTAGAATACGTTTAATAGTATAAAATGTTTGTAGGTTCTGTTTAATAAATATTTTAAATGTACTCATTGAAAATTCAGTTTTGTTCAAAATGATAGCCGCGGTACACGGCGGCGTAAACTTAAATGATGAACACATCCAACACTTACGAAAAATATTGAATCTCCTGGAATGTTTTATTTGGAGAAGTGCTTTATTTGGAACAATCCACATTTTGCGCAAAATTTGCAGAGGCACCTACAGTCCCTCGATCTGCTCCTTAGCTAGCTGGTTGCAAACTGGGGTAGGTTTTACCGACTCATAAGATCTTTAGTCGTGATGTAGAGGAATAATAACAATAATAATAATAATAATAATAATAATAATAATAATAATAATGATCATATCGTCTGTATCTGTCCAATTCTAGGAAAGAATGAATACTTGAAAGACAAAGACACGATAAGGTGTGTAGTTACATCCACTGGCAGATCTGTACCGCCCTCGAAGTTCCGAACACATGCCCCAAGTGGTACGAACACTCATCAAAACCGGTGACGTCTGTTGGATTGTGTACGATATTGTACGACCAACAAATTCAAACTGATCGCACGATAGCGGCAAACAAACCGGATATAGTCATCCGGGATTTGGAGAACAAATCGTGTTTACTTGTAGACGAGGATGCCCCTTACATTGCCCGAAAAATTGTTTTTGCAATTTTTTGGGGGCTCACCCCCCAAAATTTTCCATTTGGTCAAATTAACTCGAAAATAAAATTTCATCACAATATGTCGATATTAACCCGTGCCGACTTGAGCGCGAAATTGGAATGTTAGGGATCATTGGTTTTGTTTGGTTAAGTCAGTGGAAAACTACTGATACATTTTTAATGTATAATTTTATATTACAACTTAATTAATTTTTAATCTTTAGACTGTGTCATAGTTTTAACTTCTCTTGTGGATACTTTTTTTCAGTGTGTCATTCTTGCTATATACGTACAGTGAACTATGTTCTTGAACAACACAAAAAGTTGCTTTCGCTCCTCATGAAAGTCGTCCAGTAGTCCATGAAAACCTTACATTAATTCAATAGGCCTTTCAGCGTAGACATTTACAGCTTTCAACTTTATAAATAACCTTTTAGCTTCTAAATATGAAGAGTTGCATTACCAGGTCAAAGGACAGTTTTGAATAAAACTAGTATCCATCTTCAAGCAAGAGAACATATCTGCTTTTGGTTGACACAAATTCGGCTATTGTTTTTATTGAAATTAAGATTAACGTGAATTCGGAGATATATTGTATATTAACGAATTAATAATAAAAGAACTGGCCGGCCCCGTGGCCCAAATCGCTAAAGCAGTAGTGTCGTGGCGATCTTGCACCGAAGGGTCGTGGGTTCGAGTCCCGCCTCGGGCATGGGTGTACTTGTGTATGTCATATGTGTGTCCTTTCACCCCTCACTATCATCATCATCATCATCATTCATTTTCCATACCTAGAGCTAACAACCCGGGAAGTAAAAATCGGATCCAGGGTAATGCTGATCCCCCACTGATGAACTGTATTCTCAGCATCTCTGCGTGGTCCGAAGTGGTCTGCTCGAAATAAAAATTAAAGAACGGTCATCGGGATGCAATCGAGCGTACCATATTGTTCTATATCCAATTTTTCACAAAAAGGAATATAACACTCTTCCATGTGTAGATTTACTCAGGCTAAATTCACTACCATTTTGATTTTGATTCTTAACGTCTACTTCATCATCAGAAAGCGGTACGACAGACAATTCTTCTAAGAAATACTACATACGGTGTCTACATTTTTAAATGCTTTTGAAATTATGGAATCTATCCTCTCAAGTGAGTTTAGAAATTTTATAAAGCATCTCGATGAGGAGTTTTTATAGCTGCACTGTCACGGTTTTACAGCCACGGTTTTATAGCCACGGTTTTACATAAACAGTTTAATACTATTTACGGAATTTTTAATTACACAAGATAGTTTAGATTCTGATCTTAGCAGAAACGTTTCAAATATTAAATATCTCTTGCCATCTATCGAGCTAGATGCATTACTCCGGGAAAATATATCTTTAGTTTGTTACTTTCATAAAAGTCCAACATTTCTTTAATTTCGGACTCATTAAAGAACATTCTCATTCTCTTTGCCACTTTTAAAATTAATGGCATTAAATCTTTTCTAGATTTCCTTAAAATGCTGAAAATGTGGTGGCAGGATTTCTTGCTACATTACGTATTTTACATTCAAACACACATTGTAAAATAAGTTTGAATATGTGATGACGGCACGGAAAGAACAATGCCCTGTCCAAATTTTCTTCAAGAAAGATGTATACTCAAAACGTCAAGTGTTTGTTGTAGTTTTATCACAGCAAAGAATTTGTAATCATTTTTCTTATTGTATTGATCTTTGTTGCACCCTTTCTTCTCTATCCGCGAGATGTTTGTCTAGTCCTGCAAGTTAGCTTTTACATCCTGACTCTTTCTGCAGAAATAAAAACATCCTGTCTTCTTCCAACGTAATCATTTGTAAAGCATTCGGATGTGCAATATCAAATAGATTGTAAAAATTATTTCTTAACTTTCCACGGTGCTTCGAAATATCTAAACACTTGCTTGCATTTTTGTAATTTTCTTCACTCCGAATAGTACAAGTTAATAAGTTTTTGCGAACAATGCTGATTAGCTCTTGTCGGAATTCTTGCTTTCTTCCAAAATATCATGCACTCACGAACCACAAGTTTAGCGCTTGCACTAACTGTTCATTTTACTTCCTAAATGCTATAAAATAAAACTTGAAGCACTTGTTTACTCGTATTTCATGGTAAATTGTGTCCAGTTATTTGGAGTTTTATATAAATTAATACTATCTCCTATTAAAAACACACGTTCTTCGACACTGCATATGACACATATGACATTGTTAGATTAGCAATCTTAAACACGAGTGACACGATCGATTAAAATTCATGTATTTTTTGCTCGGGCCTGACTCAGCGGTTGGTGATAACTCTGGACTTGTCCGTCACGCGAATTCGCGCTCAAGTCGGCAGGGGTTAGAATGCTCCGATCTCAACAAAATTTTGTATAGGCATGTTTTAAGGTCATTCGAACAAAATTGGGGGGTGAGCGGTCAAAAATTTGAAAGTCGGAAAATAAGGGACACCCTATTGTAGACGTTGCTGTGCCTTGCGATCAAAACGTCGTAACCAGAGGGGCAGAGAAACGTCTTAAATACAAGAGTTTGGAAATCGAGATCAGCCGAATGTGGGGCGTAAAAGCACAGGTCGTCCCGATAGTTATTGGAGCTCTGGGATTTGTTCCGCAAAATTTGTGTAAGAACTTGTCTAAACTCCCAGGTAATTCAAAATACTGGGAAGTGCAAGAAATCGCTTTATTTAGAACAGCCCACATTTTGCGCAAAGTATTGTAAAGGCACCGATAGTCCCCAGATCTACTCCTTAGGAAGCTGGTTGCAACCCGGAGTAGACTTTATAATCAACCGACACATTACATCTCTAGTCGCGAATTAGAGGAATAATAATAATGATAATAAAGCCTGAGAATCCTTAGGTGGGCAACGGCCTCTCCTTATGGAGGATTGCTCTTAATATTACCCCACAACTGAGCAATATTAGTGGATCTTATAATTATTTAGACTAGACAACGTTCACTTCTGTCTCTAGTTCACTGTTACACTGCACTGTACTCACTCTTGCGCAACTGTAGTAATGATTATGGAATTAATCTGGAAACCTATAGCAGTGGCGTAGCGTCAGGGGACGCTGAGATGCTGAGCATCTCCGTACATAATATTAATAAAGAACCCTAAATACTGTATTGATAATCTTACAAGTGGTTCGTTGAGCGAAACACGTTTTGTATTAATTTTAAATTGATTTCCTGTGATTGAATTCGGCGGGTTGTTGAAGCTGACCTGTGATTGCTTGGAAGCTAAAATGCTTCTGGCGTCTGCCGCGAGATTGCGACGAGCAATGACGCATGCGCATATGGCGAGGTTCCCATCCCCTCTCTTCACCCCTGGCCCAGAGAAACCCGACTGCTTTACGCTAGCATCCACTGCGGAAAGAAGCTCGTTTGTGCACGAGAGCACAGCACACTTCGGGCGGTCAGTAAATTCTCTCTCTCTCTCACTCGGGAGTCCTCGCTTGGTCATTGGCACAAACTGTAGAAATAGTGCCTGTCTACTATTCTTAATTAACATCCAAGAAATTGAATTATCCCTTAAATAGATTACATATTATTTTAGTCTGCAATGTATAAATTAACAAGTGGTCTCATTGTCATTCGCGTATAAGAATTAAAGCTTAGCCAATGTATAAATTGCTTTCAAGACATCGGCAGTCGTGACTGCTGTGAGGATTTTGTGGGAAGCCCTACTCCGTCGTAAGCAATCGAGATCGTGGAAGTAGTTCCAGTGTATCTGCCTTGTGTTGCATTCGCCTGTTAGATGAAGTAGTTGATAGTGACATTTTGTGTGTTATTGTTGAGCATCCCCAAACGTGCGAGTCACGCCACGCCACGCCACGCCACTGACCTATACATCTAACTGATTACACTGTACTACTTCATCTTTGTCTTTATTCTCTGCCTAAAGGTGCGTGTCCACTACAGAGTAACTGGCGCGAGCTAGTCGCTACAGGAGCTCCAATACCCTGTCCACCTGCGAGCGATTCGCGGAAATTTCTGCCTCTCGAAAGTGCACTCGCCGCGCCCTCTCGAGATTACCTCTCGCATGCGCTTCCACCGGAGGCGTGGGCGCGATGGAGAGGTGAGAGGATGGGAGGCTCGCGATGGAGATGTGAGAGTTAAGATGGAGGCGAAGAAGAGAGCAGCGGCGGCTTTCGTTTCTTAATTCACCTCTTACAAAACAAGAAAAGTACTCGGCGAGAAAGTGGATTGTTCATGAAGCACAGATGAGTCCTTGTTGGACATTTGTCAAGATTTTTAAATTGAGGATGCGCAACATTTTAGACAACGCATATTGTTTTACCTAATCTCAAAATTTCAAGAACTTGCACAAAACGTAGTTTCTATTAGTAAGCTACTTTTTTTAAACGTTTTACTTGAATATCAAATATAAAATCACATAACAGGGGCCTCAGAGTAACTTTTTCTTACCTTGTTCCGTAAATTAAGAATTTTCTTAATACTTTCTCGCAAGGGTACGTATAAACGGAGTACGTAATACGGAGATACGTGGTATAAAGAAAGTTATATAATGCCGGGGAAAATCTGTTTCGAGATTTCGAAGGTAATTCAGGATTTAGCGTCCCCTGCTACCGAAAAGTGTTTGCTTTTCTTCAAAACATCCGTGCGTGTCTATCCGTCCGACCGTCTTTCTGTGAACAGCAAAAGCGCCTAAACTGTTCATATGATTTTTCCAAAATGAATATTCCTCGGTTGATCTGGCCCGACTCGGAGCTCTGCGATTTCGAAAACATTCTTTAAATTTTGGGAGCACTTCACATGAAGCCCCGGGGGCATTTTCGACATTTTCAGATAGCTCCAATTTTTTCTTTAAATGTCCTACAAGCGTAGAGTGAAATACTACATATAGAGAGGGTGTGCCATTCTGTAGAGTTACTTCTTCAATGGCACATTCCATTTCATGTGTAATTTTCTGCTTGGCAGCGGCCATGTCGGGGCAACAAAAACCAAAAAATCGCTGACGCTTGCAGACCCTTCCAGCACGCTTCGAATGCTGAGAGTAAGTCGGTGCGAGTCCTCGCGCAGGCGTGTCTGCTAGCGAGGAGGTCAGATGGCGATCGTTCTCCGCGAGCATCACACCACTCTTTGTTGCCGACTCTCAAATCTGCGTCCATTGACGAGAAACGCTCTCGACACAAACTCGCGAGAGTGTAGCTCTCAAGTGGGCACGCACCTTTAAAGTTTCCTGTTGTATCTATCTTTTTTCACATACACTTCTGTTATTGTCTCATAGAACGTTACTATTGTGCTATTATTCTTATTTCTACAATTTGTTACTATGCTTGGCATGGAATTTGGTACATCTGTTCCGTTCTGAATCACTAGCGTTTCTATACACACGTTCAAGACACTTCCATTCTTCACGGTTTCTTGCTGTCCGCGACCACAGATTGCCTGCATCTTCCTTTATACCGTCGGCTCATCTTCTTCTGGGTCTTCCTTGTTGGTTTTTTTTTCAATTCTCGGGTCTCATAACGTTGTAATGTTAGCCAAACGTTTGTGATTCAGTCGTACTACATGATCTGCCCGTTTCCATTTGCGTTGTTGAGTTGTGGATGCAGCGTCTCTCACTTGCGTCCTTCTTCTAATCTCTGAATTCCTCGTACGATCTTGAGTGTTACTTGTAGTAGTTCTTTTTCCATTTTCTTCTGCGTTATTTTAAGTGTTTTCTTTTCCTGCTTGGTATGTGTCCAGGTTTGTTCTCCATATAGCATTGTTGGTGGTATACAGCTGTCTACTATGTCTCTTTTTATTTTTATCGTTTGTGATTTATCCAACAGCACAAAGCTCAACCCCCAAATTTTTTCCAAGCCTGCGATATTCTTCTGTTTTTTCTTTCCGATGGCTGTTGTGGAATGATACCGTTTGACCTAAGTACACGTAATCCTGGGTGTAGTTGATATTACCTGTGCCTAGCTTGATTTCAGTTTTTTTCGCTGTTTGTCATGACACTTGTTTTGCTTAAATTCATTTGGAGACGTACCTTATTGCATTGTACTTTTACTTCTTGCAACATTCTTTCTAATTCTTTAGCTGATTGTGAAAACTGTATTATATCTGCGAATCTTCAATTTGACAATTTCTGTGCGTTTAAAAGTACTCGTTAATCATTGTCCCTGTCTTCTTCAATGACTGGGATCACGGGTTCGTTTATAAACAGTCTACTCAAACTTTCTGACGGGTTAACAATTTTCGCATCAGTAACGAGTGTGTGCCAAATAAAAATATGATCGCACCTCTGTGAGAGCAGCATCCCAGGATGCAACTTCCGTTTGCACATTCAAAATAATGTTTCACTCCCGATATGGAAGCTTTCCATAGTTTCACTTTCCAGGATGGAAACAGATTGTGAGCTCCTCCAGTGCTCCGATTTTTGCTCGACCTGCGTAGCGCCAGTTTGCACCTCGACCCACGTGAACACGGCACTTCGAAAAGTCAAACCAGGCGGTGGCCACTTTGTTGCATGGAGAGCGAGGTGTTGAGAAATATTTTGAAAGTGGCATAAAATGACCATTTTCCACGGGGACCAACCAAAAATAACACGAAGGTGTAATTGAAATAAAAGATGCAGTATTAAAAAAAGCTTATCTGTTTCTGTTTCAATGACTTGTAACTGATAATTTTGGCGTTTAAAAATCCTGTTAATATTATGACCCAAACTGGTGCCTGAAGCTCATTGGCTGAAGTCGGATACAATGCGCAATTATGCAGCCCACACATCTCTTTCCATTATGGATATTCCGTTTGAGTTTCGTACGTAAAACTGCTGCTGAAAAACATTTGTGTGTTCGGAAATTTGAAAATGCTCGATTGGGACAATTTTAAACACAATCATTATTTGTTTCTTACATATTTTTGAAAAAGTGAATGCATATGTGTGTAATTATTTTGGATTTTTTATTGCACCAAATTCCGTTCTCTACTAATCACAATTTTTACTCATTTGTATTTTACAGGATTCGTTTCATATGATAATCCAGTCAGTGCACAAGCTGCAATACAAGCCATGAATGGCTTCCAGATAGGTACCAAACGATTAAAAGTGCAACTGAAGCGTTCAAAGGAGGCGTCCAGGCCGTATTAATGTTGGCAGGTAAGGAATAATATTTTTTACATATCCTTTCTCATCTTAGTTTCCATCTCAAGCTTCATGAGTATGCCCTGGCAAATGGAAAATGTGAAATTTTCTGCAAATATGTGATATAAATTATAAATAGTACAAAATTCCAGTAGCCTCAGTTTATACATGTGATT
>JAHLJT010008446.1:149270039-149302539 GCA_031308135.1 Acheta domesticus | reverse complement strand
TATCTATATTTTAGCACAAAAAGAAATAATGGCAAACTCTCTAGTAATTTTCCATGCCATGAATGTTTGAAAAATATCGTAATTAACTGGGTAATTAACTGTGTAGAAGACATTCCTATGACATGGATAAAATGAATGTGTTTCCTAGTAAAATAATGTTTTGGATTGAAATTTTTAATCGTGTTTTGTGTTAATCTTTCTAGGGAGAAGGTGTGCATCCTGTGATTTCAACCTGGACCGTCCGTTATCTCATATGAAATATTAAATCAACTGAAATGTGTTGTGCTAAATTCTGATGACCAAAAACTAATTTGGCTGATTGCCTGAGCATTTGTGGAATTGTTTAATATTTTGTTTCTAATATAACACTGTAGCAGCAGCTTTTCATATTGTTACAAAGAAATAGATATACCATATCAGCACACATAATTTGTGTGTAATGAAGTGTAAGTAAACAAAGAATCAAATTATAAAAATATCATGATAATATACATGTATATGAGAAAATATGCATGTGTATTCATGTATATATGGATGAATGAGTGAAGTTTGTATGCATACATGCATATAAGAATTAGTTGTTTGGGCTGGTATTCACAAGTGAATGCAGCATTCTACTGTGTCTTTTGCCAACTAATCCCATTTGTCTGAATATGCTGTGTATGTATAAAACTAGTGATGTAAAAATGCAGATGTGTTTTACAGTGGCATAAGAGAAAATAATTTTATATTAACTATAGTGGACACCTGTATACTATAAAAGAACTGATAATTTTGAAGCAATTGACTATAGAATGCAGGTTAATGTATTGTTCCCGTAGTTCACTGTCAGAGATTGTTTTGGCCATTAACATTCTTGTTTAATGACTGATATATCCTTCCCATTGGTATTTTCATAGTAACTTTGTACTATTTGCAGAAGATATTTGAAGTTATGTATCTTTCTTAGGGGAGAACATCACTGATTTTTGAAAGAATCTTGTCATGTTAATAAAATGCAAGTGCAGCTTCTGTCTTTAAAAGGAACATTTTGATGATAGTGTTAAATCCAAGTCAAGTTAGAAAACAACTAGAGCTATTTATGAATAATTAAAAAAGTTATAAAAATATATTTGCTATGAACTGTTGAAGAATTTAAGTGAACTTAAATATCTCAAAATATATATTGAAGTTTGGATGCCTGTTGAGAAGAAATAAAACATATTTTCAATTTCAACCAAAGGTGTATGTTGTAATAAATGTTAATTTTCTATAGTTTTTCAAGCAACTTCTTTTGAATATTCTGTGTTTTCAAAACTATATTTATTAATTTTAATTGTATACAAGATATTTCTTTGTAATTTCAGTGAATTTTGTGCAAGGAGTTATATATGAATGTTAACGCAGTATATGTTGAAGGACAGTTAACTGCAATTTTCGTAAACAGAAAGTACTACAACATTCTGTCATGCGAAATGCCTGTGCTCTTCCCTCTGATGCAACTTTATGTGCACTCATCATCTCCCCAGAGATCTCTTTTATTCAATTTGTTGAATTTCAATTTATTTTTGTCACAGAAGTTATTTGCTGTGACTCTAATTTGTGCCAATTTTAAAAATAATTCATGATAATTTTGTGTTTTGTCAATCAATTTCACACACTTCTCCCTTTCCTTTTCTTTCTTTCTCTTTTCTTCAGTCCTCTCTTTCTTTCTGTTCCTTCTTTTTGTGTTTTGTTTGTACATTCATTGCCTTCATTTGCAGACTGCAGTTATTGAGTGTAGATAGGTATTCATAGTGGCATCATGTTTTCAGTAAATATATCACTTTAAATTCTCAAAAGCTACTTTGTGCCAAGTTTTTAAAATGTTCATTTTTTTTTAAATAAAAAAAAAACTCTCAGAACTTTGGTACTTTCATGATTTTAGTTGTGGATTGCTGATATTGAATGTAGATAGGTTTTCTTAATGCCACTATGTTTTGTTTATCTATTTTATGTTACTATTACTGTTTGTAATCTAAGCATTGTGATTGATTCACAGTTATGTACCTAGTCCAAATAACTGTGTCATCATCTGTTGCATGATAGTTGTTGTTGATTGTTAATGACTGTTGGAGGAGTCACTTCCCCTTCCAACACCTAACTATGCCAATGCTGCAGTGATTGTTTTGCACTGTGCTAGAAGCACAAAGAGATATTGATGGTTTTAATACCAACTATGTTACCAAGTCTATGTACAGAAAACATGCCGTTTCCTAGTCCCACTGTGAGTGCACTTGAAAAAGTGTTTTGTTGATGTCAAAAGGATATGTCATGAAGAATGTTTATACTATTGGTCGAGTGTTTAACAATGCATGTCATCATTGTAAGCTCTTAATGAGTGACGTCAAAGAACTGAGACATTCAAAGAAGTGGCGATCAAACTATTTCTTATGATAAAGTCGAAATGTTAGTTACCGAATATTGTGAATTGTAATTGATTACTACTGTAACCAAAGATGTGTCTTAAATGTTTGAGTTGAGTATGTCATGTTTGTCTTAATAGTCCACCAGTGTTCTGTTGTGTAATTGATAATATTGTACTTAGGGAGGTGGATCATCTATCAACATGTCTTACCATGTTTGGGAGGGGAAAAATGATTTCTTGATAAGCGAGTTTATTTGCTTTTTGTGTTAAATTAATGCTCATTTAAGTCCAAAGGAATTCAAAGTAAATTCTCTTTTTTCATTTTTAAATCTGATGATATGTTTAATTGTGATGGTATAGTTTATTATAATATCTTATTTTTATTCAATAGTAACTTGAACCAAAATATACAAATATATATTTTTAAATTTGTATGAAAACATGAACGGTTCAAAGTAGAAATTAAATAGTTAAGTATGTTTTGCCTTGCATATGTCATATGCAAGAGAATAGACTGGTGTTACTTTTTTAAGAACTTGTGGGGTGTTCAAGATGTTTTAGTTGTTTGATTGCATTGGTTCAGTTTATTGTAGACAAATTTGTTAATGTAGATTCATCATAGAAAGTGTTAAATATGTTTCTGTTTTATGTTAACTTTTATTGTTTCTGTATTTGCATTATGGTGCAGAAAGGAGGATTGCCATCCATTTAATTAGTTTTTGTTCTTTTTGTCATCCTTTTCTTTGTTTAATGACAGAAAGTTTCAAATGACACAATGCAAAACAAGTTACAGTGTCATGGATGACAATAATTTGGTTTGTTTTATGCACTTGACATTCAAGGTTTAAGTTCAAGGCATTTCTAATAAGAAAAACTCATATTACTGTGAATTGATGCAAGGTGAACCTCTTGTAATTAAATGTTCCTTAATGTGTTTTGAAATTGTCTTGTTTATGGTGTTATACTTATGTGTTTGAGAACATT
Organism: Acheta domesticus; assembly: GCA_031308135.1. Taxonomy (NCBI): domain Eukaryota; kingdom Metazoa; phylum Arthropoda; class Insecta; order Orthoptera; family Gryllidae; genus Acheta; species Acheta domesticus. The sequence continues at coordinate 149,299,169 of JAHLJT010008446.1, read as the reverse complement.
TATAATTTGGGATTAATATTTGCAATATATGTTGATATGTGGGTATATTTATGTTCAAAACAAGTTTTAAATTTATTTATTTTTAAAATAAGGTTATTTTTACAAGTTTTAGATGTAACAATTTGCATTGGAATGCAGAATGCCAGCCATGCAAATGTCATATTTCCTTTAGTGCTGATACAGTACAAGAGATGTTTAATTTGTAATTAGGCCAGTAATTGTTGCCAAATGTTTGATTTGTACTGTGTAAACATCAGTTGTTTGACAGTTTTGTGTTTCAAAATAGTTTCTGTTATTTTTGTGCATGTGAGCCTATTTTTCTTTTGTTATTTTTGTTGGTATCAGACCAGATAAGGTATTATTGTACATGAATATTTCATCAGCTGTTTCCACAAGATGTCAGTTAAAAAAGCCGTTTGTACTACTTGAGATGGTCAGTCAAGCATTTGTCAAGATGCAAATTATTTCTTGTTATTAATTTCTCTCAAAGTAGTAAGTGTGTTGTTACATTTAACCTTCACATGATTTGTTGATGTTTTTGCACACAGCTGATGTGAATGGTCTACAAAAAATCTCAGGAACAAAACTGTAGCGCCACCATGTTTGTTTCTGTCCACGTGAAATTTTTTACCCCGACTCGCTAAGTAGCTCATGTGAGTGAGTCTTGTCAACTTGTAAATTCTGTCTTAACTGTTTGATATAATGAGAATGTGCTCACAATTTGCAAACATGAATGTTTATGTAAACTTTAAAGAAGTGTAGATGGAAATATTTAGTTTTTAAAAATATCCACTGTGAAAAATAAATAAAAATTAAATTTATACCATTATATACCCAAATAATTAGCATTCAATATTAAGGTTATCAGAAAAAATCAGTGTATTGTAAGAAACGCATGGGGAAATTAAAGTGAACCTATTTTGAAAATAATTTTCAATTTTTTTCTTTTCCTTTCTCCTAGCATTTCCCTGAGAATCGGCTGCTTCTCTTACAGCACCAAATTTGATACAATAGAATACATATACAATGCAATCTATTTAATTATGAGTGAAAATCAAAGGTGTTTTCCCTCAATGAAACATTTACCAAGAAGGTATTATTGAAGATGTAAGGGAAGACAAATTACCTCAGTCATAACTGAATACTAAATCTTATTTCTTTTGGTCTGTGAGTTGCTTGGAACTCAGAAAATGATATTTTCAAGTTACAATTTCACTAGTTTCAGAAATTCATTCTTTAATTATGATCTTTTTCACTATTACAAATTCAGTTTGAGGTAAGGTTTTAGAAATGAATCCTTTTCTATTATTAATGATTATAACTTTTAAAAACAAATTGTGGCTTTCCAATCAACATATTTTTATTTAAAAATATATTATAGATTATTATAATATTATGCAAATGCCTCAGAATTATATTTCATCTTCAGAATATGAAAACCTTTTGAAAAAAGACAAAGTTCTGAATCATCTGATTTGGGCATGGTAATATAAAAATGAACTTTCTCCACATGCTAACTGAATTGCTTATGAAATACAGGCTTTTAATTCCTTGAATGAGATGGTAAGGTATACCCTTCTTTATTAAAATTTCTCACAGCAGTGGTCGTCTAACTTTGTCAAACGTTTTCACATAGTCACAAAGGCTATATGTGTTTCAAGATTGTATTCACTTCTTCTTTCTATTAGTATTTTGTATAAAATACTAAAGTACAAAATTAGCCTTGATCTGTAGTTTCAATATTTGTGGGAAAATTACAACTTAAATATTTTTCCAATTCATTGCACATGTAATGTTCAGAATTCTTTCAAAATCAGTCAGCCTTCATTCTGCTTATTGTGTAGATTTCGCGAATGTCCGTTCCCACTGGAGATAAGGTATAATATTCTGGGGAAATACATCTTATAGTTCCCAGACTTTTATTTATTTGTTGGTTTGTTTATATATTTATTTATTTATTTATTCATATAAGATACAGGCAATTGCCCAGTTACAAAGTATAAAACATGTAATACATCAGAATAAACAATAATGGTTAGAATGACGGTTTTTATATTTTTCAACAGAGTCTTGGAACAATTAAGATTAATCTCAAAACTATCAAATTTCCTTCACATTTTCAGTAATGGGGCATAATCAAAAATATTAGTTCTGGCAAAAGGAATATCAAACAAAAAAGAATTTGATGAGCGCAAATTACGAGCAGATTTTGCTCATTTAATTTTGGAAAACAATTCTGCAGAATCAATATCATAGCATTAAGTTAAACAAAAAAAGAATATCAATGTATTCTCTGTAAGATTTCAGAGAGCTCAAATTCAAAATGGTTGCTATTTGATGATAATCATTAGTAAGACTGGGAGAGGGAATGCCCAGTTTGTATGCATCAGAAATAAAAAAATTGGTCAGAAATGTTTCTAATCTTGAGACCTGATTCTGATAGAAAGGAACCATATTGAAGAACCATACATCAAGATCGGTTTTACTAAAGTTAGATAAAAGGTCTTTAATGTGGAGATATTTGAGAATTCAGAGGTGATCCATTTTATGAAACCCAACATTTGATTTTACTTCTTCACAATATGATCAATATGTGAATTGAATCTTATTTGATGATCAAAAAGTACACCAAGATATTTGAATTTTAAGACAGTTTCCAAGAAGTCATTATCAATTCTATAATTAAAAGCTATTTTATTTTTAGACTTAGGGAAAGATAAACTTTTGCATTTTCTGATATTTAATTTCAATTGTTTAGATAAACACCAAGAAGATCAAGATCAGATTGCAGATCCATACAGTCTTGTAATTTTATACAATTTGAGGTTATCAGCAAAAAGAAGAATTTTAGAATAAGGAAGCAAAATTTTTAGGTCATGTATGAAGAGAATAACTAGTGCTACAGAATGGCACACACTTTCCCAAATTAGTTTTTTATTTCCTATCCTTGTCACATGCTCGTGCCAGCTACCATCTATCGCCGCCCAAAGTATTTTTTTTTCGCATTTTCTTAATTTTTCGCTTTCCTAGTGGTAGAACGGAAGTATTAATTTTAGAATATTAAAGAACAGTAAAACCTCGACCTGAATGGTAATTTTCTTTGAAAAATTTGTAGCCGATTTTAAGAAAATGGCGTTTAAGCGCTACTAAAAATGTGAAATTTGAAGCTCTTTTTCACAGAAAATTTTTGAGTTTTTAGAAAACTTAATTTGAAGCACATTAACTCAGAAATACAATAGCGCTTACCAATGGCTGGTAATGTGCATATTAAAGGTGTGAGAGATGTTTCAAAAAAATACCCCAAATTGAACTTAATAACAACAACTTGACCCCATTATAAAGAATGTAATTAGCACTCTCCGTTCGAAAAGTTGGAAACCATTTATGAGAAAATGGCGTTTGAACGTTTCTGAAAATGCGGAATTTTGAGCTAGTTTTCACAGAAAATTGTTGAGTTCTCGAGAAACTTTGTATGACATTATATAAAGCGCATGTACACATAAATATAATAATGTGAACAAATCACCGCTAATGTAAATAATAACGACGCGACGTGAGAGACATCTCAAAAAACTTTCATTTTTGTAATTTTTGATTAAGAAAGAATAGAGCAACATGGCGTTTATGTTATCTCATAGAATACATTAGGCACTATCCCTACCAAAAGTTTAAAGAAAAAAGAGTCGTTTTTGAGAAAATCTTGTTTTCGTAATTTTTTAAAATTGCAAATATTGCACGCAAGATAGCGCGAAAACTACTGAACGTTTCAAAGAAAAGTACATGACCTTAAGGAAAGAACTCACATGACCTTAAGGAAAGAAATTTTATTTGAAGGAAGAATCTCTATCTTCAATTTAGTAGTTATAGGAAAATGCCGGAAAAATTCAAACTCTTGCAATTTTCGAACATTCGAACATTCTTGCAATTTTCGAAAATCGGACCTACACCGTCTTAATAAGTGTATTTTACTCTATTCGTTCAATAAATTTAAAGAAAAAATTTGGAGCCATTTTTGAGAAAATGTTGAAAATGTCCGGGAGGCTTTATGTAAAGTACCCCCAAATTTTGATGGAAGATTTTCAAAATCTCAAAGTTTCGACTAGAGCCAGATAGACGGGGGTTTCTTCAATTTGGAAAAAATCCTACGAGTGGTTTAGGCGCTAGTGGAGTTCACAGACGGACGGACACACAGACACAGACAGACAGATAGACAGACGGACGGACGTTTTCCTTTCAATTGGTTTTTCGGTATCAAGAACTTTCAAAACAGGGATTCTAGCTACATGTGTTAGGGGATTTTTTACTTTCCCGTATACATACGTATATACGGAGTACTACACGTAGTATAGTGAAAGTTATGTAGTGCTACGCGAAAAAAAGGCGAATTTTCGGTAGAAAAAAGTTCATTGCCTGGCCCTGATAACGAAAAAGTGGATAAAACCAGTTGCTAAATTACGAAAAAAATTGAACCAATTGAAAGCAAAACGTCCGTCTGTTCGTTTGTGAACACCGCTAGCGCCTAAACCCTATATAGGATTTTTTTCCAAATTGAAGAAAGCTCTGTGCATCTGACTCTAAGGTCCGTTCTCTCTACCTTTACTTAGCACGTAAACAAATGCACGTGGTCGTCACTTGTTCTCCTTGTCTGATGCACGCCACACTCCCCTTCAGGGCGTCGTGCGCTATAGGAGTTAGGTCCCTTTCAAAATTGATTTATTTCCTGACTACACAAACAGCCGAACTAATTTTCTCCTTTGCCATGAAGTAAAATCAGACACCGAGCGTGACCTTAACTGCCAACCTATAGCTGCCAACGGGCCTCTTTTGAGATAACGTTCGTTCGCCAGGCCGTCGGCGCCGTTCCTGCCAAATTTTGTCAATAGCAGTTCCGTTCTCGAATGAGAAAGTTGTAAAAGAATGCTGTATTTTTGTTCGGTAAGTGAAAAGTGTGTTTGCTCATTGACTTGATTTTTGTTTCCCCCGAAGCAGTTCCTGGGATAATTCGGTTTGAAATATTCGCAGAGAAAATCCCTCAGAAGTGGTGAGAAGCAGGTTGTATTGATGTGTTTGAATTATTAGCGGCTGAAATTCCAGGCAATTTGTGGCAGGTGGAAGAAATGACTGCTGAATTGCAGGTGTCGGTGTCAGAAGTGTTTGAAAACTGTGCAATGAATTAATTCATTGGAAAGGTAACTTCACGTAAGAAGAGATGTAGAGCAAAATAGGTGGAGGGCGAGTGCGATGAATTTGTTAAATTTGCCATTTGTATTCCTGTCCACATTTTTACGTGGAAACAATCTTCTAACATAAAATAAAATTCTTGATGTGGTTAATGAAGATTCGGGACTGCCAAATTATAAAAGAACGTCACAGTATGTTTTGTGTTCTTAAGGATGATAAATAAGTAATTCCGGGAAACTGAATGCTAAAAGGTTTATTGTATTCATGATACATACGTAATACATAGTGTATTAGAACAACTTAATAGAAAAATAATCAGGAACGCGAGGGAGCGCACATCCGTACGCCCCGAGAATAGACAGCTGAATGGCCAGTGTTCTTAATAGTGGAGGGAGGATGCCAATCTGAATCCAGTGCACTGCGTGTTACCAACCACCCCGCGCCAAATTACCAACAAACCAATGCGGGTAATTTTAGGGTGGATATACAACAGTATGTTCTATTGAAATTCCTGCCTCGGGCAGGATATCACTGCTACCTTGCAAGAACACACGTAAGTTCTGTGATATTTAACCCTGCTGTGGTCCTCGGGTCCATTTCGACCCAAATAAAATTTCAATTTCTTGTACCGCTTAAGAAAATGTTGCGATCGTTCTGATACTCCATGACAATTATTTTTTGACTGTTTTCTACCCGTCTATAGAATGTCATTCATTTATTTTCAATACGAAAGGAATTATAAATGTTTTTACACATAAGTTCTTCGGGTCCATTTGGACCCGTGACATTTCTCATGTTGAACTCTCGTTAGAAATTTTATATAATAACTCTGTAAATTCGTAGAAATCAACTATGGAAGGATTGCATTATCATTGGAGACTTTATCTTCTCATAAGGTGTACAATGACAATATTTTGTCGAATAATACTATCAAACTACGAAAACACTATCGAAGTACTACGAACAGCTGGGAGCAATCTCAGCTCTCTAAACTACGGATAGACGGTTTTTCTAAAACTTGAACGTAGTATTCTGATGTGTTTCTTCCTCTTCCGGTATTGTGCAATCTTCAATTGTATGTAACAATCAATGAACAATTAGGCGTTTTCCGAGTCACTTGTACATTTCGGCAGCACATGCCCGACTTGGCAAATACGGAGGGAAATTTTGAATGAAACACATTATATGTGGAATGCACAACCTCTGGCAAACAAGAAGGGCAACCTAGAGAACAAAATTTGGGAATAAAAGTTGTACTACAATTATCCTCACTTCTGAAGGATAACAATATAACTCCTGACAATTTCTTTACATCATACCAGTTGGGTCAGGAGCTTCTCAAATGGGGCATCACTCTCGGTAGGACTATGCGCAAAAACAAATCTTCTATACCGCCAAAACGTTTCCAGACAAAGGGCACAACAAACTAATATTCTACTTTCGATTTTACGAGTTACCCGACATTAGTATCGTATGTGCCAGGAATGAACAAGTGTGTTGTCCTTCAAAGCACCCTTTACAATGATGCAAGAGGCTGCGAATCTGGAGAAAAGAAACCAGAAATAATGAAAACCTAAAATTCTACAAAGGGAGCTGTTGATACGATTAGTTCTTATTCATAGAAAAAATACATTTTTGTGTCCTATTGTGGTTCTCTCTGACAAAATAAACATTTTACACCAATTCAAACGTTTTTTTCACAAAAGCAAATTCGGATTGCTAATAAAAATGTTATTAAAAATAACGGTTTTTATAGAAAACTGGAGGAATATTTTGTAACGCCGTTATTGAATGCAGAACACACCTGCCACAAACTTCATCAATAGAAGTCGAAAACTAGAAATCCGATGCAAAAAATTCACCGTCTTCAAAATTAAGTTCTTTTTAGATTCTATTCGAAAAAGAGGAAAATGGAGTGTGTTGCAAAACACACTCCATTAAATTACTTTTCGTTGCTCTAAATAAAAACTTTTACAGGTAAAAATCATGTCAATTACATTTGTACTACATGTGTGTAATGCAATTTTTCTATATGAGCATTTCATTATTTTGCTATCACGCATGTTCAGGGACCATTATTTTAAATTATTGCACAACCTTATAAATAATATAAATGTATAAAATTAAAATTTCGGTGTCTAACTTTAACTTCCTATTAAGAATACTAAATATGATGATTGGAAAAGTAAATAATCTGCAAGAGAAATTATATGGGTCCATTTGGACCCAAGGATCTTGAGAAGGAGTAAATTTGAGGAACGCAGCCGGGTTAAGCAAAATATTTGCATATTTTGGCTGGTATTTTGGGCGGATTAAAGAAGTACTAGTGAAAATAATATGCTATGACAGTTCTGGCTGTGACACGTGTCGGCATTTGAGTATGGTCGTGGCGCGAATGGCGTAGCCAATCACGAACTACAGAGCGGAGGGATACTCTCAAAGTTTGTTTACATGCGGAGTGAAGTTACACGAACGGACCTTAGTCGAAGCATTGAGATTCTGAAAAACATTCTTCAAAATTTTGGGGTACATTACATGAATCTCCCGGACATTTTCAAAATTTTCTGAAAAACGGCTCCAAATTTTTTCTTTAAATTTCTTGTAAGAATAGAGAAAAATACACTTAACGTGGTATACGACCGATTTTCACGATTTACTATGAATTTTCGGAAATTGGAAAAATTTGAATTTTTTCGGCATCTTCCTCCAACTACAATATTGAAGATAGAGATTCTTCCTTCAAATAAAATTTGATCTCCAAAGTGAGTTCTTTCATAAAGATCCTGTAAATTTTTTGAAACTTTTAGTAGTTTTCGCCCAATATTGCATGCTAAATGTGCAATTTTAAAAAATTACAAAAACAACATTTTCTCAAAAACGGCTCCAAATTTTTTCTTTAAACTTTTGGTAAGGATAGTGCCTGATGTACCATATGAGATGACATAAACACCATATTGTTCTATTTTTTTGTTCAAAAATTACAAAACTGAATTTTTTTGAGATGTCTCTCACGTCGTTAATATTTACATTAGCGGCGATTTGTTTACACTGTTATATTGAAGAGTACACGTACTTTAAGTAATGTCCTATAAAGTTTCTGGAAAACTCAACCGTTTTCTGCTCAACTAGCTCAAAGTTCCGCATTTTCAGAAACGCTCAAACGTCATTGTGTCAAAAATGGCTCCAAATGTTTTCTTCAAACTTTTCGAACGGATAGTGCTAATTGCACTCTTTAATATGACGTAAAGTTCATTTTGGAGTTTTTATTTAATTACACAAATGTATTTTTTTGACAGATTCCTCAAACCTTTAATATGTATATTTGCAGCAATTTGTAAAAAGTATTGTATTTGTGAGTTAATGTGCTTCAAATGACTTCAAATGAAATTTTTCGAAATTATAAAAGATTCCTGTAAAAAATTGCTTCAATTTTCGCATTTACAGTAGCGCTTACACGCCATTTTCTTAAAAAGGACTCCAAATTTTTCAAACAAAATTGCCATTTAAGAAAATCTTTTACTGTTCTTTAATATTCTTAAAACAATATTTCATTTCTACTATTAGCAAACCGAAAAATTAAGAAAATGTCAAAGAAATGAACATTGGGCGGCGATAGATGGCAGCTGACAAGAGTATGTGTCAAGTCCGAATAGCTAGCCGAGACAAACGGAAATAGAAAACTAATACGGGAAAGTCTGTGCCATTCCTTAGCACCGCTAGTTTTTCTTAATTTAGCAACTGGTTTTATCCACTTTTTCGTTGTCAGGGCCCGGCAATGAATCTTTTTTCTTTCGAAAATTTGCTGTTTTTCGCGCAGAATTACATAACTTTCCCTATACTACATATATTACTCCGTATATACGTATGCATACGGGAAAGTAAAAGGCAGAGATCCTAGGTGGGATTGTTGAGGAAGACCGGATGTAATGTATTTGTGGAAAAAAGTATTTATATTTCACTTTCTGGGTTCTACCATTTAAGTAATTGCATAGCCAATTCAAAAAGGACCATGAATTCTGATTTGTATCAAATGCTTTAGAGAAGTCAGTGTAAACAGCTACCTTTTTAGAAGATCAAGATTTTCTAAGATGTGATGTTGAATTATCCTTATATTTGTAATGGGATCTGCTTTTCTGTGTTGCTTATCTATGAAGATAGTGTTAAGAATTGTAGTTAATTTTGTTGTAATAATGGATTCCGTTAATTTAGGGATAATAGAAAGCTTTGATATAGGCCTTTAGTTCTCAATGTTAAAACGACTAGGGTTTTTTTTATTGGTGTAATGAAACTAATTTTCCATATACTTGGTAGGATTTTGGATTTCCTCATCTAAAGATTTCTTGAATAGAAAATGCAAGATTGGTGTAATGTTAATAATACATTACATCTGGACAAGGACGATAATTATTTTTCAAATGTTTGATAGTATTAAAAATTTCCAGTTGAGTGATTTCCACATGATCAATGTCAACCAATTTGAAAGCGGTGTTTAATGTATCTGTTACATGGTGCTCATCAATAATGTAAACTGATTCAAAAAATTTTGCAAATTCAGCATTGGGAGTGTTCTCATGAGGCCGTTTCCATTAAGATGATGTCCAAATATTCAAATGGAGATGAAATCGTATTCAAGACAGATAATGTTTTATGCAGACCTCTCACATTCAGATAAAGTATGTGAAGTCTTGAGGATTGCCCGCTCTCTAGTTTTCCTGGTCCAGAGTGAAATTTGAGGATCCACCCTTAGAATAATCCATGGATATAAAAGGAACAACATTTTTATATCTTAATCTCCTTCCTCCAGAACCACTATCTTCATCATGCTTTGTTTGAGAGAGGAAATACTTCAAATGATCACGTTGCTTTGGTGTTTGATCAGCAGAAATTTTAATAGAACCATTACAGTTTCTGTTGCTTTTAAATATAATTTTTACTAAAGATTGATCTTTAAATATAACTTTCAGTGGTCTACGAGTGGATTGAGAAATTGAAGAAATTTTAGTTTTAGTTTTATCTTTGGAGCCAAGTCTCTCGATAGAAAATTCACCAATCTCAATTTTAGATTACAAAAAAGAATTGTACAAAGCAAGTCCTATCCATGTGATTCTTATAAGTCTCTCTATTAATCTAGGTATTTTATCATTATCTTGTCACTTGAATTATGAATCAGTGTTTTTTGTCAAAAATGACTTGCACAAGGGTGGGAATATACAATTGTATTTTTGTGGGAATATACAATTGTATTTTCAGCCAACGCCAGTGTCTCCAACTATAACACTCAACGTAGTAATCATATTCATCGGTATCAACAGCTCACTACAAAAAATTCACATGCAATACATGTGTAACGTATTGCATGCAGGGTTTGGGTGAACACTTAATAACAACACTTTATAGTATAAGTCACAAATGCACACGTAACTGTATGTTTATTCATGCTCAAAATACAATACTGACTGACTGGACATGCCTCGTGTTACAGAGATGTGCTATTCGATATATCGATACACGGTAATCGTTACAACACGTATATTATTTTACAACACTTTTTCCCAGATGACATTAAACGCGATACAAAAGTAATGAAAATATGGCCCGCAACCATATTAAAGGTTTTAGTTATTGCCCCTTGAGGCCTTGCAAGTTGAACACCCCTGTGCTAATTCCCTAATTAGCTTATTCCCTTAATTATTAATAAAATTTTTCTGAAAATATAGAAAAAGTAAATCTTTTTTAACATAAACTTGAATGCAATGTCTAAATATATTTTTTAAATATGTCCCAACAATACCCTCTTGCCCCCTTGCCTACTTGCCCCCTTGCCCCCCTTGCCCCCTTGCCTCCCCCCCCCGAATCCCGCCTCTGGTCTTCCCAATCCCTTGCTTCCATTGGGGTTTCCACATCTCATCAACCTTCCCAAATTCGTCCTCAACTTCACGGTGTAAGATATATAGGTGTGTCAACTAGCCGCCTTTTGGACCAAATTTTTGAAGCCAGTTTGAGGCTAGTTCCTCGCTTATCCGTACGGTGCGCACGATCGAGTTGGGCATTCATGATGGCGTCGCGCAATTTAGTGGCTTCCACCAGAGGTTACAAAGCTATTAAATGGATCACCATCTTGTCCCAAAAATGCCCAAGTCGTTCGCAGCGCTTACATAGCGAGAACTGTGAGAACTAGCCTCACATTAGCTTTAGTTTTAGACCGGGAGTGAATCCACCTATATCTCTTATACCGTGTCAACTTGGACACGGGTAGCGAAGCGTCACGATTCCACACGAAAGTGCGTTGGCCACGTGGCCGTGTGGCCGGGCACACTGTGGCGGCGCCGCGAGTGACTCGTTCGGAACCGAATCGTGCGCGTCAATAGGAGCCGAACCCTGTCCTTGAAATTTACCAACATCTTATCCTTGATATTTTTGGGGCAGTGATTTCAGTAATATCATAGATATTTGTAATATTGGTGTTAGAATAAATTATTGAATAAAAAGTTATTAAACGAATCTTTATTCGTACATCATCAATTACCGTTTACTTACAATCCTCGTATTTATAGACCGGAAGCTGGCAAGAAAATCGACGTATAATAAGCTCAAAGTTAAAACTTTTTGAGAAGTTAGCCAATGTTATGAGGAACAAGGAAACGCAAGTATGGCGGCCTGTAGGTGTCGGCGTTGCGCTGCGCAATTTTTTAAATATGTCAAAAAAAACTATGCCATTGGGGAACGAGTACACAGATAATTCTAGTTGTATATTGTTCGTTAGATAGCCAAAGTGTAAAGGAGTTGTATGCCATACCGAAGTGGTGTCTCGAACTGTCCGTCATACTGAATTGAAAGTGTCATTTTTTTATGCCCGCTGGGATTACGAGCTCAAAGCTATTTTTGCGGTCTTATGGTAGAAAATACTTTTTCATTGCCGATTATGACCATGCCATACCGTAGCGGCGTAAGAACAAGAATGTCGTTAAGAAACTTAATTTTGGGTTTCTTCACTTTATTAATTTGCCTCTTAGTAATGGGTCATGCAATATTCCAATTATCTAATATACCCAAGAACAAGTTCCATTTCTTGTTGATATCATTACCATTGAGTTGTTCCATCCACTCCTCTTTTAGGAGATCTTCTTTATCGAATGTAGAATAATACATATCACTTGTATCACGTGTGAATGTGTATTTGGGTTGTTCAAGGTTAAAGGGGCAATTGATTAATTCAATTATTTTTGCAGTGTGGTCAAACAGATGAAAATCAATATTAAGGGAAGATAGTTATTCTTTCAATATTTATTCATTTCAATGTTTGTAATGATGTGGTCTATGGTAGAAATGGAATGGGTTGTAACATGTGTTGGTCGTAATTCCATATCATGGAGATTGAAACTTAAGTAAATCATGTAGTTCATTATGTTCAAAATTAATGTTCACAACTCCCAAAGTAATTAATTTACAATTGTGGTTTCCTAAGAATTTAGTTGAAAGTTCTTCACATCTGAGTAGAAATTCATTAACACTAGAATTTGGGGATCTGTAAATACCAATGATTTTTATGTTCCCTTTCATTGTGTTTACATCTACACTTGATACCTCAAATGTCATTTCGATACTCAAATCTCTAATCCAGTATATTGATTTGCAAATTAAATTATTCTGAGCTATTATTGCAACACCGCCACTTGAATGTTCTTATTTTATTGAATTTTCTACAGAAACATACATGAAGTTTATAGTTGGAAAAGTTAATCGAATTCATTTCATTATACTTAAGACAATGTTCAGAAATGACTCTTAGGTTTCTTCTAGTATTGTCTTAAACTGTTCAATTTTGTTATGAATATACTGAATATTTTGGTGAAGTACATTGAGGACACTATCTTTTTTATAATGTCTATCACAAGTCTGTTGTCTTAATTGCTAAAATTCAAGGAGTGTCTTCTTCTTACGTGCTTGCCTGAAATTGTAAGAAGTAATGTGTAGTTGTGATGGTGTGGAAGCCAAAATTGAAGCAAGAATTTGGGAAGGTTGATGAGATGTGGAAACCCCAATGGAAGCAAGGGATTGGGAAGACCAGAGGCGGGATTCGGGGGGGGGGGCAAGGGGGCAAGTAGGCAAGGGGGCAAGAGGGCATTGTTGGGACATATTTAAAAAATATATTTAGACATTGCATTCAAGTTTATGTTAAAAAAGATTTACTTTTTCTATATTTTCAGAAGAATTTTATTAATAATTAAGGGAATAATAATTTGGTAGATTTTAAGAACAGGGTTCGGCTCCTATTGACGCGCACGATTCGGTTCCGAACGAGTCACTCGCGGCGCCGCCACAGTGTGCACATGGCCACGTGGCCAACGCACTTTCGTGTGTAATCGTGACGCTTCGCTACCCGTGTCCAAGTTGAGGACGAGGCTCGGGCCTTCGGCCCTCGCGTTTACATAAAACATCCTTGAGTCTGTCCAACGCATAATTACCAACGCATTTTATGCATTTAACATTATGCATGCAACGCATTTTATGCATTTAACCGTTGTAATTCTCCATTACACATTCGCACCACACCGCACAATGCACAATGCAAGCAGTGCTCTCTGAGTGATCCGTTCTCGTGGTCCGCGCGAGTGAACCATGCGCAAGTGAACCGTGCGCCGTTGTTTTAGTGAGCCGAACCCTGTCCTTAAAATCAGCCAATAATTTTATTAAGCTAAGATAATACCATACTGCATAAATAAATTGGCAAACTTTAGTTCAATATTATAAAACGCGCGGGATAATGTTCGGCGTTACTATGAATATCCCGTATTAAAGAACATCCTTCAATTATATTTTACTTTTAAATGATATTTACTTAGAAATTAAACAGTTTCATGCGTAAAATCATGGTAGGTTTGACATCTTGTACTTCCTACTCAGTTTCGAACTTACGCGAAAGGGAGAACGAAGTCTCTGTTCTTTCGGAGCCCTCAACGCATCCACAGTACGTGTTCTTTCGGCACTGTAGATCAGTGGGGCCAGTGGCGGGCTTTCTCACGCCACGACACTCACTCACACATACACACACACACACACACACACACACACACACCATATAAATCAGCCCAGCTTATCGGAATGACCAACTCACAGGCGCTGAAAGAGGTGTCAGGAAACAGTGGGTGGCTTGCGGTACGATTCATTATAATCGGTACTATTCACACGTAATTCGTTCAATCCACAGTTGTGGAGAGAAATGTCTTGTAAATGGTGTGGAAAGTTGATTATTAGTATTTTGCTTATAGACCAAAATAAATACTCTATTATTAATAATAAAATTAAAAATGTCTTAACGACAGCTGTGAGTGACAGAGACAAAAGAGAGCAAAATAAATCAGTCGTTAATTATAATAAGCCTGTTGTCCACCCATTTGGTTCTCTCATTTTTAAATTGTTTTTGTGGGCTGTGAAATAAATGTTTGTCCAATATGAATGCGGACCACTGTCCTGGTCCTCAGTCAGAGGGCTTTCGGTATAGGTGACGATGACGTCTCTGCGACGTCATAAGAATAAGAGCTCAGTTGAGTTCTTGCAGTACTGGCGAACGCACGAGCTTTTATTATAGTGAAACGAGCCAGATCAAGAAAGTAGGAAGATTTCAGCTCTTGTATCTGACAGGTGAGAAATTAATGTTAGTTCATCGCGTTTAGTTCAAATTAGAATTTAATTAATAGCAGATGAATAATACAAGTGTTATTGTTTACTGAAGGAAATGTGACTTTACCAGACGACAATCTCATAGATACTTTGTTCTCCTAGAAGTTATAGCAAAATAGAAAACTTCGGTGGCCATTGACTCACGTTATTCTAGTATCCTCTGGGTAATCGAGAGAATAACATCTCTTCGTTAATGACGACAGAGGAGTGTCAAATAATACATTAATCTGCTTTGCAGCCTACCCAGGAAAAATGATCACGCTAGGCCACTGATAATAACTTCCCTTCTCTGTTATTATAAATGGGAATCTGTTGTTTTAATCTAATGTCGGTTGTATTATTATAACAAAAAGGTTTTTATAACAAAAAAGTTTTTTGGTTTTTTTGAACAACAGAGCAACTTTTACTACGATAATTTTAAAAAAAGTTTGTAATTGCTATGAGTCGTTACAGTTCGTGCATGGTAAAGTTCGGCAAACTGACAGTTTTGTCCACTTCCCAGAATGTCGAATGTTTTTATCTCGTCGATTTAGCATAAAGCGTAAATCACGATTTACATTCGAAAATATTGGATCTTCAAAATGATACAGAATTGAAAGACCAATTACAACATCAGGAAGATCTACTTCATTTTTAATAAAACATTCTTCTGTTTTACTGCTTTTTACTGTTTCCTAAGCACCACAAGCATGCTGCCATTATTTTAAGTATGTTTAGGTCTAGACATGCTTGTAAGCAATATTTGTTGAGAAATGATTCATTGAGAAAAATGTATCGTTGAATTAACAGTTCGGACCGTTCAAGTAACAATGCGGAATCTCACCGCCGTGTGCAACTAATATAATTAATAACATTCAATAATAATTAACAAAATTGAAAGCAATGTGTATAATTGAAGCACAATTAATTAACTTAAAGCATGTAAACGAATATTTTGATATTTATTATAGCGCCCAAATTTGCCCCCCCCCCAATAAAAGATCCGAAATCCTGCCCCTGGGGAAGACTGACAAGGTGCATGAGAAGTGGCTAAAAGAGAGGAATGACGGGAGGAGGGGAGTGATGGAGATGGCAGATTTGGATGATTGTGACATATAAGGAGGTGGAGAGGTGAGTGATGTGAGGAGTGCAGAAAGACTGCATTTCCTCTTTATGGAAAGATGCAGATCATGGCAATAGTGTCCGGGGCAGATCCAGCCAATCATTTTGGGGGGCCATCGTAGATATTTCTAAAATAACAAAGGTATTTGTTATTATATTATGTATTATTTATGTACTGTAAATATGACACTATAAAATACATATTGATTAAATAATTTCGTAATTCGGACATAAATATTTAAATTAATTTTTCCAAATAAAGGAAGGTGAACGAAAACTAGGTCTTTTGGGGGGAGGCATGGCCCCCATGACCCCCCGCCCCTGGACCCACCAGTGATTCCGGAAGTACAGATGGCTACTTTGAAATTGAAATTGTATTTTTAAGTGCATTTGAAACTAACCTTTTTTCAGAAATCTAACATTTTATGTAGGTAGTCAATGCATTTCTTGTACAATATAATAGATATTTCACCACTGAATAAACCCCTTGTTTACCCCAAGGTGCACAAAAACTACAATGAAAATGTCACTTAGGTGGCAATAGATTTTCCTAAATGAACTAGCCAAAAAACATGCAAAACGAAAATTGAAATCAAGGATTAACAATCCCAAAACACATAAAAGAACATTGAACTGCTTAAACCCTCGACTACCGAGGTATTTTGCCCATGTCGAATACCAAGGGGTAAACAAATTCAATGCAGTTGAATGTAGATACAGTAAATGTCATAGATTTCACTTTCTCTTTTTCTTTCAAGTCTCTCTTGTTCAAGTGTTCCCAGACGACATTGTTAGCATTAAGCATTAAGTTTTGAAGTATCGTTGTTAGCATTAAGTATTTTAGCTCCTTTAAGAAGGTGATACCATAGATGAATACTAGGATGAACAGCTCCCTATCTTTCCTTAAGCAAATAAGAGAACTTTAGTAATAGACAATAAACATACCTAGAAATGTTATGAGAGTAATAACCGCAGAGGCCAAAGTTAAAAATAGACGTGGAGTGTAGCGGAGCCGAGATTTTTAATTTGGACGAGGCAGTAATAACACTGTAACATTTTGTGGTATGTTCTGCATTTTATCGGTCAATCTCACGATTTTTGCGGAAATTTATATTACTGCGATAGTAAACATGAATTCTGTTGTTGCAGCATGTTACTATGATATTGTGGGTATTGCTTGCGATATATCTATTTAAACAATATTCGTATACCGTGGTTTGAAGAAAGATTGATACAAATAATTCTCCTGAAGTTAAAGATAACTAAAGAAATGACGTTCGGTGAGTATGCTGGGCATTAATGGGTTAAAGCTCTACCCGCGCCGCGCGCAGTGCGAAGGGCGTGCGTCCAAAAAGAAAGCGGGCCACAGGCGACCCAAGCGGACCGGGTGCCCCAGCGCCGGGGGACGCGCTGCCCCTAAAGAAACGTAGCACTGAAAAGGTTAAGAACACGTTTCTTGCGCGATGGTGCTGCGCTCATGCGAGATTCCACGTCGACAACTCCGGTCGCGTGCGCTTGGGCTTGCCGTCAGATGCGGTTGCTCTCCATGGTGTTAACATCGGTTAGTGATGCTGCTCGTTCGCTATCATGTCCGGTAAATGTGGCCCGTGTTGTGCTGCCTTTTGGTGCAACAATTTTCATGGTTCTCGAGTCGACGTACCATTACCTTTCTTCAGTTTCCCCAGAGATAAAAAAGGCGAGTTTTAGAATGAAATTTTATGGGTACATGCAAATAAAATTCGATTGCACGTTGGTACATGCCACATGCAATCAATTTTTATTTTGGTCCCAAATTTCATGCATGATAGAAACTGTAATCGAAATGTATCTGAGCAACAAGTAAAAGAATCGTATAATTTTCAAATTGGCTACGTGGTGATTTTAGAATTCAAAATATATTCGACTTTCATTCCACTGGCATGTAAGCATTGATAGACTTAGCATTCCGAGTAATTCTATTATCAGTGGTTTGCTTTGTTGTAATTATTAGTACAGAGTTAGTAAATTTTTAAAATATTAACCATATTTACAGTAATTTTCACTAAAATACAAACAAAACTAAGAATACAACAGTTAGAAAAATTTAAAATTGTGAGAAAATTTGTTTGAAAGAAATCATTGATGGCGGATGTAACGAGTGCAGAAGGAAGTTTGTATTCAGAAATCACCAAAATCCAGTGGTGCACATCAATGTAACAAACTAAATCTCAATCTCAATCTTAAAAGACAAACAAAAATTTGCATTTATCTCCATGTCAGTCTCTTCAAAAATGAATGTTTTAAATCCGCATAACTGTACTACTTTCAAACTGATTGGCTCTGTAATAATAGGGATTGTTAACTTTTTCAGATTCTTACAGTGGGTGAAATGATGATCGAGAGAGGATCTCATTCCAAACCTCCCTGATGAAGCAGTCATTGAAATAATGCAGTGCCCACTTTTGAAAGTCAGATGATGTCAAATCGCAATGAACAAGTGAAGATTATAAGAAGTCTGAAGTCTTGTAGTCAATCTAAAAAGAAGGTATTTTAAGAAATTTTGAATTATAGAATCCCCTTTTGATTTGCAATTGGAAATATGTGCTGAGATGTGGGTACTTAGAAGAATGTTAAGGTTAATGGCTGAGAGAGTTGTTGTTTAGAAATTTTCATTACTTTTTACGTAAGAGGTTTATACCATAACTTCTATAATTATTGTTTCTCTATATGAATAGTGTAAAAAGTACAAGAGGGTTTAGTGGTTTTAACTGAGTGAGTCTTGTGCTGTTCAGGAGTGTGGCCCCTTGTGGGTGTCTATTATGATATCCAGTTCCCATGGAAAAAATGTGTATTTTGAAGAATGTATATTTAAATGTGTAAAGTGTAGAGGTTTTAAATGGTTCACAATAAATTGAGTAAATATTTTTATATTTTGTTTTCCTTTGTCCACTCCCTTGACACTTCATCATCCGTACTTGATATTTGAATCTGGAATAGATAAATACTACCAACAAAGAATTAGTTAGCTATTTCTAGTTTTGGTTTTCTATTTTTTTAAGTTAATGCTTCGTTTTCTCGAACTTGTGATTTTTTCGTTAATTAGCTTACTGCCTACTTGCCTTGTTATTAAAGATTCTTAATAATTTATAAACAAATCATTAATTTTAAATTTCATTGTTAAATTAACGTTTATTGGTTAAATTTCATTGTAAGAAAAATTTTCATCTTAGCTGTATTTGCTTATAGAAGCTCAGCTCAGCTCAGCTCAGCAAACTCAGCCCTTTTGAGTAATTCGTATTCGGCGGGTATCTCTGTAAATTGAATTTCGCGGGTGTATTGAGACACCGTAGCCCTGGCATCGCATGACAGTAGAGCGCTCTACAGTTATTAGCAAGAACGTAGGAGCTATTCATCCTTGTGTTAATCCATGGTGATACAGGAAAGCTCTCCACTGCGTTTTATTGGAGATGGCCCTGCTCTTTGCCGTATGAGTGTACGTACTGGGGACGTTCGATTCCTGTAAATGAATCGATTCTGGAATCGATCCCAGAATCGAAAAGTTCGAGTCGATCATAGAATCGAATCGAAAGAAAAGAATCGATTCCCTAAAGAATCGAATCAAATGAGAACACCATTCAATAGAGAGTAGGGGGGTTTTGCAACCTCGAACGGTAAGCACTATCGATCTTCCGCGCATGCGCAGATGCACTAAAGCTATGCGAAACTGAACTGCGCATGAGCAGAAGATCGATAGTGCTTACCGTTCGAGGTGGCAAAAACTCTCTAATTTTTGCACCTTCGAACGTGAAGTACTATCGATCGTGGCAAAAACTCCCTAATGAAGCTATCCATGCCAGAATCGTGCAGTTACTATTTAATAAAACACGACCAGGTGTTAATTAAATTTCGTAATTAACTACATGGCCAAAAAGTATTATAGATGAAATAATACATTTGAAATAAAGTAATATAATGTATTAATAAAACAATGTATTAATAGAACATAAATACAAAATATAATAGATTATAACATGAATAATAGTATGAACTAATCAACGAAATTATGACGTATTGAACGAAATATAACTTCACACGCGATCCAAACAGGAAATGTATTTTTTTATTCAGATAATAAAAATGTAATTTCAACCAAGAGGTTTGGTTTGACCTCTTGAACGTGGCGGATGGTGGAGGCATGGCGGGAGGAACAATTCATACACAACTTGGACTTCTGTAAAATGACAATCTGGATAAAATAGCTCTTGCGTTATCTCTGCTTGTTCTTTCCGGTAGAGGAATGATAACGGAAGATCTTAGAAGTAAAAAATATCTCAAATACGATGTGAGGAGATGGAATATGGGTGATATTGACACAATTAGTTCAATTTTCTTTTTGAAATCAGTTCCAAATCGGAATCGGTATTTTGAGTGAAACCTCTGACATTCTTATGATGGTATTCGAAGGAAGACGGAATATGTGAATAAGATAATAATTTTATACTGCTATTAAGTTGATACGAGACCGTTTGCCCTTATTACAGCATCACTAGTTTCATATGTGGGGAAAATATATTGAGATGCGAAGTGACGTAAGGATAAGCGGAGTGCCTGGCTTGTTGCGCCCAAGAGTTTGAGGGGGCCCAGCCGGCCCGTCGGCGGTGGCCGCGCCGCCCACGAGGGGCGGCTGTCGCGGTGGCATGGAAAGGGGAGTGGGATGAGGTGTTTTTCGAAATTTGACTTTCCGACGCTCCTATTTATCCGATTTGCATGTTTGACACGGATTTGGATTCTGGAAGCTTGTCGCCATCGCGCTATAAGCCCACATTTTTGAAATTGTTCCCGGAAGAAAAAGTTTAAAAAACTAGTTTCCGCTACGTTTTTTTGGAAAAAAGGGCTTCGTAGCGTAAATTCTATTTTAAAAAGGAATCAAATGCCGTTTACAGGTCGAAAATCGGAGCATTTGTTCAGACGTTATCGGTAAAGTAAAATTGAGTAATTCTGGTGCTGCCACGTGGTGGCGGCAAATTGAACTAGTGTGGGTACATTTAGCCTTAAATGGATTTACAGCACACAGTGAAACACACTAGAATTAATATACATTTAAATATATACATATACATATGAAATTCATATACATTAGAATTCATATTCACATCACAATACCAAAACGTAATTTTTCACTCACTGAAAAGGCCTACCAGAATATGATTGTCATTGCCCGTGAAGGGTAAGGAAATAGATGGGACCAAGACTTTTCCTAAAATATTCTTGTGTATGTATTTATTACATTGTCTATTATTAAATTTTTAGCATTTACTGTAAGGATATAGGGTTGCATGCACCCCAGGTTGCAGTCATAATACTTTCATTATTACCAAACAAGACACTGAGCTAATTGATCTTCAAGTTTGTTTTTCTGTAAGAGACAGTTCTATATTTCAAAGTTTCTAATCAAGCAGCACTTCCTACATATTAGTTTTGAATAGCTTAAATGAAAACTAGTTTTTGTACTTTTCCAAACACATGTCATATGTGGAAAATTACTTCCTTACCTTCCCAATTTAGTATTAAAATTCACTTTACCAAGTTTAGTAGTAGATGGGGAAATAAAAAAGAAAATACATTAATAACAATTTTATTGAAGTAATGATTATTGATGTGATATAAGTGTATGCATCATTATATGAAAGTTAGTATATCAATATTACAAGATTTACTTGTGAAATGATATATCACTACCTTTTGAATATCTGTTCGTACACGCGAATGCAGCACAAGACATCACCATTTTAGATATAGCGAACACACAATGAAAGCACGAACAAAAATCCCCACAATATTCAACACATCTCAGATGCGCACTCCACGTGTTGCCATACTATACTGCGATTTTTTTGGAAGAGCTCTGAAGATAACTCAAATCCCATCTTCGCGATTGAATATGTCATGGCATTTCGCGTCTTTTCTCGGTCTTGCCGGTAGAAGTCGCATGATCGCAAGCACTGCTTCATACGGTCGCGATCGTGCGAAATCTAGCGGAACGACTGTGAATGATACGAAATGCCGTGACATATTCCATCGCGAAGATGGGATTTGAGTTATCTTGAGAGCTCTTCCTACAAAATCGCAGTATAATGGCCGACTTCCTCTTCAATTTGCAGCCGCACACTAGCGCTGTTGCACACTCTAGTGTAGAATAGTAGTACCTCTATTTTTTCGCTTGACATATTCCTTTCCAGGTGCAATCGAGATGGAGGGCTGTCTGGATTCTTCGAGAGATGATTTTTTTTTTTTTTTGTCTTCTAATTCTGCCAATTTTTTTGATTATTAACACTAACACTTTAGCAGAAGTTCTATGTAATTTCAACGTCAATTGCGAGTCAGTTTGAAAAGGAACAAATTTACAAACTTGTCAATATTTAAAGTGGATTTCACAACAAAATAAATAAAATTGTCAAGAATTCACCTGGTACGACGATGTTCGTGCTCAAATCACACTCAAAGGAATATTACTAGAGAAAATTCACCATTTCTTTCAGATTCCTTCTAACCTGCTCTTATTCACAACTCGCGCATGCCTACGTTCCGATTCTACCGATTCGATTCCGGAATGGATTCTTTTCTTTCCACTCCTATGGAATCGGTATTCGATTCCTTTGCTTCCGATTCTTGATGCAATCGATTCCAAAACGCCGGAATTGAACCAAATCAATACCTTCGATTTTTTCTAAAAAAAGTATGCATATTCCCGCGCTTTTGTTGTATTTTTCAGGGGTTTTGTTGTTTGTTTTTATTATTAATGTAGTTGTCTATTACAGAAATCCCTAGGTGCTGCAAGTAAAGATTTCGAACAGAGTGTTTCACAGATACTCAGTTCATCCCTGAGTTTTCTATGTGCGTCTCTTTATTTTCATTGCTGATAGAGGGAAGTACGAAAACAGTTGGCAAAAAAATATTTACTTTTAAATTCGATATAATTAATATTTTATTAATGGAATTTCAAATTGTGAACATTTATTTTACTTTATCTCCTCAATCTTCGCACAAAGAGAAAGTTATACCGTGCGCAGAAAAACTCTCATTTCCGGGTCCTGGTAACAAAAATGTGGATAAATCCTGTTGTTGTATAGTAAATTCCTTCCTGTAACTCGTGGTGGGTGTAGCCAGAATCCATACTTTGTGAGACCTTAATACCGAAAAATTGATTGACACAAAATGTTCGTCCGTGTATCTGGTGTATGTGAACAACACTGCGTACGAAGTTTTCAACCGTGCCGATCTACTGTCAGTCGAAGCTTTGCGATTTTCAAAAACGTGCATTACTTTTTGGAAATACATTACACGAATCCCCCCGGATATTTTCAAAATTTCCTGAAATATGGCTCCAAATTTTTTATTTCTATTTCTTGTAAAATATTGAATAAAATACACTTATAAAGATGGCTTAGGTCCGATTTTCACTGATAACTAAGAATTTTCAAAAATTGCAAAAGATTGAATTTTTTTCCTACAACTACAATATTGACGATAGAGATTTTTCCTTCCTAAGAAATTTATTGAACAAAATTAGTTCTTTCATTAAGATCATGAAATATTTTAAAACATTTTTCGTAGTTTTGGCGCACTCTTGTGTGCAATATATGCAACTTTAAAAGATAAAGTAAGATTTATTCAAAACCGGCTCCAAGTTTTTTTCTTTAAACTTTTGGCAGGGATAGTGCGAAATGTATTTTAAGAGATGACATTAACGCTATTTTGCTATATTCTTTTGTTTTTGCGAAAATTACACAAATGAAACTTTTTGAATAGCCTGTCACGTCATTTATATTTACATTATCGGCGATTTGTTCACAGTATTACATTTATGAGCACATGTGCTTTAAATTATATCATTTCGAGTTTTTCGAAAATTCAAAAGTTTTCTTTGGAAACGAACTCGAAATTTCGCATTTTCAAAAACGCTCAAACGCCATTTTTTCAAAAACGGTTCCAAATTTTTTGTTCAAACTTTTTGTAAGGAAAGTGCGAAATGCACTGTCTAATGAAACAAAAAATGTTGTGTTGTATTATTTTGTTTGATTTTTCCAAAATTTACACAAATGTATTTTTTTAAATATCTTGCATGCCTTGTGTGCCCATTTGCAGCGATTTCTAAACATTATCGTATTTGTGACTGGAAGAGCTTAAAATATCTTCCAATAAAAAGTTTTTAAAAAACTCCCAAGATTCCTGTGAAAAAGAGCTTCATATTTCGCACTGACAAAGACACTTAAACAGCGTTTTCTTAAAATGGTTTCAAGTTTATGAATGAAAATTGTCTTAAAGGACAAGGTCTTCGTTAATATTCTAAAAGCGATATTTTGAATCTACCATTAGGAAACCGAAAAATTGAGAAAACCTCAAAACATGTAGGGCTGCGTTAGACGGCAGGTGACAAGATGGGGCAAAACCATAAAGATAGTCCATGCCAAGAAATAGAAAAATTTACTACGATAAAGTGTTGGGAGACCAGTGGGAGGTTTGTAACTTGTCCCGGCTGTGGGCGGTACACTGCTGGTGGGAGATACCTGGTTGAGAAAGAACCCCGCAAGCCGACTGGTAGATCGGTCGGTGATTTAGAACTTGTCCCGGCTGGGGTGGTGCCCCGCTGGTGGTAGATACCTGGTTGGGGAAACCTCGTTAGTGCACGGAAGGTCGGCGCCGGATCTCGCCATCCATCGGAGAACATCACCTACACCCCCGACGAAATAAACATGCCCTACACTTGCGGAACTATAGACCTCAGTAATTGACGCGCCTGAAATCACTAACAATCAATCAAAAATGACTCCAAATGTTTTCCTTAAATTAATTGTAAGAATAAAGTAAAATACACTTATAAAGGTGGCATAGATCTTATTTTCATTGTTGACTCTGATTTTTCTAAAATTGCGAAAGCACGAATTTTTTTCGGCATCTTCCTACAACTACAAATTGAAGATAGAGATTTTTCCTTAAAATATTTGTTCTCCATACTTAGTTCTTTCAATAAGGTTATGTACATTTTTTTGAGACTTTTGCGCAATATTGCAGCAATATGTGCAGGTTAAAAAAATTACAAAACAAGATTTTCTCAAAAACGGCTCCAATTGTTTTCTTTAAACTTTTGGAAAGGATAGTGCCTAATGTACTCTATGAGATGAAATAAACGCTATATTGCTCTATTCTTTTGTTTTTTCAAAAATTACAAAAATGTAATTCTTTAACTAGCCTTTCATTTCGTAAACATTTTCATTGCGGAGCGCCGGCCTTGCCTGCCCGTCCGCTGCAGGCCACCGGGACTATCGCCACTGTCTCGGCGTTGAGGGAGCGGTCCCTCCCCACCGGGTGGATGGTGTGGCGCGCACCGGCGGCGCGGAAGGGGGAGGTGTGGTGAGGTGTTTTCCGAATTTTGACTTTACGATGCTCCTATTCATCCTATTTGTATGATTGACACAGCGATGGATTCTGGAAGCTTGTCGCCATCGTGCTCTAAGCCCACATTTTTAAATTGTTCCCGAAAGTACGAAAAAAATTTAAAAAACGAGTTTCTGCTACCTTTTTGAAAAAAAGGGGCTTCGTAGCGTAAATTCTATTTTAAAACGGAGTCAAATGCCGTTTACAGATCGAAAATCGGACCATTTGTTCAGACGTTATCGGTAAAGTAAATTCCCTACGACAGTGCTGCGATCTAGTGAATTTTCCTACAAGTATTTTCGGTACATTTAGCCTTAACAGCTTTCAATGTAATTGTGTTGAAATTACCAGTCTGTAGTTTAGTTGTCATACATCCTTTGCATATTTGGCTTATATATAAAATCTGCGAGTGCATATTATCAATTTAACTACTGTTTATAAGAGGGGTGAAATTTTGAAGCATGGGTTCCAAAGGATTGATGTTGCAAAAAAACATTGGACGTAGTAATCCAAATGCCAGACTGAGGGTTCTACAGCTAAGGCTTCATGCCTAAAATTAAAAATTGATCAAAAAGTAATGGTATGCTTTCATGACAAATACATAAACATGTACAAATATTAAAAATATTACATTTGTTTTAAAATTTCTCATGATACGACTTGGCATCCAACTTACTTTCTTTTCAGGTAAAATTTTTGCTGACATTTCTTTCTCCCAGAATTTCAAGTATGTAGAGCATGTGACAAAGATATTTCTCTATATATATCTTCTATGCACATGTGCGGATAGGCATTTCATATATTGGGTAAACTGACGTGTTTCAAGTAGCATGCGTTATATTTAGAAAGTATATTCGTATTTGAAATTCCCGCGCAATGTTGCCATGCTAATGGCGTCTGGCCGCTGCTTCAATTTGCAACCGAATTTCCTTCAGATGGCATACCGGGTGGTAGGGCCTTGAGCGAAAATGAATATAATAATATCGCACCAAGCCTTGCCCCTTTACCAGAGTCATTTGATAATATTTTCAGCGGTATTGATGTTTCTAAAATTCCGTTAAACTCTATTTACTCTAATTACCGTTAAACTCTATGAAAGAACTTCGAGGAAGTAGAGACCTCGCAGCGAGCCTTGCCTGTTTTCCTCAGTCATATGGTTTTGAGGGCAGTTATTACAAAACTCTCTATTATAATTCCGATTCAAGAAACGATGACGCAAGGACAACTATTTCTGTGAGTGAAACTGTGATTAAAAACAGAGGAGTATTTAAAGAGGAACGAAGAAAATTGCGTCACCAAACATTTATCGAAAGTGAGCTTTGAATGGTTTATTTTTCTATAACTTTTATAAAGGTTTTTTTAACCATCCGTTATATGAAATTCTATATTTCTATTTGTGATAATAATTGCTTTGTGCATCTTGTAATGTACAATATATTATTACTCACACCAACTCGATCAGGATTTGTCCAGTTTCTCTTGATCCATTGAGCATATGCTGATATTGCCCCCTTGCTTTGATTCCTGGACGGTAAATGTAAGTTCACTCTGCCCAAATCTTTGTGAGCTCCCATTGGTTAGACATGACAGGAATGGGGGATTAATTATTTGCTAGCAGTATATACAAAATAAAAATTGAATATTACTTGCAGTTCTTTCACATAGAGGTGAACATTTCTTATGTTCTTACACTAAAACGCTGCTTTTTACCTTAACTCATAATCGTGTGTAGTAAGAGAAAGTTATCTGGAGCTCAGGTAGGACGTGCACATGCGTACATCATATCTGACTCATACGCAATTTAAATTGTACATGTGACTCTATTATTATTATTATTATTATTATTATTATTATTATTATTATTATTTCCGATTTTTCACACTTTCTCTGCTTTAGCAGGGAAATCTTTCACTTGTCCAATTGATGTTATAGTACTAGGCTCGGACTGCGCAGCAAGGAAATTCATCCTGACTTGCATGAATATCACCCATTTAAAAATGTTCTAACATCATGACATGTTTGAAGGAGGGTGGTTTTCTGGGCTTCGTCAAAGATATTGTTGATAACTAAATTCTCCAGATTTCTTTTAAAGTTCTTGGTGACATCTCCTTCAACTGATAAGACCATGGGGAAATGGGAGACCTCGTGCAACTTCCAAATATTTTAAAATTCAATTGCCAAGTTCTCATATTTTCTCAATTTTTCCGCTTTGGACGTCCGCAAGTTGTAGGTCAAAGGGATTGCGACATCGATTATAGAAGCTGTTTCCTTTTCTTTGTCTATTATGAAGATGTCAGGGCGGTTATGATCAACTGTTTTTATCCGTCATAATAGGCCGATCCCAGTATAAGACGTGCGTCTTTGTCTCGAGCACAGCATCTATTTCATACTTGTAATATGCTGGAGCATTTTCCCCCAACATTCCAAGTTTCATTCTTATGAGTTTTGCCACTCGGTTATGTCTGCCTTAATAGGCACTCTCTGAAAAAGTACTTCACCCAGCCATTATGTGCTTAATAGACACTCCGTTGTTACCACATGTTCTACATTTGTCGATATCACTTGTTTTTAAAATGTTTTTCATTGTTTTTAGTTCTTATCACTGTCCTGAATTGCTGCTACAAAACCTTCAGTTACAGGGTACAAGAAACCGTTGCTCAACCACTTCAAGGACGCAGATCTGTCAATCACAGGGCCCAACAGAGAGTTCGGAAATTTACCATGAAGTGTCATTTGTTGCCAATTTTCTACTTCCTCCTTTAGAGTTGGTACTGTAATAATCGTGTTTTTGGTTGCTTAAATTAAGCGGTGTGTATCCATTGTCAGCACTCACCACCTTATGCATAAGGGAATCCAGAGATCTAAGTAAAGCGTCTTTCATTTTTTGTTCTTGGGTTCTGCAGAGTTTAAAAATATTGAGTAGCCCCCCGACCACCTTCTCTTCTAGGTAAATACAAACGGATAACAGAAGAGTTAGGACTCAGACATCTGAATTTTGTAACAAGCCCTCTAGTAAGTCTATCCAATGAATTTAGATCCGCATCAGACCATTTTACTATACCAAAACTATATATAGCATAGGTACAGTTCAGCTGTTGATAGCCATAATTATGTTTTTCCCAGCTAGCTTCGTATTGAGTATTTTGGTTACCCTCTTCTTGAACTTCTCGACAAACTCTTGTTTAATTTCGCCGTGGTAATGTTTCATATTTTGTTGTTTTCCGAGGTAAGCCGTAAGTGGCATCAGGTTCTCCTATGCCTTGGACATTTTTACACAAGTTTCCTGTTTCACCTTTCCGTATGCTTCTGGTGGCGCATTTATCCAGACCGAAGCTCATCCTAATATCTTGGCTGAATATCCTGGTAGTATCTATTAAGGAACAAAGATTTTGATGTGTTCCAATATGCTTCAGATGATCCATAAATAAAGATGATTTAAAGTTGTTGTTATTATTATTACTATTATTATTATTATTATTATTATTATTATTATCATTCCACTACTAACGATTAAAGATGTTATGAGTCGGTTCAAAATAAAATCTACTCTAGATTGCAACCAGCTACCTAAGTGAGCAGATTTAGAGATTGTCGGTGCCTCTACAATACTTTACGAAAAATGTGGGCTGTTCAAAATAAAACAATTTCTGCACTTCCCAGTCTTTTGAATTACCTGGGAGTTTAGACACTTCTTATAAAAAATTTTGCGGAACAAATCCCAGAGCTCCGATGACTATCGGTAAGACTGGCTTT
>JAHLJT010008446.1:149257225-149269039 GCA_031308135.1 Acheta domesticus | reverse complement strand
TTGCAACAGATGGTTCTTCCTAGGATGTCTGTACATTTTTGTCAGCTATGGCTGCAGTTATAAGTTTGTACATTACTGGCAGGCAAGTGATTGGCCTGTAGTTTTTCGCCAAAGAGCTGTCCCCGACTTTGGGTCAGCAAATACGTGATGCCGCGAGTGAGCCAATCCGGGAGTTCCTTAAGGGTTTCTAAAATTTAATTAACCACCTTTGCTAGATGAGAATGTAATGCTGTTAATTTTTTAATCCAATAAATCTGTATCTTATCAACCCAGGGGCTTCCCAGTTTCCCATGTTCTTAATTGCTTGGCAGAGGTCCTCTTCCGAGAATCCGTGAACATTTTCCACTGTTTCCACGAGTCCATTGGCAACATCAACTTCAGATTGAAGCCAAGATGCGCCTTTGTTGGATCTGTTTTCCTCCCAGATTCCTGTTCAAAGTATTTCGACGTCATCTTTTGAAAGAGGGCAGCATTGCCATTTGGTTTTTGAGTCAGACTGCGATAGAATCTCTTCGCGTCTGTTTCAAACAACCGGTTCTGTACACGGAAATCTTTGCTACGTTTGTACCGTCTAATTCGTTGAGCCCAAGTTTGGATTTTCTCTTTTAGCTTTTCAGCTACCATTAGCCTTGTTGCGTCATTTTCAATTAGGTATTTTTGTTCAACATGGAGTATTTTTTGTTGAACTTTAGAAGCGTGATTTGATTTAGAAGATGCCTCGGCTAGGAGTGATATTGCACGCCGTGTGTCGGCTATCCGTTTCATAATTCTTTTCGCTTGTGGAGGTACGGAGCTGTTGACTGTCTGGCTGTCGGTCTTCGGTTTCATGGCTGGCCCCAAAATTTTCTCAGAAAACTAGACATCCAGTTGCATATACGATGTGATTGATTTCAGGTAATATCTAGATCTCTACTTGAGGTCTGTACAATCTCATTTAAGACATAATTCGCTGTTTCTTTCACTCTCTTAGCTTTAGCATTTTCGTAAATTCTCCTCAACGGTGCACGAGATTCGAATGGAAGTAGACGAACTTGTTCTATCTCGCGTCAGAGGAGGTCCCGCATAATGTCCTTATCGTGTGACTCATGGCCAGATGAATTTTCACCACTGACAGGTGTTTCATTTGGACGAGATGAACCTTCAAGAGGACCATCGTTTTCAGGGATATAAGATGGTTCTAAATTTTCGTCATGTGGATAGTTCGATCGAAGAACATACTCCACGTTTCTCTGGATGTCTGCAAGTTGTTCTGCTGTGAGTTTTCCACTGCTGAGTGTGTATCGTCGTTGACTGGCAAGCTTCTTTTAGTCTAGGGCAGGTCTCATATCTGGGTTCCGCTCTCTCCATATCTTAAAAACGTATATTTCTGAGCCCCCTTTTTTCGCTTTTGCATAGTAAAAGCACCACATCACCTCCATTAATTCATTCCAGGTCCGTCTTTTACGATGGCTTTGAGCAACTGTCGGCTCTGGGTCCCTGGGACTAACATCCGTGGGATGGCCAGATGTGGGACAAGGTGACATTAGTTCGGTTTCTCAGCACGTACGGGACATTGGTAGAACAAGGCACGTTAAGATTCATTACATCTCTTGTTCTATCCATTTTGCTCATTGATTTCAACTGAAGATTCGCAGGTAGCAAGTTCCAGTTCACAGATCACACTTAACCCTTGAGTTGTTTCCTGCCATCCGTTACTGCGACCCACAGTGGCCTTGGGACATCCCCCCGCAGGGCCCAGCAAGGCCGACCGCCAAACGGGAGGCCACCGACCGCCAAAAGGGATTACTAAACCCTACGGGCTTTTCTCTGGCTGCTGAAGGCAGCCCCCTTTGCTGGCTAATGCAAGGTTCGGGCCTCCACTCTAATCAGTGACCTGGTGTGTCAACCCAGTTCTCTCCTGTACTCTTCATGGGCCGATAACAGGAAGTCCTTCACTCTCTACTTACTTCCCACTCTCCTCAAAATGAAGTACTTCGTCGGACCCCTCATCTTCAACCTATTCAGCAAGGGAGGCCCTACCAGTAGCTAGGCTACCACTTAACATAGCTCTCAGGCTCATGGGGTACTCAAGCTCTGCTACCAACTGCAAGGTCGTGTACTCCCTAAGTGCAGTTATTATTATTATTATTATTATTATTATTATTATTATTATTATTATTATTATTATTCAGTGGCGTAGCCTGAGTTTTGGCTTCGGGTATGTAACTCAAAAAATGAGAAAGATAATTTAAAACTTTAATTATAATTTAAATATTTTTCATTCACCAATACCATTTCTGTCACTTTGATCAATCAGAGCACAGAAAAGTGATCCAGTAAAAGTAATAATAGCCCAAGTACTTCACGTAGTTTACTGGTTGAAAGTTAGAAAATGTTGACTTAAGTTCACGATCTAGCAACATATAAATGTGTGTCCTCATACTTTAATAATAAGAGAACTATCAAACCCAATGATTTTCAAAATTGTCCAATTCATATCATTCGAACCCTGTAGAATTGGCATAATTTATAAAATGGAAAGTAATGATCTATAATAAAAATATAATAGGAAAGAGAAAATCAATCAATTTACAGACACATAATGAAAAACAGTTGACAGTTGTTAAGCAGCAAAGTGCTTACAACAAGGGTTTCATCCAGTATGGCGGAGGCAAAAGAGGCTTTAGAAATTTCATTTTTAATTTCATGGGACATACCCGTGCTCACACTTGAAATCCAATGAATCTGAATTTCTTGGTGAGATTGCAAGAAACATTGGAATTTTCATATCATCCTTGTCAGTTTTATCATATTTCATTATTTCACTTATATATTCCATGACATTTTCTCTATTTGATGATCCCCTATTTTCATTATGGCTAGAAAATACAAGCCCTTGTCTCCCAAAAAAACATACAACTCGAATGAAGTGTGACAGAATTTCCCTATTTTCCCTTATATCACCGTTGTGTTTATTTCCAATGTCTTTGGTTGTATTGCTCAACGTAGCCTGTGTTGGCTGTTTAAATAAAATTCTATCCTCTCATATTTTTTTCAAATATTTATTACTGTTTCTCATGTGCTATAATTTGTCCACGGCACAAAAATACGACTCCATAATTATGTAGGCACTTTGGATCGCGTGGTGCTCGCCATTCCAGGGCACAGATGTGTATTGCACAGTCACATACATGTGCATTCAACCAGCACAATCCGTAACCTAAATTGGATACAAATATACAGTTGATAAATGCATTAAAATAAGGTAATAAAACTTAAATAAAACGACAATGTTCATTAATTAACCTCGTTCTCTTACAAACACCGAAGAGAACAATGCCTTTTCAAGTTTCGTAAAACGACAGCATTTTCGTAGGCACCCTGGATGTAATGGGTCAGTATGCATCTGATTCTGAATGCAAGCTAGGCGGTATTTCAGACTGATTCGTTCATCCTTGTGATGAATCGAATTCTCAACGGCGCAATGTTTGAAATATAATGAAATATTTTGTAGTTGAAAAAGAAAATAACAAATTGACAATTTACAATCATTTTAAAACAAAATAGCTGATATTGTCACGGTATGTAACACACCATCCACACCCATGGACGCTACGCCCGTTATTATTATTATTATTATTATTATTATTATATTATTATTATTATTATTATTATTATTTTAAAATAGGAATAAACGTTATACAAGCCATGAAAATGAAGAAGCAGAACAAAACAATAAATAAGTTTTTGGTGAAAGAAGTACCCTGCATATCAGGAACTAATAAAACAATTACTTTACCTCAAGAAAATGTCAAAACAATAGCTATGACGCAAGGATGAATAGTGAAATCTCGAGTTAGGAAATAGAGAATGTAAGTTGCAAATTACAACTGCTAAATTGGATATAAAGTATAGCTTAGCAGCATATTCTCTGTAAGTACACAGATGTATTTCATAGTCCTGTTAATCTTTCACTTGCTCGTTACTTCACCTGATAATAGAGGATGCAATGTAAAAATCACTCATATTTATTTATTTATTTGTCAAAAAACAGTAAAAACTGTATATGACGTGTGGGGAAAGAAATTGATCTGTGCACATTTTCTTGAGGGCCAGAATTAAAAAAAAACGAAAAAAATGAATTTCGAAAATAATTATTTTAGAAAAATCAAAATATTTGAAAAATGTTTTTTCCCGAGTTATAGAAAATCAATTTCAACTGTAAATGAACTACAAGCAAAAGGAGTGCTCAACAAAACGTGCGCACAGTGAAGCTACATTTACGTCCAGAAGCAAAACAAGGGGCCATCTCAGCATTTGCTCTATGGATCAGGGAAACTGGACAAAAACCTGATCGAGATGGGGGTCATTGACCCGGAAGCTGAAGTACATTACTTGTTACAGGCGTATTAAATATTTTTTAAAATGTATACAATGCAAACGTAAACTAATTCATTATATATCTTTGTTTGTTACATTAACATTATTTTTCTTTTTCACGATCTCTAGTCTCTAATTGGATAGAAACAGTTTTGCAGCAGAAAAGAATTTACTTTAAATTTAAATTTTTGTACCGACTTTAATTGTTTTATGTCATCTGGCAATGCGTTATAAAGTAACGTACATGTATTGTATGTTGATTTCTTGTTCTTAGCTGTTGATACTGACACTTGATGCACGTGATTTCTACGGCATGTGTTGTAATTATAAATATCAATATTGCATGAAAATATGTTCCCTCCGTTAAGTAGGTCATTTTTGACAAATATTACAGATTCGTAAATAAATAGACAAGGCAATGGTAAGATTCCCAGTTCAATGAAAAGAGTCTTGCAGGAATCACGTGGAAGGCATTTTTTCATTATTCGAATATTTTTCTTTTGCAATCTGAAGGTCTGAATACTACAGGATGAGCTTCCCCAGAATATTATGCCATATCTCAGGCGGGAATGTACCTTTGCAAAATAAACGCAACGAGCTGCATGAAGGCTGACAGAATTTGAAAGAATTCCGATGGAATTCTGGAATGGATTGGAACATGCGATTTCCGATTTGAAATGCAAAAGTGCATTGAAACAGTTTTTCTTTCGTTAACAATTAATTCGTTATTATTAAACCAATTTTAAAATTCTGAAATCGTACTATTTACTGCTTCTTTTTTGCAAAGAACATTCGTGTCATCAGCAAACAGAACCGTTCTTCCATTTTTAATAGACGAGGGCATATCGTTTACATATAACAGAAAGAGAATAGGACCTAAGATCGAACCTTGCGGGACCCCATGCACAATTGGCAAAGAATTGGAAATATAAGTATGTAATGTCCTTTCCTGCCAGTATGGTATTTCTACTCTTTGAGTCCGATGTTTAAGGTAAGAAGTTATCCAATCTAGGGCAATACCACGAATTCCATACGAAGGTAATTTTGAGAGCAAGATCTTATGGTCAATAACGTCAAAAGCTTTCGAGAGATCTAAGAATATTCCAATGGGTACTTCATTTTGGTCTATTGATAAAGCAACATCTTTGAGAAAAGAAAAAATGGCAGTTTCCGTAGATTTTGATTTTCTAAAACCGTGTTGTGAGTCTGAAAACGCTGTTTTTCCTGAGGAAAGTTTCCATTCGTAACTAGAAAAGCCTTTCTAAAATTTTTGAGAAAACTGACAAAAGAGAAATTGGCCGGTAATTTTGAATATAATTTTTGTTCCCTTTTTTAAAAAGTTGCTTAATTTTTGCTGTTTTGAAAATATCTGGAAATATTCCTGTACATAAAGGAGCATTGAAAATGTGAGTTAACGGATGTATAAAGGAAGGTGCATAAGTTTTTAATAAACAATCCGGGAATTCATCTAAACCAGATGAATATTTATTTTTTAGTTTACTGACTATTCTGAGGATTTCGTTGGGAAAAGTTTCGGAAATAAACATCGTATCTGAAATTTTTTGGGAAGTGTAAAATGTTGAATTTTGTGATTTTAGTCCCTTCGTGAGATCAGACGCAATTATAGAAAAGTGTTTGTTGAAGAGATTGGCAACTTTTTCCGGATTACTCGTTTCTCTTTCATTATCCTTTAAAATAACATTCTCTACAAGGTATCGAGTTGATGTGGTTGTATTTTTTACGATATCCCACATTGCTTTAGTTTTGTTATTAGCGCTCAAAATGCCCTGACTATTTTTAATTATTTTTGCCTGAACTATTACTTTTCTTAAAATTCTTTTATATTCTCGGAAGTATATATGGAAACCGGGTGATACGTTATGATGTTTAGAAATAAAGTAAAGCGTACGTTTGTTTTTACACGATGTTCTAATTCCTTGTGTGATCCAAGTATTACTTTTGCTTGAAATGTTTAATTTTCTCTTTTTAAGAGGAAAGCACGCGTTAAAATGAATTGAAAGCTTGGAGAAAAATAAATTATATTTTTCATTTGTGTCAACAGCGTTATAAACTCCATCCCATGATTCCTTCATCAAGTAGTCCGTAAATAATTTATATTAACTTTAGTGAATGCTCTGCACATGCGTGTATTATTTATTGTGTCAGTGTTTATGTTCTTAGTAATTGTAAGAATTTGTGCATCGTGGTCACTGTATCCTAGATCATTCGTTATTATTTCATATGTAGTTGTGGTTTTGTTAATTATAATTTGATCTAATGCTTTTTGTGATTTAAGCGTATTCCGTGTAGGTACATTCACTGTAATGTCTAAATTAAAAGAATGAAGTAAATTGAGAAACTGCTCTTTTTCGTGGGATGCGCTCAGAAAATCAATATTGAAATCTCCACATACAACAATGGATTTAAAAGAGAGTTTACTAAATTTTCTCAGAATTATCTCTAGATTTTCCAAGAAAGTGAAATAATCTGAAGCTCGCTTTGTTGGAGGTCTGTAAATGCAAAGTAAGATAATTTTGAGCGTAGTACGATGTACTACTGTTGTTTCAAAAACTTTTTCAACTGCATATAAATTGAATTCTTACAAGAAGGTAGAATCAATATAATTTCTTATGTAAATACACGAACCTCCGTAAGCAGGGCCCTTATTTGAATCCCTCGCTCTACAATACGATCCTGCAAGGTAAAAGCTAGGAATTTGGAGTGTGTTTATATCATTTTGAGACAACCAATGTTCTGTAAAGCAAAAACATCATTTTGTCTTAGATCACATTGTAATGCTGCCTCGATAAATTCAATTTTATTTGAAAGAGATTGCACATTATGATGCATTATTCGAATCTTTTGCATGTACCAACACGGATGTTTTTCTGCTGCATCTGACTGTAGTTGCTATTTATTATTTCATTTTTACCTCGAGTGCGTGGTCGAAGGAAGTATCGTGTCCCAGCAGTGACAAGAGGTGAGGAAGGAGGGGTGACAGATGAAGAGGAATGAATAGTGGGAGAGGTAATACACGGATTAGGTTCAGGGGATAAGGTAATTGGTTCCAAAGGGGTCCCAGAGGATGGAAGAGAGCTAGGAGATGTGGGTGGGGATGGGTCTTGGGCAGGACACTGCCAAGTTTGTGAAATGATGTGTTTTGCAAGCTCACTACCGAGTACATGTTTTCCGACAAGGTTCAGGTGAAGACCATGTCGGGTGAAGTGTTTTTCGGAGAGAAAGTTTAGCTCAATAATTTAACATGTGTGCCTCTCAGATGCAGTTTCAATTGGTTGTTTGCGTGACTAATTTCTTTGCATAGTGTGGGCTTGTTGTACAGAAGGGCAGAGTCGAGACTACATTGTTCGTGTTTTGGGCGGCACGTTGTAATTTGTCAACATGTTCTTCAGGCGTAAAGTGACCACCCAAATTAATGTCATTCTGCCCTCCTATGATGATGACCGTATCCCGTTTGGTGAGGGTTTTTGTGTGCGTGTCCAACTCACTGGTCACGTCGGCAAACCTCCCGTTAGGTTTAAACACACACATGGCAGAGAAATTGGTTGGGAGTTTCTCAGTGAGCAGGGAGGAGATTTGTCGCCCATGACTATCTGCTAAAATGAGTACCTTTTTGATGGGCTCAGTGGGAATGTCCTTGTTTTCTGGTGAGCCAGTTTGCGCAACTCTACGTGTCTTTGTTACTTTGCGCTTGCTAGCCTGTTTGCGTTGGTTTGTGAATGGACGTGTCGATGATGGGTGGGGGTGGTGAGGATTGGGAAGGCAAGGAAACTCATTGTAGTAGTCTAATACACAAAATCTGTTTTGAGTCGTGATTGGTGGTGGTGATTGTGTTTTTGCTTCCGCGAATGGACGGTTGGAGGTTTTTGCGGTGTTGCCTATTGTTGTCCAACCGTCTGTGTTTTGAACGACCTCTTCGAGCCTTCGGATATGTTCATCTAAATTACAGTTGATGTGTGTGAAGGCTTTCAGAAGTTCGGCTTTGAGAGCGTAGAGAGTAGAGTGTATAAACGATTAGTAGCCATATCACGAATGCGTGTCAAGTGCGTGGTAAATATGAAAATAAGTAAATACATAATTCAGAATACTACAAAAAAACTACTCCCTAAATTATCTTTTAAATTTAATTGTATTAACTTATTTAAATTACGTTACGTATTTATTTAAAAATAACGGTGATCTGATTCTAATTAGTATTGAAATGTGATTAATTCAATTCAAAAAGCGTTCAGTATGTTTAATGTAATAGATTGAAGCTGCAAACTAATAAATACAATTATATTACTATACTTTACCTATTGAAAGGCCACGAAATTCACCACTTCCACAAATTTAAATATAAAGTTCAAGTCTTTCCGTTACTGTGGAAGACGAAACTTTGAATTTTTTTGTTTTCATAATTTTCACAACACTTTCACTAATAGTTTAAACTTTACGCAAATTTCAATTAATTTACAGAGAAAAATTAATATTAATGGTC
Organism: Acheta domesticus; assembly: GCA_031308135.1. NCBI lineage: Eukaryota > Metazoa > Arthropoda > Insecta > Orthoptera > Gryllidae > Acheta > Acheta domesticus. The sequence goes on along the minus strand of JAHLJT010008446.1, from coordinate 149,260,182 downwards.
TTTACACTGTTTAAATAAACGTTTGTCCGTTACGGCCGTCTTTTAAACCAAATATTTGGATTACTTCTTTTTCACTGCTTCGGACAATATAAATCTCTTTCAGCTTATCTGTAACAAGTAAACAACTGCTGTGCGATTAATTTTTTACTTTCCATCCTCCATTATCGTAGTTTGAAACAAATGATATCTGAAAATAAATTGTGTGTGATAAAAACAAAACAAAGCAACATTGAATTGTTTCTTCTGAGTATTGTTTGCTGCTGCTGCTTAAAATAATTCAAAGGATATTCCCTCTTTATTATGTGATATGTAAGTGACCATATTCTGCGACAGTCCTGAACATCTGTTGAAGCCTTTAGTATTTTCTCCTCCTTGGCATTTATGTAAGAGGGGAGTCCACAGATTTAACAGGATTATGAATTTGGATGAATGTTTATATAAGCAAATCCTTGTCAACACATCGCCGACGCAAAAGAAAAACAATACATCTCAAATGTTATTATTTAATAAATTGGTATAATTTTATCTCGGTGGCAGATGCAGGTTATTCATTAGGGGATCATCATTAAGCTGAATCGATTTTTTGTCCCCCAGGTTTGTTAGCCCTGGAGGGATGGAAGATGGAATGATGTTAATGAAGGGTGAATGGACGAGACACACCAATACTGTATATAACAATCTTTATATAACACATGTATCTGTCATCTGTTTATAACAGATGTTTTTATACAGGTCAGTGTTGTTGCACTTCAGGTTGCAGCACTAACTGCCTACTTCGTGCTGCGCTCTGGTAGACAAATGACAAAACCATTATTACCTTCAAACGGCTTGATACACACACCTGATTTTTAATTTTAATGCGCGAGACTTTGGGCGAAAAGTAACTATCTCGGAGAGGAATTAAAAAATCCATAAGCTTTGATTTGATTAAACACAAGGAGTGTGTTGGTAACAGCCTCCATGATTAGTTGGTGGTCACATTTTTGGTTACCAGAGCGTTTGTATTGATTACATTAAATTGTCTCATAGAAAGAAGTCATGAAGAACAGGAACACGTGATCTCACTAAGAGGCATAAATAGGAGTTAAATTAATCCAATAAGCAATTGGCTACAAGTCTGTCAGAATATGTGAAGTTGCGTGTATTATACATTGATATCACACAAGTCCTCTTTTACATACACGGTTTTGTGAAATTAATATCACATATTACACAAATTGTTACAAAATGTATCTTTTAATACAAAGAAAGACTTTTCCAAGGAAACATATTGCACAATTTTTAATGGTGAATATTTTATTTAAATTATCCAAATAAGAATTTGAAATAAAGAAATAGAAGAAAAGGTCATACATTTGACATTCTACAACTGTTCATGAATACAGTTCACATATTATTTCCAAATAAGAGTAACACTAGGATCACATTCAACTTCTTCATCCAATTCTTGGGCACTCATTCCATATTTGCAGCATATTTCGTCATAGGACAAAATACCATTGAAACTCCGCTGCAAAGCACTAACAGGACTTGGATGACCAGGTACTTCAATAAATACAGGGTACTGAAACAAAAGAAAAATATTTGAAAACTTAATTTTCACATTTCCCAACCGACATCATTGTACAGGAGTAACAAATTATTAATATTGAATAAACATGATGCCTTCCTCAAATTAACAAACGACTTAAGAGGCGAAGGGTATAGGCGAGTGAATGTGGATTTGAACAACTTTTCTCATACCACTATCTGTATATTTATTAATTTTCAATGCACGCAGGAATTGAAGAAAGCTGTACAGCCTCCCGCTATGTGAGGGATATGTAAAGTTTCGTTAGATAACCAGAAACTCGGAGAAAATACAAAAAGAAGATTCCATTTCGATAGAAAAATGCAAATATTTGATTGTGTTATTCCATCTATTCTCATAATGCGCGTTAATTCTCGAATTATGTTGCTTCTTACGAAACAGCTGCTGTCATGCGACAGCAACACTCTGAAGATCGCTAATCAATAAACAATGCATTTCACATGCTGAGTTTTGGAACAGAAACTCTTTTGGTTTCTTGACATGTAGAGAACTGTTATATCCACATACACAACTCTGTGTTGTTGCAGTATTCGTGAAGACTGTTTTTGTCAAATATTTAATTTGCTGCAGTTTTACACGAGCGTATTATTTTTTACTTCAGCAGAGTGCGTGCTACTTTTGGCAATCATTATGTGTGGTTTCGTTCAGCAACTGTTTTGCTGCTGCACACTACCACTATTGTATTATCCTACAAAACTGCTCAGAGAGTTCATTCCATGTAAAACCGAACAGACAAAAACTTGAAGGGTTCCAAATTCTCTAATAATTTTTCTCCAATATCGCGAAGCTTCATAATTTTTATCTCTAAATGAATTGCTTGTAAAAATGTAGTGCTTGATCTCAAATTAAAGCTAAAGAAGCCATCTTTCAACGCAATTTTTTAAAACAAGTTTTTTTAGGAAAATCCCCACTTTTTTGTTTTGAACCCGACGGCAATAAATTCTTTACTTTTATCTTCATCTCTACAAATGTTCAAAATGGCTTCCGTTTTAGAACTAACGTAAAAAAATAATATTCAACGGAGCCCAGAGTATTTTCTCGACAGCCGGGGCGCGTCGGTGCATACGGCTCTGTGAATGCTCCCTGTGTCTTCCTCCACTGGGCTTGCGGCCTTGCACAACACTGCCCATGCCTGTCATCGACGTCAGCAAGTAGTTTTCCACCCAAGCCAATAGCAGAAAGTCGACCAAGCAATATACAAAATGGGATCAGCTTACACCCACCCTTATTGTTGAATGAGCCAGACGGGCGCGATCGCTTCAGTTTCACTGTAATGGTGACACATTGCAAGTATACTGCGATCTTCTTAACTGTGCCCCCTGACACGAATCAGCTGCTGACGGTTTCATCCGATCGGGAGCTTGAA
>JAHLJT010008446.1:149174512-149256225 GCA_031308135.1 Acheta domesticus | reverse complement strand
TGAGGTTTCCCCCTATAAGGAAAAAGAAACTGAGTCAAAAGCATATCCTCGTCGAAAAGTGCAGAAAATAAGACTTTAGAGTCAGAAATATTTGATTTAGAAGAGTAGTAGAAGAAAATGAATACATGATAGAAACATTGAAAAAAGACACGAGTAAAATACATCGATGGCACGTCGACGGTTCTCCAAACGGACTTGGTGAAATGAAACTCAGAGAGTGAGAACACACTGAGTTTATTGCAGAAGTGAACAAAATACAAGTTATACAAATTTCTATTACAAAGTCTAAAATGGTTGTGAACACTTTACAATGTTTCCTTACAAACTATATAGGCTACATCCCCACACCTGTTTGTAAGTACATGGTGGAGGGGGAGACACTTGTTATGGTCAGAGGCGCGGATGCGCTCTGGGTGGCCCTTATCACGGGCGGAGGGGGAACTCCGGAGCAAGGGGCTTGGTATCACGAGGACTGTGTCCCGAAGTGATTTCTCATGATTATGTGGAGGTTAAGGGGCAGGCGTTAGTTATTGGAGCCTTCGACGTCCTATCTGAGTGCAGGGCGCAACTGAGATGAAATTTATTAGTATTTATTACGTGCTTAAGAAAGAAATGCGTTAAAATTATCGGGGACACGAAAAGACGCCTTTTCTTTGGTTCCAAGATATCGGTTATCGGGCCTCGTGCTTTAATTAAATTCATAAGCCCTGCCTTGCTCTGGAGTACATTGCGTAATGCTATGTACAGCCTGTACGCTCTGTACGTGGGGATATAAGTCACGAAAGTACTGATGATGGTTTTTTAAAAAGTTTATTTTTAGTCACACCAACGGTGTTTACTAGCGACTTTCTATTATAAATACAACAGTAATATTTACAATCATCCTAGAGTAGTAACAGTTCAAAACAAGTGACAATTCATATGTATCCATTGGACTTAAATGTCCAGAAATACAATTGTTGCTTGAAATTGTTGAAACTGCTTTACAAAATGTAATAATATCTTTCTTGGCCATTTTTAGAATGGAATATTAATTCATGATTATTTCTATTTAATTCTCTTTGACTGTTATATCTGGGACATACTTTAAAATGTGATTAAGATTTAGAGGACTTTTGCATTTTTTCACATGTAGAGGAGATGATTTTTTCATTAAATTGAGATGGCTTAATTTGCAATGTCCTGTTCGTATCCATGAAAGGGCTACTTGCTCCCTGTGTCGGAATTTTCTATGGGTGGCTATTGAATAAAAACTATGGATTTATGAAGATTGCTGGCTTTATAATTGTCGCCATGGCTCCATTTGTTTTGCATTTCTTCTCTCAACAAATTTTAAAATATCTTCAATTGTACGTGATACGTTATGTACATTTGTGGATATTTGCAGATTCTTTTACTGACGCCTCTGGTTATAGAGACAGGTAAAATTTGAGAAGGGATCAACACTAGGACTAAATTTATTCCTGCTTTGATAATCTGAAAATATTCTTCCACAATAATAGTGTTTATTTATCTTTTGGTACCCTTGCTCCAGTTAATTAAAGATAATGAGCTTGAAATCAGAATAACACTAGGAGAGTGAAGCTGGAGGATGAATTTAAGGGCTGACATTAAGGCACAGCACTTTGGAGTTTTATGGCATATTTCTTAAGCTTTTATTTAATATTTTTATCAGGCATGCATACTACGGCTTCTTTTCCTGTTTCACTGATACTGGTATGTATGGAAAATATAGAATAGTTGGAGTAGCTCGTGTCAATAAAATTCGAGATCTTCCTGAGCCATTTGTCGGCTGATAGGTTTCTCTTTTGATATGTGGTTAATGTCAAGTCGGTTTCGATGTTGATATATTCAAGGTTGCACCACGGGAATTCTTTGTTTCTCAATATGAGTTCACTGAACATTGAATTCATTTAGTAACTTTTTAACTCTGGAATAGAATGGTAAGATATAACTAGCGGTGCCACAGAAATGGCACAGACATTTTCGAATTGGTTTCTATTTCATTGGTTTCGGCTAGCTATTCGGACTTGCCACACACTCTTACCAGCTGCCATCTATCGCTGCCCAAAGTACATTTTTTTACATTTTCTTAATTTTTGGTTTCTTAATAGTAAAACGGAAATATTATTTTAAGAATATTAAAGAACAGTAAAACCTCGTCCTAAACCTCAATTTTCTTTGAAAAATTTGAAGCCGTTTTTATGAAATTGGAATTTAAGCGTTACTGTAAATTCGAAATTTGAAACTAATTTTCACAGAAAATTTTTGTCTTCGAAAAATTTCACTAGAAGTCATTTGAAGCACATTAACTCACAAATTGTTGTGAGTTAATGTTTACAAATTGCTGGAAATGTACATATTAACGATGTGAGAGAACTTGCAAAAAATACATTTGTGTAATTTTTTAAAAAACAAACCAAAATGAACTTTATATGCAATTAGCGCTATCAGTTCGAAAAGTTTGAGGAAAAAATTTGGAGCCATTTAAGAGAAAATGGCGTTTGAGCGTTTCTGAAAATGTGGAATTTTGAGCTAAATTTCACAGAAAACTAGCTCAAAAAGCTTGAGTTTTCGAGAAACTTTACATGACCATTTAAAGCACATGTACTCATAAATGCAATAATGTGAACAAATCGCCGCTAATGAACGCCGATATGAACGACGCGAGAGACGTCAAAAAATTACATTTTGTAATTTTTAAAAATTAAAAGAATAGAGCAACATGACATTTATGACATCTAACAGAGTACATTTAGCACTATTCCTACCAAAACTGTAAAGAAAAAATTGAGCCATTTTTGAGAAATCTTTATCGCCAATTTTGTAGTTGTAGTTGTGTCAAGTTCTAGCATAGCAGCAGTGCAGTGCGCGCTCTCTTAAGGGCTGTTGTCATCAGCAGCGGGCCCGGGACACGGCCCAACGGAGACTAGCTGCGAGGCGAATCTCTCAGCGCTCCGCGCCGGCCTATAAGAGGGGCTAGCCGGCACCTCGGGCACAGTCTGCCAGTGGAGTCTGCTAAGGGAGTTAGTGAGCGTGTCTGCTACCTCGAGCGAGTATCGAGTCGACGTGAGCGCTAAGTGAGCGACTGGTGTCTTCAGATCGAGCCCAGCCCGAGGAAGTGAGTCGTTCGAGAGGAAGCTGCGGGATCGCCCGGAGAGAGGCAACGACGAGAGCCTGTATATGAGCGGTGGGTCTTAAGGTGGCTCCACACATTCGGCATTCGCCGAGCAGCGAGCTCCTATTCGCTCCCTTTGATGTGTCCAAAAGACCGACACGCGATGGGTAGGGCGAGCACTCAGCTGAATGTTCGTCACTCGGCAAATAGCAAGCGACCCATCCATACTACTCGGGATTCGGCGAGCGGTTACTCGCTGTTCGCCGAATAGCGAATGTGTGGAGCCGCCTTTAGCGAGGCCCACGCACGAATCAAGCCGGAGAAGGCTCGAAGGCGACTACTGTGTTGGTCAGCCTCCCACACCGGAGACGGCCCAACTGGGGCCGCAGCCCTTGCAACGGCAGCCGGCGGTGACGGCTGGGCGAAGGAGTTCCGCTGCGAAGGACCTCCGCTCTGGGTACCCTGGGAGGCCGGAGGTCCAGCAAGACGACAGATAAGTCGTGCCACTAGACAATCGGAGATTTATTGTTCTGGAAATATGTGATTATGTAGAGTCTGTCGAATGGAAATAAGATGGTACGAATAAACTATTGTTAAGACAAAACAAACATTCACTTCCTAAACATAACACAGTGTTTTATAAATTTTCAGTTTTCTCATTAGTCTATTCTCTCAAAATCACGATGAATATTTATTCGAGATATTTAAACGAGTGGTGCTGAACACATACTTTCTCGCGTTATTCTAAATTTGCAATTTTCGGAAATTCGGAGAGTTCAACGAAAACGAAACCCGCGCCATTCTTTTAAGCGTTAGAAGGTTTATTGAGAAAAATTGTTTAAAATACTTCATTTCACACCAGATGTTTCACACAAAATAGCGCGAAAATATACTCATATTACCGAAAAAATTGTATGTGACCTTATTAAGATGTCTTAATTGATGGAGGATTAGAGGGCGCTTCATCAACTGTGCTCATTGGCGCCTGTATCGAAGTATTTTTTTAAGTTACATAGATTTAATAAAAGAAATATTGCAGAAATATGCAACTTACCCACTGATTAAAAGCATGTACACAATCTAAAAAGAGGGCTTGAGTTCCGCATAAAATATGCAAGTAGATAAAGCAAAAAAAAACATGATTAAACGAACACGTAATATTTATAGTAAACGTAGAACTGGCTGTAAAGCGGTCAAGAAACATATATAACATTATTGTCCTTATCTCTCAAATAAAATTATATATTCCGCTTTCACTCTCTCTAAAGAAACTAGTGGTGCTTCCAAAGCTCATACTTTCTCGCACTGCTTCTACATGGTGGTAAACGGACCTATTACACTACTACATAAACATATATATTTTCCGTTCCTGGTCCTTAAAAGTTAACTAGCCGGCACTTATACCACTACGCCACATTATGGGCTGAACAGAGCAATAAAAAGAATCGAAACGTGCCATAAAATGGTAAATGCATGATACAAAAACAATTAATATGTTACCTAGAAGAGATGTGAAAGATTATTAAAAAAATAAAAATTGGAAAATTACATACGAACACTTCAAATTCATTTATCGTAATTATCAATTTTTGTGATTCGAATGGTTGCACATGGTTTTCAATCATGATTCTAGAATTCTCAATTATTTTCTGTGACAACAGAGAACTTTGACAAATAATATTCCGACCAGAACTCGAACCAGCGAAGCTTCCCTCGGATGACCTGCGCCAATGCTCGTCAATTAACCATCACGGCTACCTTTCCTATGCATGGCTTTTACACTTATATAATAGTAATAGTGTATGGTGGTTTTATTTCTATCATTAGGAAGCCGGAAAAATACAGAGAATGTGGAACAAAACGTCCTTTGGGCGCCCAAAGAAGGTATCTGGGAAGTTCATCATTCCTAACAGAAAAACTGTTCAAATTATAAAGATTAGAAAACTAGGTTCTGTAAGAAAGTCTGTGACATTCTATAGCACCTCTAGTTTATTTATTTACCGTCCTTTTATTACACACGTTGATAAATTTAAAGAATAAATTTGGAGAGGTTTTTGAGAATGTTTTTGTAAATTTGAAGCGAAGATTACGCAAATACGACTAGTTTTTTTCAGAGAAGTCTACACAACCTTTTTTTAAACTACTTTTGTTAAGAGACTTTGTCTGAGGTAAAAATCGCTATCTACAATTTTGTAGTTTTAAAAATATTTTTTTGCAATTTTCAAAAAACCAAGTACTTCCCAGAAGTAGGACTAAGACCATACATTGTATCATCCCTCATTACATAAGTGAAGAACATTTAAAGAAAAAATTTGGAGCGGTTTTTGAGAAACATTTTCTTTGTAAATTTGAAGCGCAATTTACGCAAAAACTACCCAGTTTTTCCAAAAACAAAAAAAAATATACATGACCTTATTTAAAGTGCTAATTTTGTACAACCCACTTTGTCTGAGGCAAAAATCTCTATCTTCAATTTTGCAGTTTTGAAATTGTTTTTTGCAATTTCCGAAAAATTGCATCATTCTTTTACACGTCCTTTGCACTATTCAAAAACAAAATTTAATCAAAAAATTTGGAGCCATTTTTTTAAAAACTGAAAATGTCCAATGGCTTCATGTCAAGTATCCCCAAAAGTTGAAATATCGGTTTCAAATTCCAGGAGTCTCGACATTTAGTAAAATCGATTAGGAAGTATTAATTTTGAAGAAAATCGGCTGAACGGTTTAGGCGCTAACGTTGACCACAGACGGACGTTTTGCCGTCAATCAATTTTTCAGTATCAAGAAGCAACAAAACATGGATTTTGGCTACACTACGACTTACAAGATTTTTTTAAAAAATTTAGCAATAGAATTTATTCACTTTTTCGTTACCAGATCCTAGCTATAAGCGTTTTTCTGGCGAAAATTCTCCGGTTTCCGCCACACGATTACATAACTTTCTCTTCTCACTAAGTATTCGTAAGGCGAGAAAGTAAAAAAAAAAAAAAAAAAAAAAAAAAAAAAGGAGAGAGAGAGAGGAATTGTCATCGCCAACCGTCTCTCAAAGAAAGTTACATAGGCCCGGTTACATACACCGTCGGTTACGATAAATTTCGTGCAACGATTATTTTCAAAGAATGAACCGTCCTGCACGAGCCACAGATGGTGAAATTCACCTCGAAGAAGGAAACCATGCGAAAAGTGGCATTGAACGACGGGTTACAATCACTTCCTCACGCCTAGGTCGAGATGAAACGCCAGCTTATCGTCCATAGTTTAAAAGTTATATTGTGCCACTCTTTTTCTTTTTCTTTAATTTATTATTCATGAGACCCAATAACACACGAATAACCGTATGATTTTGTGTTGACCTGGAGAGCCGTCAACCAGTTATTTTGTGATTTCTGGAATCTTTGAGAAGTTGTCCCTCAGGAATAAACAAGCCTCATTATGGGGATTTCCTAGCCAATCCTTCATGACACTGATGCAAGTTTGCATTGTCAGTCACCAAATTGTGAATGCACAAATTATAACATCTAATTGTCTATAGAAAACACAAAAAATTGCGTGGTAAATATAATACCAGCATTTAAACAAAAGCAATCCCTAATACGTAATCTTTCTCCTTGCACATTTCTTTACATCTTCCATTTCCACATTTTCCACAGTTCTAAGGACGTATATATTACTCTGTACATTAATAATTTTTACTTAGTTACCAGGTAACTAAACAATATATTAAAACACAAACACAATCTGCAAAATGAACACATACTCCTAGCCTCTGTTAGAAAAAGAACCAATAGCGATTTTGTGCAGCGAATACGAGGATGTTCTCTTTTCAATTCAGGGAACTACCAACTGTTGAGAGCAGAATGGGCAAGAGTCAACGATTTACGTCCTTTGAACCGTCATCGAGAATTTGACATGTCTGTAACTGAGACTGGGTCCTTGGTATTCATGTCCGTTGTACACCATACAATGTATCGACCTTCAAGAAAATAGATGAAGTTCAAAGAATCAAAACTCAATTGTGTAAAAAAAGGTGTCCCATGCCCTTTATGAAATCACCGATTCAAATAAACTAGTGGTGCTATAGAATGACACAGCCTTTCTCGCATTAATTACTTTTCTAATCTCTTTAGTCTGGACTAGATTTTCCGTTAGTCCTTATTCTCTTTGCAGCTGTCTTCTTGTGTAGCCCAGGGGTCATTTTTTCACATTTTCCCAATTTTCAGATTCCCTAATGCTACAACGGAAACAATTGTCTCGACTAAGACAGAAGTGTATAGACCGTGACCGTCCCGGATGGAGGAAGTTAAATGGCGTGTACGGATCCAACTGTTCGGGGCGTAAGGAAGCGGGTTCGAATCCCTCGCAGGGATTTTAATTCGATAAATGAGTTGCTGCAGAAAACTATTAAGGATTTGTTAAACTTTATTAAAAATCATTTGAAGCACTTCTATTAAAATACAATCAATACAGAAAAAATAAACCGGACCGTGTCTGTATGTGCTTTTCCAATTTGCAACTTTTAAATATTTTTCAACTCTCATTCGATTTCCAAAACGTATATCTTCAAATCAATTGTTATCTTACTGTGCACCTGTACGAATCGATTTACGTAAACCAATGAATCTAGCAACATGAAATTTAAATACAATATATACACTGTGCCCATGGGAACGACGTAAATATCCTTAACGGCTGACCGGGAGAGGTGGCTCAGGGCATCAACTTGTGTCATTGTAGTGCCACTCTCCAGCAGGTCCTAGGTTCGAGTCCTGAAGATGGCAGTATTTTCGACGCTAGCCAGATAGTTAGGTCGAGTTCTGTCGTTGTGTGGAGAATTCTACCGACCGGCTGCTTTAATCCGTATCTTTCTGTGGTTTCTCTGAGCGACACCAGGCGAATGCCGGGGCAGTACCCTACCAAACGGATCACGTACCGCGCGAGATCTTTTCTTACCATGCCTTGTCCAATCCTACCTTTTACTTACACACACACACACTCACATTTACATGCACCACACTACCACACGTGCCGAGAGGTCAGGAGCCGAGCTTGTCCCGGCTGGAAATGTCTCCCTCCCGGCAGGGGCCCCTGTGGTGGGAGGAAGTGGTGGGGGAAAACCTTGCTAGTCGACGGTCGGCACCGGCTTTGGACATTCAGGGGGATAATCACACCTACCTCCCGAGCAAAAAATGTACTACACTTACGGGAGTAATGACCTTAGTAGTTGACGCGCCCGAATCACTATCAATCAACCTAACAGCTGTCAGTCCGTATGTGGACAACTGAAGCGCCTTAACCGTTCAGTCGATTTTCTCCACAATTGATACTTCCTGATTGATCTGGACGGTCTAGAGGCTTTGGGAGATTGTAACGGATATTTTGATTGTTGAAGTTTTTTCATATGAATACTTTTTATTCCTCTGCCTGCGTTCGACCCATACGGCCCTTGTGTGTCATAGTGGTATGAGTGTCGGCACGTTAACTCTGAAGATCTTAGTTCGGGTCTCGGAGTGGAAACAAATTGCTGGTTTATGTAGTAGCATAACATTGAGGAGCATTTACAAATAATGCGAGAAAGTATGTGCTTTGGTAACACCGCTAGTTATATTTTATTTTTAATTAAAAAATATTTGTTTAATTTGCAGATTCCATCATAATATATGATAATTTTTATAATGAAGAGCTTGGCGGTAATGTTTCACGAGACGTCTTTCCGATTTCTCTCTGAGCCGGCATTTATTAAATAATAATTACCGTTGTGTTGCTGTCAATAAATCGATAAACCAGTCATATCTTCCCTCCACATCTTCAGTATTACAGTTTTGTTTCTTAAGCGTTGTGGATAGAATCGTCTAAAGAGACGTTTTATTTTTCCGCTCATGCCTGCTCGCTGAGGGCAAGGCTGCTCTGGAGTCATTTCGTCTTCAGTTGGCAAACGCTGGCCTAAACCTTTCAAAGAACTTAGCTCAAAATTGATATTCCTATTAAAACGGATATTTTGAGTTTTGAGAGTTTTTTTTACATGTTTACTTTCTAGCCCTTACGAAGGTACTTCGTATGTAATTGTGCGTAGGGAAAACGACGAATTTTCAGAAGAAAAACTCTTATTGCCAGATCCTGGTAACGAGAAAGTGCTTCTAAATATAGAAAACAAATTCCTCTAATATGTACTGTAGCCAGTACCATGTTTTGTGGGTTCTTGATACCGAAAAATTTGATTGTCAGCAAAACATCCGTCTCTGGTCAACGTTAGCGCCTAAACCATTCGGCCAATTTTCTCAAAAAGATTCCCCGATCGATCTGAACGAACTCCAGACTTTGAATTGAATTTCCATTATCTTTCAATGTTCTCCGTTTCTCTTAGGACTTGAACTTTTGACTTGATGTGTTTTCGCTTGTATGCTGACGAGATTCCCCCCCTTTCTAGTTTTTCATTTAGGGGCATTTCAGAAATACGTACGCAAGCATAGCTTCTACTAAAACCTCTTTGAAAGAATTAGAAGTACATATTAATACTTCACCGATTTATACAATCTCTTTCAAATCCTCTTCAATATGTAATTTGCCTAGTCACAGAAAGATATTTTCTCTAAATTCTGAGTAAAATCTCGTAGTGTTTAACTTTATATATTTGGGATTAATTTTTAAATTACATCTCTAACTTGAAATTGATACATTTAAATATACAAATGCTGAGACAGCATTCCTCCTCCACCAACTCTTTCCTCCCTCGCTTTCATTCTTGTTTTCTATATGTTTTCTATATGAGAAAACTTTCACCCAAATTGCGTACGTATTTTTCATGGAATGACCTCCTTCTATCATGCACTAATGTAATAAAATTTTCAAAGTGGTTAGGCGGAAGAGTAGGCAAAATGGCCTGAGCCCTCGCCACAAATAAAGACATTTATTTATTTTATTTATTTTACATGGCAAGACTCAGGCCATGAGGCCTGCTCTTCCGTCTGACCACGCAAATTTGGCTACGCTCCTTTCACCAACTAGCGGAGAAAGAAGGTATTCCATGGGCGACGAAACAGGCGATTTTGCTCGGAGGCGTCATTTAGGATACATACATACAATTTTTACATACAATCTACTAACATGGGACAGCCGGCTTTACTTCCCCTCCGAAGGAAGGGGTACGAAGGATTTTTTCCCCCTAAAAATCCATGGCTTCGATCGGGTTTGAACCCGCGAACTTGGGTATAACAGTCCGGTACGCTAACCGGTACGCTAACCGTTACACCATCGCCATCTATATCCTCAATATTATAGTTTTAGAAAGCCCGAAAAAATTGCACCTTGCCGCCTTTGGGAGTATCAAACGGATTTTGATTTTTTAAGGGACACAATGCCTGAAAAATATTTTCAAAATTTTCTCAAAAATGGCACCAAATTTTATCTTTGTCCTGGGATAGTGTAAAGAACGCTTAAAAGAATGTTCGTTGAAATCCCTGATTTTTGAAAATTGCAAAAGTGCAATTTTTTCGGGCTTTCTAAAACTATAATATTGAGGATATAGATTTATTTCCTTAATGAAATCTTGTCGTTAAAGACATCTTCAAATAAGTTCATGTTCTATTTTTCGAAAATATGAGTAGTTTGCGTGTAATTTTGCGCGAAATATAGGCAACTTAAAAATTGTATTAACAATTTTTTCTCAAAAACCGCTCCTCTTTTTTTTTAAATTTATTTTCTCCTCATATGTGATAAAGGAATAAGGGACGGTAAAAAATATGGTTGTAGTCCCATTTTCTGCTATCGTTCGTTTTTTGCATTTCAACAAACAAGAGACCTACACCATTCTCTTACCCCTTTCAGTTCTGATTTTTGCTTTGTGATGAAAAAAAATTCTGATTTTGAATTTGAACACACTGAATGATACCTAACAAAGTTTGTTAAGAAACTTTTTTGAAACAACTCATACTTTTCGATAAATTTTATGTACTCATATGAGAACGTTCGGTCTCAATAGTAAAGGTAATATAACATAAGTAGGTTTCACCTAAATGATTATAATGTTCTAGTTGATATGAAAAATAAAAAAAGCTATTGGTATAAAAACAAATAGCATAAAAAACTAAATGCACAAAAAGTAATAGAAGAAAAAATGAACACCACAAAAATTAATAGAACAAAATTACATTGTTATGAAAAGCCACATAACAATTTTTACTTCTCTGAAGTCACAAATAAATGTTACATTTTCTGGATTTTATTGTTATGCTTTCTACATTTTTGTGCCCCATGCATTTGGCATGCTTTTTAAATATTGTTGGACCAAAAATGTATCATAGCTTTGTCTACACATATATTTTCTTCAGTTTTCAAGGCTAAACAGTAATCACGAATTGCATAATAATAGTAGGTCTAACTTTGAAAAAAATTGTCTCTGTTGTCGGAAAGTATTTCCAAATTGTTAACCAAATGAAGATTTGTTCCGAGTTCAAAAAATCAGTCTCTCATCATGTCACCAAACACATTTACTTTTAGGGCAGTATCCCAATACATCCGAATTCTGGGATACAATAAAATACCTGTCATGACATGTAAGCTAAAAAAGACATCTGGTTTTTGCATGGAAGCGGGAGTACAAATTACTTTTCCCTTTCTGTAGAGCATAAATATTAGTAAAATTAGTTATGTGCTCAAATCAACTCATTAAGATATATTTATCAAAGTAAGCAATTGGGCCTTGCAGTTCATTGATTTCAATTAAATTTGAAGGTTCAAAATCAATTACATGAATATTAGGGAATACTGCATTCCATCTGTTTTTAATTTTTGTTACATTCACATCATGATAATTCTTTATCGATTCAATTTTTTTTATGTTGAAAATATCTCAGGGGCTTCATGTAAAGTACTCCTCAAAATTTAAAAAAAAATGGTTTCAAATTCCAGGTGCCTTGACATCAGCCAGATCGATCGGGGAATATCAATTTCGGAGAAAATCAGCTGAACGGTTTAGTCGCTAGCTTGTTCACAGACAGATGTTTTGTCGTCAATCGATTTTTCGGTGTCATGGAGGCATAAAACGATTCTGGCTGCACCACGTGTTAGAGAATTTTTTTCTAAATTTAGCAACTGGATTTATTCACTTTTTCGTTACCAGGGCCCGGTAATAAGAGTTTTGCTGCCGAAAATTCGTCATTACATAACTTTGTCTTAAGTAATCTCTTCTTAAGCGCGGGAAAGTAAAAGGCATGAAAATGCGGGAAAGTAAAAGCATTTTCTTTCAGTATGTTATGTGTACCCCCGCACTAGTTAAAACCCAAGTTTTCGACCTTCAAGACCCTGTGCTAACACCGGGAGGCTGGAAAAACCCATATTTTTCGGACTTGTTTCGTTTTTTCTCTATAGCTCTAGAACCACAAGTCCCGTAGAAAAATGATTCCAATCAATTTTAAAGAGGATAAAATGGCCTACTTCTCTAACTTTTACATAAAACATTTTTTAGAAATCAATTAGCACGTGAGCTACAGCTTTTCAAAAAACGTAATTTTACTTTCTTTAGAGAAAGAGATCATGAAAGTGGGATGAGAAACTTAATGTACTAAAATAAGGTGTAGAGTAATATGCCCTTGGCTCACATGGAGGATCTGCGCTTACCCCTGTGACCATGTTTTGCCAGGGCACCTGCATATCATAGCTTAAAAACTAGAAAACTATCAAGGAGAACTGTAAAATAAATATTTTAAAGAACATTTCTACAGATTATTCTAACTGCAACACTTTTTTTAAAATAGGTGAGCTGGTGGTGTATGAAACCAAATGAAGCTGGACAGCAGAAATAGGAAGATCCAGTTCAATCAACAAGTTGAAATTTAAACCTTCTGAAGTGGTTATTTTGCACCTCAATGAACTCTTGTGGCAGAAGTGAGATCAGTATTCCAAATTTAAGCTCCATAAAAGGAAGACTAAAAATAAACCTGTTCATCATTTAGATTCAATGGTCTGACTACTTACCTCACATTTCCTTAAATCTCAAAATCTTCATAAACTACAGGAACCTTATAACATTTATTATAATCTAGAAATAAGATCAAACAGGGTAAGTTAATCTTTTCCAGTGTATTGTATCCTGGATGAGAAAACTCAGGAATCGTCACTGCTGACTTCTCTTCTGAACACATAAGAATGTGCCGCAATCACACTCACTCATTCGATTCAAAAAGAATTTCAAATATAAAATAAGATATATTGTACCTTTTGAATTCGTCGGATGATTTTATGTAACAAACCAAATTGAACTAATTTGCATTCATCCACATGAAGACCATGTGGATTGAAGCGTAAACATAAATCTCGTAATGTTGTTCCATGTGTCATATTGGAATATAACACGAACACATCTCTCAATGATGGTAGAGTAGACTCTGAAAACAGATAAATTATTATTTATTTAAAACTGTTCCAAGAATGAAAAATTACATTTGAATTACGGTATTAAAAAAGTTTAAGAAAAATCAACATTCATGAATTTACCTGGATGCAACAGAAAAAATTACTCACCAGAATTAGATACATATTCTAGACAGTCCTCTTGAAACCTTCTATTTGAAGCAAGAAATCGCAATTTTGGTGTTGTTGCATACACGTTACTATACTGAAATATTGGTATCAAGCTCACTACACCATAATATCTGCAAATGATGATCTTATAAATACAACTGCCCACATACTAACCATATGTATGCACATATTATATTTAAATAACAATAATAATAATAATAATAATAATCATAATAATAATAGTAGTATAAATAATATAAAAGCCTAAGCAACCAGTGATGCCAAAACAGCACATACCTTCCTGTATAGGGCTTATTGCAACTTAAAACATAAATATTAAGGACTATTTTACTTACAAATAGGGACTAATTAAAGATCAAATGAAATCAACAAAAATTGGGTAAAGATTAAATATGGATAAAACCATACATAAAAATTTGAGATTCAATTTCAACTACAAAATTGTTTAAATTTAGCTGAAGTGGTGATTTTATGGTATAAATTTACCAGTAATCAACCCCATAGAGTTGGTGCATTTTTTACATGCGGAAACTTCAAACTCATTTTTCCCAATACTTTGTTTTTGGTGTTAAGCTGTTCTTTCATTTAACTTGACAATTATGTAATTCTAATACAAGTTAATACCATTTAAACATTTCATTTTGTTTGTTGATTACTGGTAAATTTATTTGTCTGTGAGAAAAACATGCTACGAACTAGTTCTTTAATTGTATCACACGTTTTATGTGTACTATTTATTCAATTTATTAAATCTACAGACATTCAGTTTTGTTCAAAATGATAACTAGGATGTCTGAGTGTTGGAATCTATGTATCACCAGCTCACTACAAGAAATAGACATAAAATTCATGTATATTTTTTCCCAACTAATTAAAATAGGACACCAAACAATCAAAATAGAGGACATTAAAAAATTAAAATTAATACGTACAAGTAAAATTTTTTCTGCTGCCCAATGTTTTTTTTTCAATTCAAGACTATACAGAGCTTCAAAACGAAAAATAATATCTTAACAACGATATTTAATGCATTTGGTAACCTAGAACTGTATATTGCTAAAAGACCATATATACCAATAACAAGTATTGCACTTCAGAATGCGGGTAAATCCCCCTCCCCCTTCCCTGATTCACTGAATAAAATGCTGAGGGGGGCATCTTGTTTTGCTTCTGGAGATAAATGTATGTTCACTGTGCGTATGTTTTATTGAACACTTGTTTTGTTACATGGGAAAGGAGTGGGGATTTCGTTATTTCATAAGCGGTTCCATCAAAGCGATAGGGTAGCTCATTTTCCGATTAAAATAATTTTCTATTATGCAGGTGCGAAAAAGTAATTTTCAGATTTTGCCACCAACACTCCTTAGGGCTTTATTCATAATTCAACTATTTACTGGCTGGAGAGGCATTGGGATTTTTGAGCTGAAGAAAACTTTATATTCCTCAGAATATTCCTCTGAGTGTTGTTTTTGACATTAAATTAATTAAATTAAATTGTTCCAATGTAATGCAATGTGCATCAATGCAGTGTGCATCATGGAAAAGACGATATGTTTCTTTAAAAACTGTTTATATTATTATTATTATTATTATTACTATTATTATTATTATTAATAATAATATCATGTGCTTGAGTATTACTCTGAGATCCAGATATTAATAAATAAACAGTAGATGTGATATAAAAAGGAAAACCAACTAAACTTATTTATTATTACTATTAATATTATTATTAGCCTACAACATCCCATAAAGGGCAAAGGCCTCCTGCTTCAGCAGGGTTACAGTAGGTTGATATTTGTAAAACCACTAAAGTAAATCATCAGAATCATTAAAACAATATAAATGAAACATTTAGTAGCTATAAGAAACTATAGTAAAACAAAACTATAAGACAACTAATAGTTAAACAAATATATGAACAATCAAAATAATAGCTATAAGAAACTAGGTTGTAGCGTTAAGAAAATATTGGAGCAAAACAAAATATTAGCTACATGAAACACTAGTTGCACTGTTAACACATGCATTGAACTTATTCTGTTCGTTAGTAGCTTAAGAAAATATATAGGGCAAAACAAAATAGTAGTTATAAGAAACACTAGTTGCACTGGGGAACATCAAATGCATTGAACATATTCTGTTCATTTCTTTCTGTTCATTAGTAGCTTTAAGCTGATTTATGAGCAAAGCAAAATAGTAGCTGTAAGAAACACTAGTTGTGCTGAGGAGCATCTTCTTTTTGTTGTTTGTATCCCAGTTGTCTCCACGTTGTCCATTCATAAGATATACTAATTACATGTGCAATAAACTTCAAATTATATACATACACCAGATTTTGAACACAGGCTTTCACAAGGTTATTTTCCACATCTGCTTCAGCAGCGATCTTGGCCACATGATTGAAACCATCAATGTAAGGAAGGACCTACAACAGAAAAACAGAAACAAGTTTTTGGCGGATGATTTAGTTTTTAATCTATACCATGGTTAATAATCAAAGTGCTGTCCTTGAAAAGCTACCTAAAATAATAAATAACAAAATCAAGCATTGCAACATGGGGTATGGATATTTAAAAATATGACTTTCATAAAATAGCTTATTCAAACAGGCAAGAAGAAGCAGACTTACATATTTTGAGAATTCACCCATATGTACAAGCATTTCACTTTTTACTTGGCACAGGAGACTGTCAAAATTGACATTGCCATCTGAAATGTATTCTGTGAAGAGTATAACAATAGCTTTTACATTATACACACAGTGTTTGCATTTCCCTAGGAATTATTTACAGAGATGCTGTGGAAGTTGTCCTGTATATTCCTGTTATTGCTAACAGAGCACCTTTCTGCACTTGTTCAATTCTCTTGACTCAAAGGCTTTTGACAATTCAGAGGACCAGGCAGAAGCACAATAAGTAATCATAGGTAGAAAGGTGCATTTGTATGTGATTTCCAGAGGTCTTTTATTCAAATATCTGCCAAAGCTTCCGGCAAAGCACTTCAATCTCTTGAATAGTGACTTTGAACTCTGACAGATCATAGACACATGAGAATTGAACTTCAAAACTGGATCCTGCAAGACACCTAGATACATTTGACTTTGAGATGGTTCCAGTTTTTAATTTTGGTAAAACGTCGAGAATTGCATACTTCTCGGCTGTGAATACACTGCACAGAATATGAATTCAAAATGTTATTAAATACTTATTAGTAGAGGCAGGATTTCCATGCAAATGCATGTTTTTATTTAAGCTTCGTAGAAATTTCAAACTTTGTAAATATATGCTCCATGAAAAATTAATTTAAAAAATGCATACTTTTTCCGTGCATGTTAGCATGTTTTGGTACTTTTTTGGAAAAATTCATACATAACGCATGTTTGGACGTTTTTCAAATTTATATTGCTTATTTAGACTTCTATCTATTATTTGTTTGTTATTTTGCAGTTGCAATTGGTTAGTTTGCATATTTTGTTTAAATAGTATATTTATCTTAGATCCTGATATCATGCAGTTGTCTTTGGTGCTAATTTTAACCTTCCGTTACACTACTTGGATTTGCGACGCGAGTACACGTGCGGTGAGCAATGATTGCGAAATGAATTATCAATGCCATATGATACGTCGCAAAGGATACGGAAGATACCATCTCTCCTCTATGAAGATACCCGACGCCAAAACTCAATATCATTTGATAACTGACAATGGGAGAGGAAAATAATCAAGAGCAGGCTCTCAGTCTGATTGCATGCAACAGGATTAACACAAGTTTCTTAATTGTGAAGTTAAGTAAAAAAAATGCTTTTTCTAAGGCTTCGTGTGCAACACTTCTCAAACAAAGGATTGGAAACAACGATTGTCTGGAGGACGGATGGAAATGTAATTTATTGCAATTGCTGAAACAAAGAAGTAGGCTATACTGTAAAAATTGATCAATTAAAAATATATATCTACTGGCGGTGTTTTCCTCGGCGAAATATTCAACGCTCACGACCAATGTTGCTGCAGCTATTTGGAAATACTGAAACTTAGAAAAGGATAAAATGATGGCAAAATGAAATAGATATGAAATGAAAAACAAAATTTTAATTTTTATTGAAGTGAAAATAATTATTTTCGGGATACTATTAATAATTTTTTAGCAGTTTTGAGATTTTTCTGAGTTTTAAGAAATAATTTTGTAAAAACTGTTTGGCGCATTGTTTTTAAATAATTATTGTAAGTAGCAGAATGATTATTCTTTCCAAATGCTCTCCTTGAATTTCAGAATTTTACCTATATTATCTTAATATTATTGAAAGAATTGTACAGTGGATTATTTCATATTTTTAACTTTCTCGCATTACGAATACTTCATAAGAAGAGAAAGTTATGTAATCGTGCGCCGGAAAACGGGGAATTTTTGCCAGAAAAACTCTTATAGCTGGGGTCTGGTAATGAAAAAGTGGATAAAACCTGTTGCCAAATTTAGAAACAAACAATTATCTATCTCGTGGTGTAGTCAAAATCCATGTTTTGTTGCTTCTTGATACTGCAAAATCGTCTGTCCGTCTGTGGTCAACGCTAGCGCCTAAACCGTCCAGCCGATTTTCTTAATGGTTTTTACTAGCGTCAAGGCTCCTGGAATTTGAAGCCGATATTTTAATTTTCGGAGGTACTTTACATGAAGCCCATCGGATATTTTCAAAGTTAAAGAAAATGGCTCCAAATTTTTTGATTAAATTTTGTAGTTGAATAGTGCGAAGAACGTTTAAGGGAATGCTGTAGGTATCATTTTCGTTGATAACCTCAATTTTTCGAAAATTGCAAATCACTATTTAAAAACTGCAAAATTGAAGATAGAGATTTTTGCTTCAGACAAAGTCGGTTGTACATGCATATTTTTGCCCAGAAAGCATATTTTCAAACCAACTTTTGAGTGCTTATTGCGGCTTGGCCATTCGGAATATCCAAGTAGTTTATTAGACAAAATATGCTTAAAGTTGTTTTACGAGTTCGAAGTTTGGACGTTTCCTCCCCGAACACCCTGTGTCAGTGTCGGCCGGTGGGTTGCGAAGGGCGTCACATATGTCCGA
Source organism: Acheta domesticus (assembly GCA_031308135.1). Taxonomy (NCBI): domain Eukaryota; kingdom Metazoa; phylum Arthropoda; class Insecta; order Orthoptera; family Gryllidae; genus Acheta; species Acheta domesticus. The sequence goes on along the minus strand of JAHLJT010008446.1, from coordinate 149,237,495 downwards.
AACATTGCATACATTTTACCTCTTCAAAATATTTCTTGCACGACGAAATCTATGGCATGCAGAGTACAAAAGATTTCCAAGTATCGGGATTTTAATCGTGCAATCCATGACAACTTTTACGTTGATAACCGAAGATACAATTGTGCTCACGTAAAAATAAGAGAATAAAAAAATATTTCCAGCAAACAAAACAGTAATTGATGAAATCAGATGAAAGGGTCGGTATTCTTAGCTTAGTAAATAGCCGCGGACTCTGCCGAACAAAACCCGCAGGAAGCACGCTGCCCCCACCCAACTCCCAGTACCCTCACTTGTCCTCAAGCTTCCATACCAGCTACGGACGGATCCCCAATCCACAATGCTTCCCATGTCCAAAACATTTATCTTTTGCATAATCGGGCACATAAAACTGAATTCATCCTCAAAAATTGCGCTGGTGATACACACAAATTAAACAGGTCGATTTATTGCAAGTTTAATATTTTCTGCAACTTTTCCCGAGGTTGGTTTTTCTGGGGAGCGCGGCGCCCATTTATGTATATTCCTTTTATATATATATATATATATATATATATATATATATATATATATATATATATATATATAAAACTTTTTTTCACTAAGGAGCTATGGCCAATTGAAAAGTGTATTTCTATGGTTTTAACGTAAAACTGGCCATATTCGAGCTAAAATGGCATACTGGTTGAGTCAAATACGAGTAAGTATTGGTTGAGGAACATTGTGGGCACCACCTCAGCCAAACATCTGCTGATAAAATCACATTAAATAATATTTATGGTGTTTGTGGCACCCATATATATATATATATATATATATATATATATATATATATATATATATATATATACATACATGCATTTTACCTCTTCAAAATACTTCTTGCACGACGAAATCTATGGCATGTAGAGTACAAAAGATTTCCAAGTATCGGGATTTTAATCCTTGTCCAAGACTATATATATAGTGTAAGCTCTTAAGACAATTCTAAGCATATTTTGTCTAATAAACTACGTGGATATTCCGAATGATTGGGCCACAATGAGCACTCAAAAGTTGGTTTGAAAAAATGATTTCTAGGCAAAAATTTGCATTATAGAAGCATAGAAACACTCCAGAAACATGTAAATTGTTTATTATGAACAAAATAAATGAATATATTTGCTCAGACAGAAAAAGTAAGCGAGAAATAAAAAAGCAGTCGAATTGTGCAAATCGGGTGATTTTTTATTTCCACAATGGATTGCTTTTTACTTTCCCGTATACGTACGTATACACGGAGTGATATACGTAGTATAGGGAAAGTTATGTAATGCTGCGCGAAAAAATGGCGAATTTTCGGCGGAAAAAAATTTATTGCCGGGCCGTGATAACGAAAAAGTGGATAAAACCAGTTGCTAAATTAAGGAAAAAAATCCCCTAACACGTGGTGTAGCCAGAAACCCTGTTTTCTAGGTCCTTGATACCGAAAACCCAATTGAAAGGAAATCGTCCGTCTGTGAACATTGCTAGCGCCTAAACCATATGTACTATTTCTTCCAAAATGGATATTCCCGGTCGATCTGGTTCTAGTCGAAGCTTTGAGATTTTGAAAAAGATTCTTCAAAATTTGGGGGTACTTTATATGAATCCCTCCGGGGATTTACAAAATTTTCTCAAAAACGGCTCCAAATTTTTTCTTTAAATTTCTTGTAAGAATAGAGTAAAATATACTTATTAAGGTGGCATAGGTTCGATTTTCACGGATAACTCTGAATTTTCGAAAATTACAAAAGTTTAAAATTTTTCGGCGTCATTCTGGAACTACAAAATTGAAGATAGAGATTTTTCTTTCAAATAAAATTTGTTGTCAAAAGTGAGTTCTTTCATTTAGGTCAAGCGCATTTTTTTTAAAAAAATAGTAGTTTTCGCGCAATATTGTGTGCAATATGTGCTATTTTATAAAATTACAAAAACAAGATTTTCTCAAAAACGGCTCCAAATTTTTTCTTTAAACTTTTGGTGGGGATAGTGCCTAATGTATTTTATGAGATGACGAAACTCCATATTCCTCTATTCTTTTGTTTTTTTTTTCAAAAATCAAAAAAGTAATTTTGACTTGTCTCTCACGTCGTTAATATTTACACTAGCGGCGATTTTTTCACATTATTATATTTACGAGTACATGTGCTTTAAATAATGTCAAGTAAAATTTCTCGGAAACAACCGTTTTCTGTGAAAAGTAGCTCAAAATTTCGCATTTTCAGAACGCTCAAACGCCATTTTCTCATATATGGCTGCAAATTTTTCTTCAAACTTTTGTAACGGATAGTGCTAATTACTCTCTTTAGTTTAGCGTAAAGTTTATTTTGAGTTATTTTTTGTTTTTTCAAAAATTACATAGTTGTAATTTTTTTGAAAGCTCTCACATCTTTAATATGCACATTACCAGCAATTAGTGAACATTATATTTGTGAAAGTAAGTACTTTAAACAACTTCAAATAAAGTATTTTGAAAACTCAAAAATTTTCTGTGAAAATGAGCTTCAAATTTCGCATTTTTAGTAGCGCTAAAACGCTATTTTAAAGAAAATTGCCATTTATAACTAGGTTTTTGTGTTCTTTAATATTCTAAAATTAATGTTTCCGTTCTACCAATAGGAAACCGAAAAATTAAGAAAATGACAAAAAAATGTACTTTAGGAGGTGATAGATGGCAGCTGGCAAGAAAGAGTATGTGGCAATTCCAAATAGCTAGCGGAGACCCAAAGAAATAGAAAACTAATACGGAAAAGTCTGTGCCATTCTGTGGCACCACTAGTTAAAATTGGTTTAGAGGTGCCACAAACTCTATAAACACATCATTTTTCGGCCTTTTCCGCTACTTTTTAGAAAATAACGGGATAAATATTATTAAATGTGATTTTTATCAACGGATTTTTGGCTGAGGTGATGCAGACAATGATCATCAAACAATACTTATTTGACTCAACCAGTATGCCACATTAGCTCGAATATGGCCAATTTTACGTTAAAACCATAGAAATACACTGTTCAACTGGCCATAGCTCCGTAAATTTTTATCCAAAATACAATTAATTTAGATAAGGTTAGAGCTCAAAATCTCTTCTTTAAGACCTTTGCTTCGTACAATTTAACTATTTCACTGCAATCGGCTAAAATTGTGCCAAGCGTCATCACTATTAACGACCCCACATTTGTGCCACACTGCTGTATATGATCTCTTCATTCACTATTAATCCAGTCAAATGGTATCTGACCAAGGAAAAAATTCCGGAAATTTTTCTCAACGGTTTTTGAGGATGCTGAATTCGAATTTGATGTTTGAGTTTTTCGCTTATGTATTCAAAACTAGGCGTTCTATCGAAACAATTTTTATTTACAAAATTAAAGATTTTGTACAATACACACACACACACACACACACACACACACACGATAAATTTGTGAAAAACTGTTTACGCGCTAGAGCGGGCTGAAAACTGATTACTTTTTGGGCCTCTGGCCGAAAAGGGAGAATAGCTCTTTTCAGCCATCCTACCTCAAGCCATTTGAATTCTTATTAAATTATACAATAAATAATTATTCCTATTAAAATAATAAATAATTTGGGGTGCGTTCCGGGACCTACAATTTTATAAATCAAGCACTGATTTATACACTTACACTAGTAGAAGCGGCAATGCTTCGCTATTACAATGTATTACACTACTTCGCATGCAATACTGATCACGTGATTCTTAACCCTTCAGTGGTCGCGATCAAAATTGGAACGCGAGTGGTTGCGTGGATTACAATTGTAATCCATTAAAAAATATTGACAATATTTTACGTTCAAATATGAACAAATAATGGTATCTAAAACACTGAACAGTTACAGAATACTATTATATTTATTACAATGTTGACATATTGCAAATTTTATGAAACGCTATACACAAATGCATGTATCATGCCTTAAAACAAATATACTCAAATACATGCGAGTAGATATTTGTTTTTGAAAATACTTGTGCTCTATACATTTTGTACACTTGATACACTTTGCATTTCGATTGTTAAATAAAGAAGTTTGACAAAATTGTCTAAACATCTGGAGTCTCTATTCTGAATATATTTTAATGTCAACATCAGATGAACACCTCACAGATTTTCTTTAGAAAGCACACCCACTGGACACAATTTACGCAGTACTGTCGAGTGATCTTGTTTCGTTCGCGTGCACAGAGATAACGTCCAACGTCGGCCGTTATTGACACTGCATATCACTCGGTCCCTTCTCAGTTTCCCAGTAGAAGTCTCGCGCATGTCTTACTGCTATCGGCAAAGATTTTCTCTCGATCTTCCTTTTCATTTCTGGTTTCTTAAAGGACAAAGCAAGATCCTTTAAAAATCTCCTTCTAGTCAACCTTTCTCCACTGCTGTTCTTTGCATAAGCATTCAGAGTATCGATTGCAGCGATATTTATGGCAGCTCAGGTCAGAAACAGAACCGCGAGTAGTCGCGTGGATTACTATTGTAATCCAAGCTGTTTCCAGCGCTTATCGCTAGGGCAGCAGTTATCCCTTGAGTCATATTTCACTATAATTCAATTGCTAGGGCCTTCCACGAAAGGTACTGAAAAATATGTGACAAAAGTTAATCAACTCTCGTTGCAAACAGCGAATGAAACGCGACCAATGAAGGGTTACGCCGTTTTACGTTACGCTCTGCAAAAGCCTTTCTCGCGACTATGGATTTTTCTGTCCTGGTTGGGACATGACTGTCAAGTATCCTATTATTAAAAAGTTCTCCCCCAAATCTGGGCATGCATTAGCTATGACACTGTCTTGGAGAAATTTGTTTTACTTGTCTCAGATAACGTTCAAGTAATACCGCCGGCCGATATTGCACAATCACAGGGTCAGAATATGCAGTGAAGAGGGGCTTATTAGTTAAGGGTGCAGCGGGTTGCGTAGAGCTTCTGTTCAGGACGCTTGAGTCAGCATAAACGCATAAAATCATCAACGCGCGTCTATACGAGTGTAAGTGGGTGCAGTGTATATATCACTGATATTTTCGAAATTACAGAATCGATGTTTGGTCTCGCTCATGGAAATAGATCTCAAACAATATTCTCGTATGCCTCATTACCAGTGGCGTAGTGTCAGAGGACGCTAAAATGCTGAGCATCCCCACGTAAAATATTAATCAAAGAACCCTGAATATTGTATAGATACTCTTCCAAGTGAGTGAAACACATTGAGCGAAACACGTTTTGTATTAATTTTAAAGTGATTTCCTATGATTGAATTCGGCGCGTTGTTACAAGCTGGCCTCTAATTGCTTGGACGCTAAAATGCTTCTAGCGTCTGCCGCGAGATTGTGACGAGCAATGACGCATGCGCAGTCCCCCTCCCCTCTTCACCCCTGCCCCTGGATTCCTGAGTCCCGAGAAGCTAGCATACGGCTGAGAAAAGGCTTATGGGAAAGTTGCTCGTTTGTGCACGAGAGCGCAGCACACTTGAGGTTATCAGAGAAATATTTTTCTTTCCCACTCGTTATTCTGTGCTTGGTCATGGGCACAAACAAATATAGTGCTTGCCTACTAATTCTTAATGAATATCTAAGAAGTTGAATTCTTATTTAAATATATTAAATCTTATTTTGGTTTGAAATATATAAATTCACAGGTGATCTCATTGCCAATCGCGCATGAGAACTAAAGCTGAGGTATTTCATAATTTGCTTTCTAGAAATCACCTGACAAATCTGTTAAAGTATTGTAATATTTGTTTCAATAACATAGATTCTACAGAACATTAAGAATAATGATGTCTTCAGTTGGCGTTATTGTTGAGCATCCCCAAACGCACAAGTCACGCTACGCCATTGCTCATTACACCCCAAACAAAACATAAATCGCGGCTTATGGATATTGAAAATACTCGTTTGCATGAGTGACACCTCAAGAACAACATCAAAACATGTATCTGAGAAAAAATAAATAATATTACGACTGTGTTGTTAAGTTCACACTTTCTACTAAACTGATTTTAATAATCAGTTAATCTGATTGGCACGCCGAAAGCCCTTTTCAATTCATTTTACAATTAAGTAACAAAAAGGCATACCTGTTGAGTTGTCAAATCCCACTGTTGCTCCCGAAAACTGTTTCTGTCCACAGTGAATATTGGAACTAGGTGGTCAAATATTGGAGGAGGATCTGGTGAAATTTTAACCACCTTCAAATGCATTGTGGTAGTACCTTCTAGACCACGACACAGAGGCATTCATGAAACAAAGAAACAACAATAAATTTTACCTTCTCTCAATAATCTAAACACTAACAACAATGAAAGATGCAGTGTGCAGCTATTTTATTATTGCGTGGGTCGAATTAATGACATTTGTTTATATTACCCTAGACACGATAAACATTCCCATTGCAGCCGTTGTGTTCTTGATAACTTCTGAAAACATTCCAAGCCTTCTGAAGCAAATATTGACAGTTTTCAGTTTCGTTTCCAGAGTGTTCAGCACTTGCGGTGTTCTACGTTCATTCTTGAGCAAAAACTTTTCAGTACAATGCATATCGAAAAAGCAATTCAGCAAGGAAATGAAAAAGTTTGAGAAGTTTCCTAATGCGCGAGTTGGAAATAGGATTACGATTTCTCTAGAGGACTAGTGACCGTGCATAAGAGCGCATGGTGTAAGATAACAAAAGCCTAAGGATATTGAGGCACGCCTACAGAATTGTAGCAAATCATAATGTCAGTTGAAGCAATTGCATTGTATCGTTGTCGCAATGCTGCTGGGTCCGTGTTTTATCTTTAACCCTGCTGTGTGGCCGACATGTGGCTTCACAACATCGCCAGAATTGTTCTGGCTTTCGAAGTGTAGGGAGTTGGTTCGCGGAATGAGACATAAATCTTTCAACAATTATGTAATTACTCTTAAATGCATCATGACGTTAACTAGTGCAGGCGATAATTAATTGTGGCGAGCTCAACGCAACAGAATAAACACAAATAATAGAGAAAATAAAATAGTCAAGAGATTTGCACCATTTATCCTAAACGTGAGTTTCTACTTAAGAACTTAATGCTAAAATTACTAATGTTTAAATGTGAACTGAATAAAACTTTTATGTCGCATCTCAACATAGACCTAAATAAAGAATTAAATATGGGATTGGGACGCAAGTTTATTTGCCAATTAAGAGGTAATTAACACTTTACAATTTAAAACTACTTTTCAAAGTCTCTTCACATATTGTAAGGTTTCTTGTAGAACTACGACAGAACACACTTAATTGAACCTCGTAGTGAAGTCATTACAAATCGCAGAACACCTTGAAATTATATAAACTTGTAAGAGATGCACACATGCATGCATGTCAATTAGGGACGTGTATATTATTTTTTTTACCCTAATAGCGTGGAAGGATTCGTATTTTCTAGAGGGAATGAAATCATAGGCGGCGAATATAGCCGTCAAATTTCCAGTAATGAATGACAGTCTACAAACAGACTTGTGAAGCTCATGAGGAGCACAGTTTCAGTGTAATTCGTAATTGGTGTAACAGTACAATGTTATTTATTAATTTAGTTTATTTATTTAACGTCAAATAGTTCAAAACTTTTTTACATTTGTTGCGTACACAATTTGACGCAACGCGTCTCTAAACCCCTTTCGGGGCGTTGAGCGCTCTGCGCTTTGGAGTAATTCTTCATTAACCACTGCGCTTTCAGGAGTAATCCTTAATCCATTCATTACATGAATGTCACGTCACGTCGTAGGTTTTTTAAATTTCCCCCCCCTTTTTTTCTAAGAAGACCGCCAGGTAGCTTCTCCGCGCACGCGCCTCTCTCTTGCGCGCCCCTGCGTCACTCCCCAGCGGCCAGAATTGGGAAGGAATTAGGATTGAGGTAGGGTTTAAGACACTTCACAGGGGTTGGACTAGCCCTTGTGAAGCAGTCAAACTTGTTTTGCTGGAACAAATTTCACATGAGATCGACGGGAATCGAACCCGGACCTCCTCGGTGAAAGGCAAGCGACTTCGCTCTGAGCCACCAGATGACCCTAACTTTGTGTCTTGGGGAGAAGTGTATTCTGTGCACGTTTTCTTAAATTCTGGGATCCCTGCACTAACTCGCATACAAGCTGAATTCTGAATACACATGGAAATGAGCGCGTTTCGCAAGAATTGGTCAGAAAACATTCCCTTCGGTGATAATAACCCTATTTGCAAAGGCTATAGATTCACGATATTATCTCCTTTCGTGCCATTTGTGAAGGAATGGACTTCATGCCGGGAAGAACTTAGAGAACGATCGTTTAAACAATAATCCCCACTGAACTCTAGAAGATGGGCACAGAAAGTGAAGTTACATTTATGCAAAATGAAGCAAAACAAGGGGCCATCTCAGCTCAAAGGATCAGGGACTGTGGTCGAAAAACCAGATCGAGATGGGAGTCATTGACTCAGAGCATCAACTGATGCCACCGCAGTGCATCTGACCGGGAGGTCCTGGGGTTCGAGTCCTGACGGTGGCAGGATTTTCGGCACTAGCCAGATAGCTAGGTCAAGTTCTGTTGCTGTCTGGAGGAGAATTCTAGCAGTCGGCTGCTCTGATTGATAGTTTTCCGTCAATACCAGGCGAATGGCGGAGCAATAAACTACCAAACGGGTTACGGACTGCGGACGATCTTTCCTTCCCATTCCTTGTCCTACCCTCACCCCTTACACACACTTACGCTTACCACGACACTACCACCACACATGCCGGGAGACAGGTCGGAGGCTAAGAACTTGTCCTGATTGGGGCGGTGCCCAGCTGGTCAACTGGTGGGAGATACATGGTTGCGAGGAAACCCCACTAGCCGACGGTAAGTCGACGCCGGTTATCGTCATTCAGTGGGGCAAGATTACAGCCACCGCCCGAGCAAAAACATGCACTATATTTAAGGGATTAATGACCTTAGCCGTTGACGCGCCGGAATTACTAGTAAGCAATCAATCTCGGAATCTGAGGTACAATACTTGTTATAGATTGTTTAGAATTAGTCCAAATAGTAATTAATACATTAAATATCATTGTTAAAATTAATGTTGCTTTTTTTTTATGCTCGTTATAGTCTCTAATTGCACTGAAAGAGTTATGCAGCAGAAAATATTTTAATTGGCACCAAAATTTGTGTACCGAATTTAATAGATTAATGTCATCTGACAAAGAGTTGTAAAAAAAGAACGCTTATAAACTATGTGCGCCCATATACAAAAATGTTCTCAATTTTCCTGCAAGCTATGCACGATTTTGAAATCGCATCTATTTATCGCGGCGTCGTGATACACAAAACTGTCCGCAAAATGTCCGCATACAATTATTGTATGTGATTTTTACTTTCCCGCTACCGCTTAGGCAGTCGACAGAAAGTTATGTAATGCTGCAGGAAAAAGTGACGATTTTTCGGCAGAAAAAATTATTATTGCCGGCCCTCGTAAAGAAAAGGTGGATAAACCCAGTTGCTAAATATAGAAAAAAATCCTCTAACACGAGGTGTAGCCAAAGTCCATGTTACCGAAAAATAGATTGACGGCAAAACGTCCGTCTGTCTGTGAAAACCACCAGCGCCTACACCATAGTCGTTTTTTTCCAAAATGGATATTTCCCCGTCGATCTGACTCGCTTTGCGATTTTGAAAACCATTCTTTAAAATTTGGGGGTACTTTACATGAAGCCACGGGAAATTTTCAAACTTTTCTCAAAAATGGCTCCAAATTTTTCTTTACATTAAAAAAAAGTAAATTATACTTATAAAGATAGCATAGGTACATTTTTCACTGTTAAATCTGAATTTTCGAAAATTTCAAAAATTTGAATTTTTTTGGCAACTTCCTACAACTATAAAATTGAAGATTTTTCCTTCAAATAAAATATTTTCTCCATAGTTAGTTCTTTCATTAAGGTCATGTACATTTTTTGAAACATTGAGTAGTTTTCGCGCAATACTGCATGTAATATGTGCAATATTAATTAATAACCAAAACCAAATTATCTCAAAAAACGGCTCCAAATTATCTCCAAAAATTACTCCAAAAAACGGCTAAATTTCGTAGATAGTGCTAAATGTATTCTATAAGATGACATGCGCGCCACATTGCTCTATTCTTTTGTTGTTTTTTTTTTCAAAAATTACAAAAATGTAATGTTTGACTTGTTTCTCACGTCGTTATTATTTACGTGGGAGGTGATTAGTTTCGATTATTGCATTTATGAGTACATGTGCTTCAAATGGTGCCGTATGATGATTCTCGAAAACTGAAAAGTTTTCTGTGAAAATGAGCTCGAAATTCCTCATTTTCAGATACGCTCAAACGCCATTTTCTCAAAAACGGATCCAAATTTTTTCTTCAACCTTTTCGTGCGGATAGTGCAAAATACATTGTAAAAGATGATATAATAGTACATTATGAAACGATGATGTAATGATGGGTATTAATACTCGAGTGTGATATTACGATACGAGCAAAGAACGAGCGAGTATCGTAAACTTCACACGAGTGTATCAATACCCATTACATCAAGTTTCATACGGTACTTTTTCTACGAATTTTATAAGTTAAACTTTTACAATGAATAATTTCGTGGCAGCTGATTCAGCCAAGGCCATCTAGCGGACAGCTACCTAAATCTACCCTCGCATGCTGCCGCAGATGGCTATGGTTACCTGTCCACCTGCTACGGAGTACTGCGCTAGTCAAATAGGATCAAAGTGAAATTACGATCCATTTTAAATAATATACCATGAATAAAATACTAATAATAAAAGAAATGAAAACTATTGAGCATAATATAATATCAAATACAATTTTAATGTACACAATCGAACGAAACATTTGCTAAAACATTCTCAATGATTAATTGTCAATACTTGGTTTGTGAACTTCACTGTGATTGGTCACGAACCTGTATCATAATGAAAACTGCATCGAAATGACTATCATTATGCAACAGGTTGCAGCCATCAATGACAACTTTATACAATGGGAGTAGAAAAAAGCCATTTTGCTGAATTCCTTGGTTTTGTCAAAAACTACTCAAGAGTAACTTTACTTTCTCGCCTACAGAAGGTACTTCTTAAGGAGAGAAAATTATGCAATGCTGCGGGAAAAGCGGAGAATTTTCGGCAGAAAAACATTTAATGCCGGGCTCTGGTAACGAAAAAATAAATAAATCCAGTTGCTAAATTGAGAAAAAAATTCTCTAACACGCGGTGTACCCAGAATCCATTTCGTGGTTCCTTTGATGCCAAATAATCGATTGGCGGCAAAACGTCCGTATGTCGGTCAGTCAACAACGCTAGCGGCTAAACTGTTCCGGCGATTTTCTCCAAAACTAATATTCCCCAATCGATCTGGCTAATGTCGCGGCCCCTTGAATTTAAAACTGATATTTTAATTTCGGGAGGAACTTAAAATGAAGCCCCTGGGACATTTTCACAAAATTACTACATCCTTTTTTTATTAAATTTTGTTGTTGGATGATGTGAAGGACGTTTAAGAGTGCAGGTCTCATTTTCGTTGAAATATCGGATTTTTCGAAAATTTTAAAAATTAAAAAAATTTCGCCGCCTTCCTACAACTACAATGTTGACGATACACTTTTTTTCTTATTGAAATGTGTTCATCAAAAGGAGATCTTCAAATAAGGCCGTGTTGAATTTTTCGAAAATATGAGTAGATTTTTTAGTAATATGGCGTCAAACTTGGTCGCCCGCTCCAAATATCCTGCGCGTCGTGTATGTAATGTGAGAGGTGATTCCAAGCAGTTGGATGCTACGTAAAATTAGCATTTGTGTATTATTTCACACTTCTTCGTTTGTTTCTTACATTCAGCTTTTGTTATACTTTTCAAATTCTTTCACGAATTCTTTAAAAACTATTTGAAACAAAAATTGCTAGCCTTCAGAGAATATCAGACTGGAATGCAACAATGGCATTCCGCGTCGCGACTCGGCAGCTGAATTTCAGTGAATTACGTGATTTTTGTGACATGATTTAGCTGTATGAAAAAGTTATAATTGTCAAATTTGTGATGATATTTGCTTGAAAATATTTAGTTTTCGCACCAAATGTTTTACAATTTGTAATCAGTTTTACAAAAAATGACTGGAATGTGTAAATTAGGAGAGAAGTTGTGATATAAATAGTATTACACAACCATTACTACAGGCGAGAAAGTAAGTGAGTTTCTAATATGCCTTTAATATGCGCATTTCCGGCAATTTGTTTCCATTACTGCATTTGTGAGTGGAGGTGCTTCAACGGACTTTCAATAAAGTTTTTCGAAAACTCAAAAGATTTCTGAGAAAAGAGCCTCAAATTTCGCAGTTACAGTACAGCGTTAACAATATTTTCTTAAATACATACATGTGTACTCTGTTTGCTTACCAGTAAAATTAGTGGACATTAGATGCGAAAATACAAACATTAAAGCATTACCGCTTTGGTCTGTATAGTTTCTTTCCGGAAAACACAAGACATATTATCAACATTTTACTGAAATATATGAAAGTAATTATTTAAATGTGACAAATGATTTGGATGGGGGATGTTTCTAGATTTATTTTTATTATTGCTCGAAATTAAGTTATTCGGGGAACAGTATTTCTTTTTCTTTATAATATGAACATTCTATAGATCTTAGGTCAGCTCTGTGTGCTCCATTGCAATTTTTACAAATTCGTGGTAGGTTCTTCTGAGAGCAGTAGGGAAATTCACTATTCCTGGAAATTGTTAGATTGTTAAGTCATTCCAATTTAAGAAAAATCGCTAGTAACAAAAACAAGATTTAGGACGTCATATTTGTGTAAAACATACGAAAACTACTAACATTTTCGAAACGTTGTACCTGACCTTACTTCAAGACAACAGTTTTATTCAGAAAAAAATCTTATCTTGGTTATTATAGATGTAGGATGACGCCGAACATATTGTGAACTTTTGCAATTTTCGAAAATTCAGAGATTTTAACGAAAATGAGCCCTGTGACATGTTTTAAGCGGCCTTTATGCTATCCGAGGACAAAGTTTAATAAAAATATTGGAGCCATTTTGGAATAGAAAATGAATGTTTTGGACTCCATGTAAAGTACCATCCAAGAATCAAAATATCCGTTTTAAACACGCAGGCCTCAAGTTCGTTCAGGTCGACCAAGGATATCAGTTTTTGAGCAAATCGTTCAAACAGTTTAGCCGCTTGAGTTCACCACAAACGGACGAACGGATTTTTGTAGTCGGTCGATTTTTCGGTGTCAAGGACACAAAACGTTGATTCGTACTACACAATTTTCTATATGCTATATCAAATAACATACACTTCCCACTTACAGTCGTGGTAACCAAGTAATTCCTAGGCATTCTAGGATCCCCTGGGTTCCCTAGACTTCCCCACAGGACCAAGACGTTCCTTTTCTGCATTTACTACCAGCAATGCTAAATTGCTCCATCATAGTTTACAATTTGTGTGTAGAGCTTAATAGAGCTTCTAATTAACGAGATAGTAGATCGCCTTGAGACGTGATCCCAACGACTTGAGGGCTCTGACAGTGGACCTTGGCATAGCCCCTGAGGTTCCAACCACCACTGGCACGATTCTGGCGTTGGGCACTCAATGAAGTTGGACTGCCAGGGGAATGACTGGTGGTATTTTACCACCTTTTCCTCTCCTGCTTTTAGAAGGCTAAACCCATCCTCGTGGCGGACAGTCAAATCGACCACGTGCACCCCTTCCCGGCTTTTTATTACCAGGTCAGGTTTGAGTCTAACCCCTTCGGCAACAGTGAAAAAGGTTTCCGTGGACAACACAGTCTCCGATTTCTGGAACATCTTCCCCTCTATAGGGGAAGAGGGAGTAATTTACTACATACAGAAACAAGATTTATCCACTTTTTCGTTACCAAGGTCCGACAATACTAGTTTTGTGTCGAAAAATCGCTGATTTCCGCCGTAGTATTACAATACTTTTACTTACTTACTACGTAAATGTAATAAGGCGAGACTGTAAAATGTTGCAAACCCTGAATGGTTAGCTGCAAATATTAATTATTTATGGAAAAGTGTATCGTGGCGTATTTTTTTGAGAAATCATACCTATTACAGTAGACATTCCACAGGAATTCAAATCATGTAGAATCTGTTGTAGGATTAAAGGTAACCTTAACTTCTCATTGGATGTATTTTCATCGGATAAAAATCCAGATTCTTGTTCCATCATCATCTGTCGAAATAAAAAAACATATTAGAATAAAGACAGTATGTGTGACATGTCATTGTACCAAAGATCAAAGAAGGATCATTTAACAAGCATCTGTATACTTGCTCACTTAAAAATCATTGGTACATTTATAAATATTCCAAACAAAAACAATGTAATTGGTCAGGGACAAGGTGTGGGCACGGCGCTGCGTAAAGCCCAACAAATATAAATTGCGATTTTTCTAACTTTGCCCCTCAAGGCCACTGAAATCCCATCTTCGTGATGGAATAGGTCAGGGTATTTCGCACCTTTCTCAGTCGTTCCGCTAGATTTCGCATGATCGTGAGTAGTGCTTGCGATCATGCGACATCTACCGGCAAAACCGAGAAAGACGCAAAATGCCGTGTGATATTCCATCGCGAAGATGGGCTTTGAGTGGCCTTCAGGGGCAAAGTTAGAGAAATCGCAGTATAAGTGCATGGCGTAGCGCCGCCATGTGAACGGCGATTGTTGGTAGTGCAACGGTAGCAGCGGCGAAGAGGCAAAGGGACGTCGCGATGAACTGTGGTTAACGAGGGTGTAGTGAGATGTGGACGTGAAACGTGGGAGTTATGGAGGGTCACAACGAAGTGAGTGCTAGAAAGATGTTGACACGATCATTCGAGAGAATGTCCAGAGATTGAGCCAGCTCACACCTCAGATAAAAGGTTTGGAGGCAACCACGAAATCTGTGAGGAGACTGTGTGAAAAGCGTCGGCAGCTAATTGGACAGCTTAGCTTCAACGACTTATGCGAGCAATGGGAGAACCTTTTAAGGCATGGCACATGGCCGCCACGGTGGCAAGTCAACCTCATGTGAAGCGTGGATGGCGTTGGCCATGTACGGGCGTCATTATTGGCCGAAAATGCCGAGGTAAATTCCTCCAAACACAGCGTGAGGTCGCTGAAATGTGTCCGATTAGATGCTAATCCGTTTAATAAATTATTTTATTCGAGATCGTCTGCTAAGTGACGCAAACTTACACAGTATTCGTAGATGAAGGTGCAACTTTTTTCAACGCCAGCCTGAAAACTTGAATACAACAATTAAAAAAGAAAATATGTACCAAACCCCAACTAAAAACTATGCAGTACAGTCCCGTGATCATCGATAAAACTTGTATATCACATGGACAAATTGTCATAAAACTGAAGTCTTGGATAAACTATTGTACATCACACGGAAAAGTGACTTTCCATGACCTGAGGCCCGTTTCACAGAAGTTACAAGTCCACAAGTTACAAGTAAATTCACTGTTAACTTGTGAGAATCGCGGCAATCGAGTTTCACAATCATACTAGTATTCACTAATAGTTACAAGTGAATGTTCCGTAGTTCGTATTGCGGTGGTGTGCGGCGAGTTAGATCGCGTGCCTCACCGTCAGCACACGGCGGCAACTTGGAGAGCAGCGGACCATGATAAGACCGGGCAAACGAAGAGAAGGCAGCCGGTCAGCGAAGCCCCGGAGTGGAAGCGAGGCTACGCCGCCGGGATGAATAAAAGCGGGCCCCACCGCCGAGTTGGCAGACAGTTTTCTAGTGGAGTTCCTGGTGTGAGATTGTGTGATTAGCGGCAAAGTGATATTTTGGACCCGGCAATAGTGAATTGGACTTTCGTACGGATTACTGGTGATACGGCTTGATTTTGGGTACACCTTCTGGAAAACGGTAACCTGGCTGATGTTTATGGATTAATTCTTTGGTTACCGGATTTGTTAACTTGCGCTGATACCTAATTTGTTAAATAAAAACTATGTTGACAAAATTTTCTGTGCTTTCCTGGACATAACAGTTCACAAGTAAAATTCCACAAGAAACAAGCGTTTCTGTTTCTCAGAACCTACTAGTAGTCTAATACAATTGTAAATGAGCAGTATTATGTTACAAGCCTACAGATACGTGTAGGGTTGAATGATTTACGATTACAAGTAACGGTATTAGGTTTGTACGTCCATAGGTATTTAGAATTAGGAAATAGACGTTTTATCATATTAGTGATACCAGTGAATTTATATTAGGTAATGTTAAGTGCCTTATGTTCTCGAATTTTCTCCAAAACGTACATTTTGTTACCTCTGGCCATTGCAAAGAAATGTAAGAATATAATAGAAACGTAAGAATAATATGTAAGAAGTAAGTAGAAAGAAAGTTCAAGAGAAATCGCTGGAAAATGGAGTAATTTTAAAATGAATGAAGGAAATGTATTATCTGTAAAGAGAAGTTTGAAACTGAAGGAAAAGAAAGGGCGGAAAGTAAAAGGCAATAGAAATGATAGTAAAAATAAAGGCTAAAACAAAAACACCAGAGACAACAAAACATACGCACGCAAACCGAAAGACAAAGACGCGAGACAGACACAAAATACAAGGCAGACAGTCGACTCCATTCCAAGGAACGCGAAAACGGGCATTTTATTTCAAATAATAATTAATAATGGGTCATTCCATGCAAAATTTCAGGTTTTCTGACAGTGAGTCTCAGATTTTTTTCATATTTTATTACATTAATCTACTAATGACGAACAGTTAAAAGACAATTTATAGAATTAATATCTTTAGCAGTTTAGCAACAATTACGGGTTAAACATGGACGATGACACAATATACTCAGTAATGAAAATAATTATGACGTTCATAAAATGAAACTTTAAAAAACGGGCACACTATTTTGAAGATAAATGATCATATTTTAAGCAGTTCATAATATATTAAGGATTGAGGTATTTGTTTATAATAAAAAATGCTAATAAATTAAACAAATACATTTTTCTTCAAAAGTGATATTTTCTTTTCTTTCATATTTTACACACTGCAAGAAGAACCAATAAACAACCATTCTGCAAACTGTCGCGATGGAATCTTAAAAAATGCGTAAGTTATTAAATAAAAGTATACACTCATTTAGCTCTTAAGGTTGAAAGTCGCGTGCCCTTGCCCAGCGAGGGGTGAAGCAAGGTTGTAGCCAGGCACCGCCAAGTTCATTCCCTGGGGATATCCACCGATGCCTTCGAAGGGATCCTGACACCAGTTTACAGGCTTAGTTTTCGCGTGTTACTGTTCAGTGATACATCGTGATAGAAAATGCCAAAGATTGTGAATACGTTTAACAGGCTTTGGTACTGAATCCATTCGGACTGGAGAAGCACAAAAGTCGGGTGGGTAACAGAGGCGATTCGGAAGAAAATAACAAATTTAGTGGTAAGAGAAGCAATATGCGATCTGTGTCGTCACAAAATATCCAAAATGCCCAATGCAGATATTGGTGACTCAACTGAAACAGACGGTGAAGTGAAAACGTCAAGTGAAGAGGCGTACGTAGCCCCAGGAGTTGCAGAGGAAGCCACTATCAGTAATGTAAACATTTTGAATCCTCTGGGTCAATCACCATTGTCACTGCGAAAACAAACCCGAGAGAAATCGTACGCAAGGAGAAAGGTGAGTGCCGTAAATAAAGCAGTTTCTGAATTGTTTCATGTGAGTACAGAAAGCAATGAAGGAGAAGAAACGTTGACACAATTAAAAAAAAAATTCAAATGTGAAAACAGTCAATCAGAAATATATGCTTTTAACGTGTTTACCAAAAGGTTTGAGTAAACAAAAAATTATGGTCGAATTTGGCGTATCTCTTCATTTAGCTCGTACGGCAAAATTAACACCTCGAGTAGTAGTTTTGCGAAATCCAACATCGCGCCGCGGAGGTAAAAAGTAACGCCGAGTGCTGACGAAGAGGGCTGGGCGCGGCGGCTCTAGCAGCTGAGATGAGTTCGTTTACGGAGCGCCGGTAAGATACTTCTATTCCTAACTTTAAAACCATTCAAGATTCCATGATGAAATTTACAGAGTAGCTTGAAAGCAGTTTCAGCAATTTTTCTTCCAAAATTCAAGAATTTAAAAATATTACATTTCCATTTATTGCATTTTTTAGATTTTTTTACTTCCTAATTGTTAAAGACTCACGGTAAAAAAATTAACAATTACAATAATTACTGGTACGAGTAACTTGTAACCTTTGTGAAATGGGCCCCTGGTGAGATTCATAGACTCGACCTATCGTTCTCGTCCGGGAACTCTCCCGTCTAGTCATGGAAACATCCGCTTTCTTGCCTTGGAATGTAAATTATTATTATTATTATTATTATTATTGTTATTATTATTATTAGCTAGTCAGACACCACCAGAGCATTTACGTTAGTAATTTTCAGAACCACAGTTAAAGGTTAACCTGCATTTTACTTGAACCATTTCCCTTGGTGCACTGAAAGAAATGTTGTAGAAGAATGTACTAAATATGTTTAGTAAACGATTGTATAGTAAATACAATTATTCGTGTAGTAAGTTTCACTAAACATGATTTAGTTTTGCTTAGTAAATCAATTCATAATCGTGGCACTATTCTTGTTTCGTAGATAAAATCATTTGGTGAGATCTACGTTTCATGTCGTCACACTTCCTAAACTCTGTTTAGTAAGCACTGTTCACTAAATACTGTTTAGTAAGAGCGCGTTCTCAGCAACCTGACAAATTCGAATGGTTATAGAACACGTCTGATGTGTGAGAATTCATCGCTGTCCTATTATACGCTATATAAATGGCGTGCTGAGTATTTTATTGGTTTTTAATAATTATGTTATATTCTCTAAACTAATGGTAGAAATGCCGTCGATAGCGTAAAGCCGGCAGCGTACGTCCGTAACTGTTCTGTTTGGCTACGGTCTGTCAGATAATCGAGGTTAAGGAGGTTTGAGTACACGGTGCCGTAGGATGGGTGACCGCTGCGGAAACCCAGTTGCTACCTGCTTGGAGAGACAGAAAGAAAGTATTCCCTTTCACATTTCGTTATTTTTACTGCACTGTTTAGTAAATATTACTCAATATATTAGTCAACGCACCGAATCGTTTAATTTTCTCCTCTAGATGTCATTCGTCACAGGGTACGACATTTTAGTGAGCATCACTATAAGTGCATTACTGTGTTTAACTAAACAGCAGTTTTGTACACTTGACTAAGCACTTTATTCTACGAAAATATACTATACCGTTTAGTTCAGTGGTTGCCAACTCAATGCTCTGTGACGTCACTAAAACTGCTCTCTCGCTCCAAACCCTTCCGCCGAGCAATGGCAGAGCTCGACGCGGCAGCAAGCGCATTGTTCCAATTATGGTACGGCGGTGGGGGAAAAAGGTTCGCTTGGAAAATCGATAATTATATTTTTAACTGGTAATTATTATTTAAAATGTGTATGGTTCAATACCAATCTGAAGTACTATATAATAGTACATACATTACATAACTCAAAACAATATTCGACTGTTTATCATCACCAGTACTGTAATTCCTCTTCCATTGTTCTATTAGATAACATTATTATAATTACTTTTCTTATCCCATGATTGCGAACAATGTCAAATCTCAGAATTAATTTTAATCTCGCTGATTTCTCTGGGTCGCAAAGCTACGTAATGCATCTGTAGGCTGGAATTTTTAACACACTGCAGTTCTTTCGAACACACTAAACACTTCGCCATTGTTCCAGTATCTACAAAAGGAAACCTTTCTTCCTAAACAGAAAGAAAATTAACGGGTGTAGATGTCTTCCCACTTATGTTGCCTGAAATACCGGCAAAGGGCCACTGACAAGGTTTTCGACTGCCGTCCGCCGTCTCCCCCTCCTTCCCTCCTCCTTTTGCTCGGCCTCCTCCGAGCGCCTTATCTCGGAGAGCAAAGTTTCTCCGACGTCATCCTTGTCCAGTTGGCAATCGCTGGTTTAGTTGAATCTATTATGTGATTAATTGTATGAATTAAACATTTCTCTACGTTTGGCTTTGCTGCAAAAAGCGCTTTTTGTACTGTGTTTTTGCAATTACTGTAAAGGTAACTCAAAACAGCTTTTGTTCTGAAAATTGAAAAATTCGAGCACATTTTTACGGAAAAATACTAATAGGGCCCAACTGACGAATTACTATGCGCTTCCGAGTAGAAACAAGGCTCCGGCCTTCGGCATCTACGATTTATATAAAACAACCAGTGCCAGCCAATGCCAGTGAAATTGAAACTATACATTGTAAAGATGTAATTGGTCTTAATACTAATTTACAAATGAAATATGGTCTTACAGTAATACATTTCGATATTAGAAATTTAAATAGAAATTATAATGATTTAATTTTAAATATTCATTCTTTAGAATTGAAACCTGACGTCAAAATCCCTGTATACTGAAACTTTTAAAATACCATGTCCAAACTATTTGCAAACAATTAACTATGAAATGTTTCGTGTTAATAGCTGCTTAAATAGAAATGAAGTTTGTCTATACATAAAAACAAACTTGACTTACACAAATCAAGAAATTAGCATTGGTAAAATGACGAGCATTCATACAAGCAATGTAACCAGTGTGGGAAATTCATATAACTTATATTTACAGATCTCATAGTGTTGTTGTTTCCAAATTTATAGATTTACATCAGTATATTCACAGTAAAGCTGAGTAACCGAGTACATTTTGTAACCGAGTACATAAACGAAGATATATCTAAAGAAAATACCTATACTAATGAATATTTGAGTAATTTTCTCGAATATGATTTTCGATCATATTTAAATATACCACCTAGAGTGGATGGTAAATCTGTCGTTTATATTTACCATATTCTTGGTAAGACAACTTCTAATTCAAATGTCAGTTAATTTGTTTGTGACTTGAACTTCACAGATCACTACGAAACATTGATCCAATTAATTTGTTCAAATCTACACAAAACTGATCATTCTGACCGAAGAGTTAAATATAAAATCAATAACAATCGCTCGGTGGATGAAGTTAATAAATTGGATAGGAATCATGGTGTAAGAAAAAAGATGAAGCATTGCGCAGATGCGGGCCACGCCCCCTCTATGAGTGACGTCATTGTGGAGATTTCGAAGCCCGCGAAAGCCATGTCGGCTACGGAAGGCCTAGTGATTTGAAGTACTACGGCGTCAATGAAGGCTAATATCAGTGATTTCTGAGTCAACAAAGTAATTTAAAAAACAAAATATGACGCAAATATTACATATTAGGGAGAGGTTATTTTTTGCGTAACAAATACACAACATAATTCGCGGATACCAGCCAATACGAGACACACGTGATACTTTATGCTGTAATTTTGAATTGTTATAGAGATCTGTTTTCAATTAGTTTTGAATAATGTAATATTCAAATGATAAATAAAGTTCTGGAAACTCGTGTAGTCACTGGATTTCACACTGCAGAGTTAATCAACGGTCCTACAAAGTCCAATATGGTTATAGGCATATTTAAAGATTTGCTAAGATACTTTCGTCCATGCTTTTTTTGTCAGAAAGACATTTTTTAGGATGTGAATTCTCTGAGAGGAACAAAAGTTAATGAATAAAATACTAGTAATTAAATTGCTTTTATTATACATTAGTGAACTATCTTAATTTTATTTGCTTTTTTCCTAGAGTTCTCTAACTCTTACATAAATCATTGTTCTTGCTAATGCAATATTTGAATTAATGCAAGTTGTGAATAATAATCTTTATTTTATAAAAAAAATATAGTATTAAAATGAAGTAAATTTCTGGGAAACCATGTCATGTAGACATTGGATTTAACAAGATAAAATTGAATGAATGTTCTACAAAGTCCAATATGGTTTACATATTAATTATTAATAATTAAGAAAAACAAGCACATCATTTCTGGGGAAATTTTATTATTTAACACTTCTGTTAATCAGGATTTGCTAAAATACTTTTGTGCATGGGGTTTTTGCTGAGGAACATTTTTAGGATGTTAATTATTAGAGGACCAAATTTTAATAAACTACTAACAATTAAATTACATTTTTTATTTTAAATTAATGGACGTTCTCAATTTTATTTGATTTTCCTTCTTGCATTATTAAAACTTATTTTTTATTGAGTTTTCTTAGACTTATAAAAACCCTTATTCTTGCTAATGCTAAAGTAATGCTTATATCAATGGGACCCCATTTTAAGTTTTTGACACCAATTCATTAAATAAAAATGTATCTGTTGACAGAGAATCCCCATGCACATCATTAAATACTTTCTCCATGCACTGTGCAAATAAAATAAGTTCTTTGCTTAGGTATTTTAATATTCCATTGGCAATGAATTGCAACCAGTCAGATCCACAGGCTTCTATAGGTAATTTGGAAGTGTCTTTTCCCAAATTATGATGTTTGTCAGTAAATCGGAACACTATATAACCTGCCAGATACAACAATCCCTCATGATTGATGGATTCTGACATGTTTTCAGTGGTGTATGGCTTGTCAATATCTTGACATACATTTGGTCCATCATCTTCAACACTCAGGTCAACAAATTCATATGGAATTGGCTCTTCTTTACTGCCATTATCAATAACAAAATCTCTAAAACATGTCATAGTTTAGGATAGACACTCTTCATTTCCTGCTTCCAGAGCATTTACTAAGTCTTTATCCAGATGCTCTTCAGTGCTTTTACCTTCATTAAAAAAACTTGCTTATTTTTTTCCTAGGATATACCATTTCAATCTGTGCCTAAAATCCAAAGCAGTTGGATGGTCATTTGCACCACCAATATCTCGAATGTAAGAAAAGAAGTTTTCTAAAATATCTTGGCTGAGACGATTAGTTAAAATAAACTCTACTCTATATTTATTTTCCATGTCTTTAAAAAGATATTCTAATGATCTGTTTCAAAGTAACATGCCCTTCTAAAATTGTATGAGACCTTTATGAGATCCCACCCTTACATTTACAATTATTTGATTGACATTTTCTAATAAAGCTGCTTGTTTTCCCAAATCTATTCCAAAACCATTGGAGCCAGGGCGATTTCCAAATGTATTTTTCGAATTAAACAGGTGAAACCAATCATTAATTGGACAGTGTAATGCATCAACTGGCTATGCGACATCATACAATTGATTGATTAATTAAGGTTTAGAGGGCGCTTAAACTGCCAAGGTCATTGACGCCCATGTCGAAGTATTTTAAAAAAGGGAATAGGTTCAGTATGTGTTACAAATGGAGCCTACC
Source organism: Acheta domesticus (assembly GCA_031308135.1). NCBI lineage: Eukaryota > Metazoa > Arthropoda > Insecta > Orthoptera > Gryllidae > Acheta > Acheta domesticus. The sequence goes on along the minus strand of JAHLJT010008446.1, from coordinate 149,214,133 downwards.
CCCTAATTAAAATTATATACATAAAGAGAGACTTGAATTCTACATCGAGTATTCAAGTAGTATGACAGAAAGAATATATAACACGTAAAATGCATAGTAGAACTAAAAGTTGGCTGTAAAGGGGCCAAAAATAAAACAACAAAAAAGTAAAACACAATTCATTTCTCTCAAATAAGATTATATATTCCGCTTTCCCTCAAGAAGCAAAAAAGTTTTGAGAGCGCGGAATCGTCATCCCCGAGCACCTCCCTTAGCGAGTTGCCCAGGCCATGTCTTCGTCGGTTGCCAAAATATTTCCTGCAGTTCAGGAAGACGTGTTCCACAGACAGAACCGTCCCGCATGAGTCACATACGGGAGGAGTTTCTCATCGGAGGAGGAAACCGTGAGAAAAATGGCAGTGTCCAATTCGAAGACGGGTTAAAATGACTTCCTCACGCCTAGAGGAGCGAGATGAGGAACGCCAGGGAATTACAGAATTCTTTATCCCACTTAGTTTAAAATTGGTATTGTGCCACTCTGTTTGCCACGCTCTAAACAAAGATCGTTTCAAGTAAGCCTTAACATCGGACAATGGCACAGCAGGAACGTCGATACGAGTATTACGAGTAGCAGACTTCGCCGCCAGGTCGGCCAGCTCATTCCCTGTGATTCCCACATGGCCTGGAACCAAACTAAGAACCAGGTCATAGTTGCGGGACATGAGACTATGAATCAGGTTTTGAACTGATTTTGTCAGGTAGTCTGACGAAGGTCGGGAGACAGCCTGAAGAGAACTGAGAGAATCAGAACAGAGAACTACTCGCTGCAACGTCGTTGACCTCGATGTACTTTAGAGCTTTGAGTATTGCATACATTTCAGCAGTGAATGTACTGCACTGTGAATGAAGACGATATGATTTGGTGGCCCAGATGCAATGAAAACTACACGCCACTGCGTCATTGTGCGATGACCCGTCCGTGTACAAGAATAGATGATCCGCATAGGCTTCCCTCATATCCGGAAAGTACTTCTGGTAAACCAGAGGACTAGTATTTTGTTTGGAAAGATTGGAGAGTCTGAGGTCAATATTGGGGAGGAGTTTCCAAGGGGGAATCAGGTCATTTGGGGGTTTCACAGGAGTGGGAAGATCGACATTAAGTCCCCACAAAAGATTTCGCAATCGAATGCCTGGGGGCTGGGGTAGCGATGTTCGGAGAATATAAGAAGATTCATATATTGGGCGAGTGATTATTCGGCGACAAGGATGATTTAAAGAGTCCTGACACTTTAGCACCATAAGACGCTAATAGAATATATTTTTAAGGATGGCTCCCCAGCGTCAGCTAGAATGCACTCGATTCGGCTGGTGCGATACGCGACTGTTGAGAGGCGAATACCTGCGTGGTGTATGCTGTTGATGGGTCTAAGGTTGGAAGGAGCTGCAGAACCATACACTTCACTACCGTAATCCAATGCTGAGCGAATGAGTGCTCTGTATAACCGCAGTAGGGTAATGCGGTCTGCTCCCCATGAAGTGCCACTAAGCATTCCAAGAAGATTGAAGGGAGAGACGCATCTGGTTTGCAATGTGCGGATATGAGAGCGCCACGTGAGGGACTTGTCAAAAGTCAGCCCCAGAAACCTGGCAGAGTCAGTGAATGGACGCTGATTTCCTCCCAAGTACAGGATTGGATCGCTATGCAAGTGGTATAGTCTGCAGAAGTGCACTCCAGTGCATTTAGTAGGTGAGAACTTTAAACCTGTCGACATGCTCCATTCATGTAGCTTGTTGAGCACCAGTTGGAGTTGCCTCTGGATCACATTTATGCTGCTGGATGAACAAAAAATGGCAAAATCATCTACAAACATACATCTACAAAGCGATGCCTTCACAGGTTCCCTCACAACCGACGCTATACTATTTATGGCTATGGCAAACAGAGTGACACTTAGCACCGAGCCTTGGGGGATGCCGTTTTCAAGGGGGTGACTGATAGTTTGTCACCAATGCGAACTCTGAAAGATCTGTCCGATAAGAAATTTTGGAGGAATAAGGGGAGCTTCCCCCTGAATCCCCACGAGTGCAAGGTTCGCAGAATGCCATACCTCCAAGCGGTGTCATACGCCTTTTCTATATCGAATTGTACGACGACAAGGTGTTGTCTCAGAACGAACGAGATTGAAATTTCCGTTGCCAAAGCGACGAGATGGTCAAGGGTTGACCGGTGTTTCCTGAAATCGCACTGAATTGTTGCGAGTAGGTTTCTGCACTCCAAGGTCCAGACCAAGCGCTGGTTTACCATCCGTTCCAGCACTTTGCAAACGCAGCAGGTGAGAGCGAAGAGGTCGGTAGCTCGATGACAGCGACCGATCCTTTCCCTCCTTCAGAGCTGGGATAACTATGGCTTCTCGCCATACAGCAGGGATGGTGTGCTCTTCCCAGATGCGATTATAAACGCGGAGGAGAAATTGCATCGCCACATCAGGAAGATGTTATAACATTAGGTTGTGTATTTCATCAGGACCTGGGGCAGTTCTTCTGGCCAATGCAAGAGCAGAGCGCAATTCCGATATGGAGAAAGGTGTGTTGTAATCTTCAGATGCTCTGCAGAAGAAATCCAACGGACGGCTCTCCATCCTTTCTTTGATCAAAAGAAAGTCAGGAGCGTAGTTCGCCGAACTTGACATGGCTTCATAGTGCGCGGCGAGTTCCTCTACAATCATATCTGGAGATGTGATCATTTCTCCGTTTTTTCAGGAGACCTGGCACCGTATTTGGTAAAGAGTGTCCTTTTATCTGTCGATTTTTTCTCCATACCAGGCGTGGTGGCGTGTGACAATTGAGAGACGAAACGTAATCTCTCCACGATGCATTTTTGCTCTCTACGATAGTTCTTCTAGCCTTCGCCCTGCATCTTTTATATTCGATTAAGTTATCCACTGTTGGATAGTGTCTGTGACGTGCCAGTGCCTTTTTTCGAGCACTGACCGCTCTCGAGCAGTTCTCATTCCACCACGGAACGAAAGGGTGTCTCGGTTTACCACTTGCCTTCGGAATTGCGATGGAAGCAGCAGCGAGTACAGCGCTATTAAAATGTTCTGTCATTTCATCCACATTTCCGAAGGGACCGTCTGACAGGTTAACATTATTTTGGAATGTCGACCAGTCAGCCCGTCGTACGATCCATTGAGGGGGCCGTGAACAACTACGGCGAAGATGATCAATGTGGACAATCGTGGGGTAATGGTCGCTTCCATAAAGATCTTCTAATATGGTCCACCGCATAGCAGTAGCAAGTGAAGAGCTGCAAAGGGCTACATCAATAGCCGTGCTAGAATTCGTAGCTACGGCAAAATGAGTTGGTTTCCAGTGTTGAGAATAGCCAAATTCATGGTGTCGATGACAGATTCCAAATAGCACCTCTTTGGCACGTACGAGAGGAAACCCCAAAGAGGGCTGTGGGCATTTACATCACGCACAACCAAGAAAGGTGTGGGCAATTGGTTTATTAGACTTAGAAGGTCATCAACCGACACCGTTTGTCTTGGGGGAATATAGATATTACATACGGTGAGTGAGAGGGACGGCAGATACACCTGCACACAAACTGTTTGAAGGTCGGTGTGAACAGGGATTTCTGCAGAATGCAGCGAATCCTGGACCAAAGTAGTAACTCCGCCGTGAGCGCGGAGGCCGTCATCGACATCAACCCTATAAGGAGTGAAACCGCGAAAGTGTATTGACCGCGGTGGAGAAAGATGCGTTTCCTGTAAGCAGAAAATTGATGGTGTATAACGGGACAATAAGAGTTTTAATTCGTCCCGTCGGAGAGAAAATCCGTTCAGATTCCAGGATAGGAGAGCCGTTGTTTAAGAAGTTAAGAGGATTTCTTCTTTTCCTTTTTTCGCCTCTGCCGCCCGAAGGAGCGAGTGTCCACCCCGGATGAAGTTTCCTCCGAGGCAGACTCATCCTGACCACTGCTCGACAGGCTGAGAGATCGCTCAGAGCGAGTTTCAGGAGTCGGGGTAGGTGGTCGGAGTTTGGAGGATCTATCATTTTCCTTGTCCAGGCCAGCAGGCCGTGTGACATCAGCCTTCCTGCGCGGCTGAGAAGTGGATTCTTGTTCTGTCTTCGTCTTTGTTGCCTTCTTGGATGGTGTTTTGTATTTTGTGGGAGTTATTATTTTCCCACCTTGCAAAGGCGATGTCTCCTCAGGGAAGTCCACTGGGTATACCTGGCAACAGAAGTTCGCTACTGCGGGAGTAGCAAGGGAAGACTTAATACCCGTCGCTTTGACCGTGTTCGCCAGAGTGCTAGAGAAAGATTGCCTGAGATCCACAGGGTTCTTCACCAGGTATCGACGTTTCGCTTCCGGCAAAGATACCTTCTCTGTTACTCTAATTTTTTGAATCTCCCTCTCTCTGAGATATGTGGGCACTTGTTAGAGTTGGCCGCATGGTCTCCTTCACAGTTTACACAGCGCACTGGTGATGAACAAGGGTTCGGATCATGCGTGGATTTTACCGCACTTTGCGCAAGCAGGGCTTACGGCCATGCACCTTTGTTGTGTATGACCGAAACTCTGACACTTGAAGCAGCGCAGGGGGTTCGGCACATACTGCCGCACGCCTAATGTCCACAGCTAATTTTCTCTGGGAGAGATGGGAGATTAAAGGTCAGGAATCAAGGTGGGAGTGGGGATCTCTTTCCCATTCTCCTTCCTCCTGATCCTATATACCTCCGTAACGCCATGGCTCTTAAAAAAGGAGAGAAGTTCGTCCTCACTTTCAAGCGCAAAGTCTTCGTGATTGACCACTCCCTTACATAAGTTAAGGGTAGGGTGAGTGGTCACTTCCACTTGGAGGCCGGCAATCTGCTTGGTTTTTTGGATCTTGTCAATCTGCTCGTCGGTGCGCGCTTCGAAAAGAATGGTACCATTCCTCTGTCGCACGACCGCTTGCAGCTTTCCAAAAGAGTCTTCAATGGCTCGCGCGAGGCGGACCGCACTAAGACTTTTGAAGGATTTTTCAACTTCAACACACGACATTACAAGAAACCGAGGTTTCTTGGGTTTGTTCTCCTCCCGAAGGAAGAAGCTATTCAAGTCTACCGTCTCACATCGCCTCTTCCTTGCGGAAGGGCAAGGGGTTTGTTTTGGGCTCCATACGATTGAAGCAGATTCGTCTCCGTGCTCCCCACCCACCATGGAGCCCAACAAGGGGACACCCCACTGGGGTGCCAGGGCTGACACGGAGATATAGTAGGGGAATGTGACAGCGCTGCACCGCCGTGGATCTCTCCGCTCACCCTGGAGTTCAGTGCAAGACCTAGTCCGAGCCGATTGATGGGTTAGCTCTGGGTTAGCTCCCGACCGCCCGTCTAGAAGAGTCCGAGGCCAAAGCGAGTGTATTGACACCTACAAGGAATGTTCCCAAAATACGTAAACGTACCCCTTAGTGCAAGGCGAACAGTAGCACTAGGACTAGATAGGGAAACAAACAGGTCCCTCAACTGCCAGGACACACATTCCCTCCGACACGGGTCGCCATGCACGGCAAACACATGGGTGGGCGTTCAGCATACAGAGAAGGCCAGTGAGGAAGAAAAAGGAGTGAAAAGAACGTACGTGACATGAAATGAGAAGCAAGAAGATGAGAAAAATGGAGAAAGGAACACTTGAGAGCCTTCGCTGCATCCCCCCGTCAGGACGTGGACCAACCCACCTCGACGGGTCATTTTATAAACAATACATATAAAAGGTCCCTTTGTATTAGACATTTACGCTAGTAAAAATATTACGACTATAATAATAACAATAATAACAACAACAACAATAATAATAATAATAATTCCACCTAGGGAGTACACAACCTTGCTGTTGGTGGTGGAGCTTGAGCACCCCCATGAGCCTTAAAGCTATGTCAGTGGTAGCCTAGCTACCGGTGGGGCCTCCCTTGCTAAATAGGTTGAAGGTGAGGGGTCCGACGAAGAAGTATTCCATTTTGAGAAGAGTGGGAACTAAGTAGAGAGGGAAGGGTCATGAACCTTTGGACTTCCTGTTGTCGGCCCATAGAGGATACAGGAGAGAAACTGGGTTGGCACACCAAGTCACTGATTACAGTGGAGGCACGAACCTTGCATTAGCCAGCGAAGGAGGCTGCCTTCAGCAGTCAGTTAAAATCCCGTAGGGATTAGTAATGCCGACTGGCGATCGGAGGGACCCCTTGCTGGGCCCTGCAGGGGGATGCCCCGAGGCCACTGTGGGTCGCAGTAACGGATGGCAGGAAACACAACCCGAGGGTTAAGTCTGATCTGTGAACTCGAACTTGCGTCCCTGCCAATCTTCAATTCAAACCAATGAGGCAAAATGGATAGAACACGAAATGTAATGAATATTAACGTGCCTTGTTCTATCAATGTCCCATACCTGCTCAGAAACCGAGCTAATGTCACCTTGTCAACGTCTGTCCATCCCACGTATGTGTCCCAGGGACCCAGAGGTAGTAGCTCCAAGCCATCGTCAGAGATGGACCCGGGATGAATTAAAGGAGGTGATGTGGTGCTTTTACTACGCAAAAGCGAAAAATAGGGGCTAAGAAATAGAAGTTTTCTAGGTATGGAGAGAGCGGAACCCAGATATGAGACCTACCCTAGACTCAAAGAAGCTTGTCAGTCAACGACGATACATACTCAGCAGTGGAAAATTCACAGTAGAACAACTTGCTGACATTGAGAGAAATGCGGAGTATGTACTTCGCTCGAACTATCCACATGACGAACATGTAGAACTTGAAAATGATGACCCCGTGGAAGGTTCATCTCTTTCCAGTGAAACACACGTCCGCGGTGAAAATTCATCTGGCAATGAATTACACGATAAGGATATGATGCGAAATCTCCTTCGGCGCGAGATAGAAAGAGTTAGTCAACTTCCGTTTGAATCTCGCAAACCGTTGAGGAGAATATACGAAAATGTCTAAGCCAAAAGAGTGATAGAAACAGTGAATACTCTCTTAAATGAGGTGGTAGAGACCCCAGGCAGAGATCTAGATATTACTGAAATCAATCACATCATATATTGTCACACCCAAGGTTCGTTATCGAGCCACACGGTGGCGTCGATTGTCAACCACAGCGTCGAGCTCCGGCGGCGTGGGTGTGCGCCGAAGTCAACGAGGGCGGCCCGGGCCTAGCTCAGTCGGCCAACTTTGTCACCTGCTTAGAATCTAACTCGGATGGAAGGAGTCGTAAGGCGTTTGCTAACTACAGAAACAATTCAGTGGTTGGTAAAGCAAATAAAAAGGTTTATTCCCGCCTAATAATAGGCCGGGGAAGTTACAGTGATTCAAAGAGTTAAGAAAGGCCCTACCTGATGAGCTCAGTTAGAAACGAAAGAAAAAATGAGATAAAACTTAAATCTAAAAAAAATAAAGAACGAGAATTACAATCAAATTCCTTTACAGGCCCCAACAAACTCTAGGCCATTCGCCTTCTGGCTGACAATAATGAGGAAACAAGTGCCTAAGCGCGGCACAGCAATGCACAATAGTTTCTTTGGCGGTCGTTGACCGAAGTTTATGCCTGAATGGGGCGGCGTGTAGGCGGCCCTCGGCGGCGGCGGCGGGGGTCGCGGCTCCTCTCCGTCTGGGTCGGCGGCTGAGATGGCCCTGCCAGGCCGAGAAACGTCCTTCCACAATAGCTACCAAAGGAGCGGCGGCGGCGACAGCGGCTGCGGCGGTGACGGCGGCGGCGGCGACGGTCAGCTGGCCCGGATCGTGAATGATCGCGAATTCCGTTCACACAAATTAGCAGTTCTTACGGAAAGTTCTCTGGAGTTTTCACGATCACGAATCTCGGAGAAAACTAGTCACCGGTCACTGCCCACGGCAGAGCTCAGTGTCCACGAACTAAGTCCCAAAATAATAATTCTCCCTCGAACGCGGCGCCGGAGCTATCACTTACTCCGCGGCGCTCGCCACCCAAGACAAGTCGAGTACACGTAGTGTTCGAACGCGGCGCGGAGCTGTTACTCACTCCGCGGCGCTCGCCCCCCCCCAGCTCAATCGAACAAGAAGAAGTGATCTTCTCCCCTACGCCGCTAGCGTGGAGGTCTCCTCGTTCCGCCACCCCGAAAATTCAAAAAGTGCCCCAAAATCGCTCCCACCCCACGGAATTTTGCCCCTGATTGGCTAAGTGCTACTACGCCGTAATTTTGTCCTCGGCCAATCAGGTCCGGTGATTCTAGGAATTTTCCGTAGCCCTATCTCTGTCTGGAAAACGCTCTCCGTCTGACTTCGGAAGTAGGTCAGTAAAGGGTACTCGGAATGTCCGTTGGGACCCCCGGAGAGCTGCGAAGGACGGCCTAGGTACTCAGTGCGCATGATACCCGGAACGGCGGGATCAGCACACGTCTCTAATCTCTTCTTCGGCGCCCGGGTGCGTGACGGGATGAGGGTCGACTCGCGGACGATGGCCATAAACTTTAGAGGGGCGCGTGCTGTCATCCCTTTCATTAGCGGAGGGGGCGCGCCGACCCGGCTGGCGGCGGCGGGAGGTGGACGCCTCACATCGACAGTTATTTGTGAAATTTAAAAAATATTAAAAATAGCGTACCGCTACAATATGCAACCCTGATATCTAGTATCTCAGATACTTTTGGGGCCAGCCAAGAACACCGACGGGCGACAGCAAAACAGAGTAAACAGCTCTGTACCCCCATGGATGAACAGAATTATGAAACGGATAGCCGACACCCGGCGCGAAATATCACTCTTAGCTGAGGCTTCTAAATCAACGCACACCTTTAAAGTTCAACGAAAAATATTCAATGTTGATAAAAAACACCAAATTGAAAATGACACCAGCAGGCTAATGGTAGTTGAGACGCTAAAAGAGAAAATTCAAGCATGGGCTCAACGAATTAGACGTTACAAACGCAGAATAGATTTCTGTGTGCAGAATCGGTTGTTTGAAACAGACGCGAAGAAATTCTATCGCAATCTGACTCAGAAACCGAATGGCAATGCTGTCACTCCTTCAAAAGATGGTGCCGAGGCATTTTGGGCAGGAATCTGGGAAGAGAGCAGATCCTACAACAAAGATGCATCTTGGCTTCAATCTGAAGTTGATGCTGCAAATGAACTTGTGGAAACAGTGGAAGATGTTCACGAATTCTCGGAAGAGGACCTCTTCCAAGCAATTAAGAACATGGGAAACTGGAAATCCCCCGGGATTGATAAGATCCAGATTTATTGGATTAAGAAACTAACAGCATTACATCCGCATCTAGCAAAAGCTATAAATAAAAGTTTAGAAAATCCAAAGGAACTCCCGGAATGGCTCACACGCGGCATCACGTATCTGCTACCCAAAGAGGGAGACAGCTCTTTGGCGAAGAACTACAGGCCAATAACTTGTTTGCCAGTACTGTACAAAGTTATAAGTTCAGCCATAGCTGAAAAAATGTACAGACATCTAGAGAAGAATCATCTAATGTCTGCTGAACAAAAAGGATGTCGTAAAGGTTCTTATGGCTATAAGGACATCTTGCTACTGAATAAAGTCATCTTGAATGATGTAGTAAAGAAACGAAAACGTAATTTGAGCATGGCTTGGATTGACTCCCAAAAAGCCTTTGATAGTGTACCACACGATTGGATTTTGAAGTCCCTATCGATTTCATCCTTGACTTATTGAATTTTGCAAGGCTAGCATGAAGTATAATATCCGGGAATTCAAATATCTGGGAATTGAAGAATGTGAGAGCATCTCGAACGACACAACGAAAGAGAGAATTCGCAAGGAGTATTACAGAAGAGTGAGACTTGTCCTGCAATCTGCTCTGAACTTCAGGAATAAAATATCTGCAATTGGTAGTCTGGCGGTGCCTGTAGTCGAGTACAGTTCCGGACTAGTGGACTGGACTGAGCAAGAAATCCGCATCATGGATCGAAAAACCAGAAAACTGCTAACAATGCATCATGTCGCCCACCCTCGAGCTGATGTACATAGACTTTATGTATCACGTCAGGAAGGAGGAAGAGGCCTCAGATAAATTGAAGCCTCCTGGCACAATGCAATGGTTGGAATGGGAAAGTATGTAGTCAGTCATCGAGATTACCCTCTAATGAAGCAGGTCATGAAATCTGACTAAAGAATGGAAAACAGAGGCATTGTTAGTTTAGCAAAAAGCATTGCAAGGAAAACTATGCAAGACACGTCAAATAACACAGACACTGAACTTCTGGTACTACTAAACATGAAATGTGAGACACAAAAAAATGTTAAAAAAGTCATGGAGGGACAAACCCCTCCATGGACAATATCTAAAAAGAATGGACAAGGTGCAGATCAATAAAGATCAATCATTTATGTGGCTTAAAAGGGGAAGAATGAGGCCAGAATCGGAAGCAGTTCTAGTAGCTGCTCAAGAATTAGGCGTTGAGTACACGACATTATGACAAAGCGGTTCTCAAAATTCCCCAAGATGACAAATGCCGCATTTGCCAGGAGCAAGTAGAAACCATTGATCATATTGTCTCAGCTTGTCTAATTCTAGCAAAGACCGAATACTTAAAAAGACACGACAGGGTGTGTAGTTACCTCCACTGGCAGATCTGTACCGCCCTCGAAGTTCCAAACACATGCCCCAAGTGGTACGAACACTCACCAAAACCGGTGACATCGGCTGGAGTGTGTATAATATTGTACGACCAACAAATTCAAACGGATCGCACGATAGCAGCAAACAAACCGGATATTGTTATTCGGGATTTTGAGAAAAAATCGTGTCTACTTGTGGATGTTGCTGTGCCTTGCGATCAAAATGTCGTAACTAAGGAGGCAGAGAAACGTCTTAAATACAAGAGTTTGGAAATTGAGATCAGCCGAATGTGGGGCGTAAAAGCACAGGTCGTACCGATAGTTATCGGAGCTCTGGGATTTGTTCCGCAAAATTTGTGTAAGAACGTGGCTAAACTTCCAGGTCATTCAAAAGACTGGGAAGTGCAAGAAATTACTTTATTTGGCACAGCTCACATTTTGCGCAAAGTATTGTAGAGGCACCGACAGTCCCTAGATCTGCTCCTTAGGTAGCTGGTAGCGGCTCCTTAGGTACCTGGAGTAGATTTCATACTCAGCCGACTCATAACATCTGTAGTCGTGATATGGAGCAGCAGCAACAACAACAACAACAACAATAATAATAACAGAAAATGTGCAAATAAACAGTGTTTTCAGTAGTTGTATATACTGAGAAAGGTTGCTGTGATTTTGACAATTCTGGAGCGAGCGGGCAAGCGAATGTGTCGCGTCAGCAACTACGCGCGGATTCTCCATAAGACCCATTGTGCCTTCACAATTGAAAAACAGTACAGATGCACGCATTGCTTGCAAGTTATTGGATGTTACTGCCACAAAATAGTTATTTATGTATCAAGGGCGTTAAGTAGATGTTTTTACCCCGAGGGCCACTTCCAAACCCGAGGGCCTCTGGCCCGAGGGGTTGGAAGTCGCCTGAGGGGCAAAAACATCTAGTAACGCCCGTGGTGCATACAAAACTTCATGGTTTACTAGTTCGTTGCTGAATAAAACGAGAATTCGAAACATTTAATAATATTTCTTGCGTCTAAAGTGACGTCACGTCTAAAAGACACACTGTAATAGTCATTTGTCAATATGACGTCAGATAAACAAAACAGTGTATATCTAATTTCTATTGCGTAATCGTTATTGGACTGATTTGTTCGTACAAAATGAAAGAATATTGTGAAGTTCCTGCAGAAATTCCCGCAAAAGCTATCAAAACTACGGACAGTGGTTTCCATTAAAATCTTGAGAAATATATGAAACTGTTTATGGTGTATTTGAGATTTACCAGTGTAATTAACAGTGTATATTTCGCTGATGAAACTGTACTTTTAGGTTATTAGCGTCTATTGTCAAACGTTATTTAGAATATGTCATAACACCAAAAAACATTTATAACCAAATAACATTTTTTGAGGATGTTAGCCGATGTACCTTAAATATCTTATTATTACTACTAGTATTGCTACTGAAGAAGTATAATTATGTCTCTGAAAAAGGTGATGCGTAACAGTGAAATGCAAGTGATTGATGGCAATCATAAATTTACGGGAACATTCCAAAATTCCAATTTTCATATCAATTAAGCAAAATAAGGTTTAAAACGAATTATTTTATTTATTTGAGCATTATGCTATTTATTTATTGTATTTGCTTGCATCTTAACTTTAAAAAATCGAATTCATAACTATGTTCTGTGTGTTGTGTTGGTATTAGAGCGGGCCATAAAGTATTCAAAAGGCCCTAGAGCATAAAAAATGTGTTTCGAGATATTGGGTAAATATACAAAGGAAATATGTATTTAATAGGTTTTTATCATTACGTATTAAGTATATTGTAAGAAAATAAACTCACCAAGTATTCTGAAAGCTTCTTCACAACAGGTTCATACTGCACTGTCCGTGCCCATGCGTCACACACAAAACATAAATTAAAGTAATACGCATTTCTGGCATATTTTGTGTTATCAATACGCACAGGATAACCAGTAATTTTGTAATCCAAGACATTTCTGTAAAAGAAGAAAATGATAATTCATTTCTAAACACAGAGAATTGATGCCTCCAAACAACTGAATTTTTAACATACCAACACAAATTTAAAATTTTGTAAAATTTAAAAAAAAATGTAAATGCTTTTGTTTCTAAAAATTGATACGAAAACCAAAGTTGAAGATCCATTAATAAAACACTCAGGAATTTATTAAATTACTGAAAAGTAACGAGACGGAACTCTGTTTGCATGTTCCCCATCCACCAGCAAGCTCCGTTGGCGGCGTACAGTCCCCATTTACAACGGAATTTCGCTACACCACCCCAGTATTGAAGGCTCGAAAACAGATCCAATATCGCACCGCGTCACACACGACGTGAGGGGAAGCGTGTCCCCTCACAACGGCAATGGATTGATTTAAAGGGCGAGGCAAGTTATTTTCATGGTTCATACGCATTCCAGATTTTCAAATTCCCTGAGTTTTCCAGGTTTTCCAGCCACAATACAATTTTTTCCAGTTTTGTTTATAACTTATTTCCGTAATAGATAACTAGCGCACCCGTGCGAGAATTCTCGCATGCTATACCCATCCTCTTCCTTATTTTTCCATTTCCATATTAAGCCTGTAATATATATTTTTCTTCAAGACCGTCTTATCCTCCGTCACTTGTTCTATATGTCACTTTGTAATTGATAACAATATAATACACCCTTGTGAATACAATCTATTCTCATTTATCTTCATTGTCGAGCTAAGAGGAACACCCATGTAATTCAAACGCATGAATACCAAGTAATTAGTAATTTCACATACATGTTGTCCAGGCTATCTGGGATGAGCCGCGTCGTCGATTTGGTGGCTGACGTTTCGGCCAACATATTGTGGCCTTCCTCAGAGCGTACTGCTGCCAAATGGCTAGCGAGGCCGCCTAATATAGGGGAGAAGGGGTGAACGTGATAGGTCACGGGAACGGCCAATAGGAAGCGTGCAGGTGGTACGGTATTGGTGAAGGAAAGACAGAGCTATAGCGAGGCAGGGGGGGCGAGTGGGACGCAAGAGAATGTGGAAAGGGAAGAGCGAAACCATGTGGGGCAGAAAATAAGAGAAAGGAAGAGCAAAAGTGTAAAAAAGTGTACAAAAGCGGCGCCTGAGAGGCAAAAGGGGGAACAGCCAATCGGCGACCGGGAGGGCGCCCGTCATTGGTCGGTCGTGGGGGAGTGTCCCCAGGGAGAAGCGCCGGATTGGCGGGACCCTCCCGGTTTTTTTTTTTTTTTTTTTTTTTTTTTTTTTTTTTTTTGAGAAACGTGAACGATTTTGGACTTAGTGCATTCGCAGCTAGTCGACGCGGCAAATATGTTTTAACATGAACGTGAGAAAAACAAACTGCAATTACTTCTGTGAGAACGGTCGAAAGTTTTATCGAACGAATTGTAATTTCATTTTTACATAGTGAACTTTATTTTCGCGAGGCAGCGACGGCGTCCATTGTTGTCGCAAGTATTAGATACTGACGCGGCAAATACTTAAAGAAGAAGTTTATTTTGTATGTGCTTCGCAAAAATGCAGTCGCGAGTAATTAAGAAATTCTTGGAGGCTATGCTTTTTTTTTTGGAAGTTGGTGAATGCAGTTTTGGTGTAAGCTGATCTGTCGGCGCGTGCAATTGGGCACGCAAAACTGGTGACCGTATTTGGGGCAACGACGACGTGCTGGCTGTATTTCGACAAAGGGAAGTGCCCGCATTTTTTGTGTAGTATTTCCAGTTAAAATCTGTACAAGACCAAGAATGTCAAAAATAATTCAGTCAAAAATAATTTAAATTCTTTGCAAATTAGTTGAGAGAGGTGTTGTGAAGTATTTTCTAAAATATAATGCATGCGAGTTGTCGCTGAGCAAAATTATAAAAAAAAAGTTCTTATTAACAAATGGTCAGCGTACGTACGAAAAAAAATAGATAAATATTTTTACAAAGAGGAATTCCTACATAAATTAAATAGTCAGTCAGTTGGATTTATCATTTGGATTTTTAAGTGTTATTGTATCATATTGTATTGTTGATGTTGCAAAGCGAGTGTGTATGTGTGTGTCTTCGTATTGTTGTATTTACATGTTGTCTAGCTACTGGGTAAGGGCTTTACGAAAGCGAAGAGAATTCCATGTGAATACTTACTTTTTGAAAGAAATAAACCAATGAGAACGGAATTTTCCTAAGTTCTCCTTTCTCTCACAGAAAATGTGTTATTATTTTGAATTAAGTAGAAACCTGGGTATGCTGCAGTATTGAATGTTAGTTTACAGGTAATTCCCGTAGGGGCCAGCCACGACCTGCGACCAAAAAAAATTTCTGTAACCGCGTAATATAATGTTTTGACAAAATATCGATCATTTCTGTGAAATTAATTGAAATAAATTCTAGTGATTTTAGCGAGAGGGTAAGGAGTATATTACCGTGAATTACCCGTTACAGTGGCACCACGACGTGGGGCCAGATTAAACGAATTACACTTTACATTGGCTTGAATTTTTTTAAATTTAAAACATTGTGTTAATTATTTTTTCTTCAAAAGATACAATATTATTCTACTTTAAATTCTAGACATTTTAGAAGTATATTATATTTCTCCTCTCTACAAAAAAATTGGATAATTTTTAAAATAAGGCTGCTACAGAGATAGGAAAATGTATCTGAATATTTCGAAAATCCCGAGGTAGTTTTCGACAGTAGTGGGCAGGAAGGCGCCGGCAGTGAAAGGGCAGTTATTCTAATTAGCGTTGCCAGATGCGTAAATGTATATCCCAATGCCAGCCTTCTAACATCCTGGAACTTTCACTAAAATTCCTGATATCACTGACAATGGATTTAAATTCAGAAATTGTTGATAACTGTTAGATTTTTAACGCGCACAGGAAGTTCGTTAAACTTAACTCGATATCGATTCATTCAAGGAAGACTAAGAAGTTCTTTCCCCTTCTCATACACCATGTGTAAGAAAAATACCATCTTATGTCACCCTTAATGCTTCTACTGCAGTTTTCACCAATGTCATAAGTTATTTGAAATATTGGTGTTCGTTTTAAATTATTGAATAAAAAATATTGGTAGATTTTAAGAACAGGGTTCGGCTCCTATTGACGCACACGATTCGGTTCCGAACGAGTCACTCGCGGCGCCGCCACAGTGTGCCCGGCCACACGGCCACGTGGCCAACGCACTTTCGTGTGGAATCGTGACGCTTCGCTACCCGTGTCCAAGTTGAGGACGAGGCTCGGGCCTTCGGCCCTCGCGTTAACATAAAACATCCTTGAGTCTGTCCAACGCATAATTACCAACGCATTTTATGCATTTAACATTATGCATGCAACGCATTTTATGCATTTAACCATTGTAATTCTCCATTACACATTCACACCACACCGCACAATGCACAATGCAAGCAGTGCTCCCTGAGTGATCCGTTCTCGTGGTCCGCGCGAGTGAACCATGCGCAAGTGAACCGTGCGCCGTTGTTTTAGTGAGCCGAACCCTGTCCTTAAAATCAGCCAAAATATTAATCTTAAATAGTACATCATAAATTACGGTAGAATTAAAATCCTGGTATTTAAACGTAGGAGGATGTCTTCATCTTGGTAAATGATATCTTTATTAAAATCCTGGTAAAAGAACCATGATTCTGGCACATTTGGCAACACTGATTCTGATGTATCAAATTTTATAATTCTCAGAATGAATATAGCCATCGACAATCAGCAGTACACTTCGATTTATTTCGAGCTGCACTTGGCGGGTCGTCAGCTATTACAGTTACAGCTATTACATTTAAAAGGACACCAACTTCGGGAATCTAGACTTTCGACATCTGCTTAATAATATTTGCTATTGAAAAAAGACACATATTTATCTAGAATGAATTGTTCGTCCCTTTTCAATACAAAATATTCTTAGTTTAGGAAAATGCCAATGGTTTCAAACGTTACTTTTTACTGATTAAGAATGCACTTATGTAATTTAAATTGTTATTCATAAGCAATTTTTATAACAAAGTTTTGTAATTATAAATTTGAATAATTAAATGCGTTTAAAATAATAATATAAATGTTTGTATTGTTATGAATATTATCAAAATAAGCTACTACGTATTATTTATTTGTCAGTTTCATAGTTTTAGATAAAGATGTCATATTAGTGTATCCAAATCTAATATATGGTGTCATTTTGAATTCATATATTTAATATGAAATGTTTATAACAAAATTTATTAAAAACAATTAAAAAGCCTATGTCTTTCTATATAAAAATATTTCTCACAAAATACGAAAATTTTAACGATCATCAACTTTTTATTGACCAATAAATTTCAGGTATTTAAATAAATTCCCTGACTTTTCCAGAAATTAATTTTCCCCTGACATTTCCAGGTTTTCCGGGTTCGTATGAACCCTATGTTTTGAGAAAAAATCTGAAAATGCAGAAGGATAGAAAGCAGAGATCAAGAGAAACTAGTGTTGCTACAAATGGCACAGACTTTCTCGTATTTAAGTTTTCTAATTTCCTTGGTAAGGAGTCTTTACGCTCTTCCAGCTGCCATCTATCACCGCCCAAAGTGCATTTTTTAAAGTTTTCTTAATGTTTCGGTTTCCTAATGGAAGATGTGAAATATTACTTTCAAACCATTAAAAAACCAAAGAAAATTAAAGAAAAATTTGGAACAATTTTTGAGAAAATTTTGAACATTTCCTTGGCGCCTCATGTAAAGTACCCACAAATTTTAAAGAATGTTTTTCAAAATCGCAGCGCCTCAAGTCGAAGCTGATCTACCGGGGAATATCCATTTAGAAAAAAATCCTACTTATGGTTTAGGTGTTAGTGGTATTCACAGACGGACGGAAACACGGACGGACGGACGTTTTGAAAGAAAAAAAAGAAAGAAAGAAAAAAAACATTTTCGATATAAGGAAACCCTAAAACGTGAATTTCCGTTGAAATTTCAAAATAGATTTTCTGCAGCATTACAAATCTTTATACTACGTATATTACTCCGTATATACGTACGTATACGAGAAAGTGAAAATGCAAGTTTTATGAAGATTTGAAATACGTTTTGTATCGTACATCGATCAGTTTCCCATTCCGAGCACACATGAACAGAGGACGCTGCGTGACCTTGTGTGGCGGATTGTTACATTCAAAATATTAAAAACACAAATAATCAAAGTTACCCAAAAATGCTTATCTAACATACGACAATATGTATATCATTGGGTTCGTCTTTCTATGCTTGTCGTGACAGACCAAAAAAAGTATAGTTCCCTTAAAAAAGAAACAAAGTTACCTCAATATCTCGTAAAATACAAATGATAAAATAGAAATAAATGCATGTGTAAATTTGTCCCTTTCCCTCATGCATTTCCGTTAAAATTGAATCACAATATCTTCAATCGTTAAAAAACTGGGGGGAAATTACGGGGAAGGATTCTCTTCTTTTAATATCCCCTCAAAGTGTCTACATGACTGACACGCCCTTTTTTTTATTATTAGAATTTAGAGATTTTCATGGAGAACCGCCTCTATTAATTTTTGCTCCATAAATTTATTTAAAAATG
Organism: Acheta domesticus; assembly: GCA_031308135.1. Taxonomy (NCBI): domain Eukaryota; kingdom Metazoa; phylum Arthropoda; class Insecta; order Orthoptera; family Gryllidae; genus Acheta; species Acheta domesticus. The sequence continues at coordinate 149,195,972 of JAHLJT010008446.1, read as the reverse complement.
AAATTAAATTGTAACATTCTATAGCCATGATTGATCTTGCAAATTATATCGATATAATTTTGTTTTATACATACTGATTATAACTACAGATTAATTCATGGAACACATATTCAGAGAAGTACATTGGGTCAAGATTAGAAAAACTAGTGGTGCTTCCAACGCACATACTTTCTCGCACTGCTTCTATTCGGCCCTAAATGCTACTTCACTACTTCATAAACTAGCAAATGTTTTCTACCAGAAAACTTTTTCCGTTCCGAGACCCGAAATCTGATCTTCAAAGTTAACGAACCGGTACTTATACCACTACGACAAACTAGCACCGTAGAGGTCGAACAGAGCCATAAAACGAAACGAATCGAGCTATAAAATGGTAAATGCATGATAAACAATTGATTTGATGGTCAAATACGATTTACAAATCCAAGAAGAGACGTGAAAACTTGTTGAATATTAAAAACTCGAAAAAATATATGCAGACACTTCCAGTTCATTTATCGTAATTATCAATATTTGTGATTCAAATGGCTTCACATGGTTTTCTATAGTTTTTAGTATTCTCAATTATTTCCTGAGAGAATTTTGACAAATAATATGCCCCGACCAGGATTCGAACCGGAGCACAGCTTCCCTCCGAAAAGCTGTGCCAATTCTCGCAGATTAACGACTGCGACCAAAATGGCTCTGCTTGACGTTTACACTTGTATAATAGTAATAGCGTATAGTGGTTTAATTTCTCGCATTCCGAAGCCGAAAAATCCAGAGAATGTGAAACAAAACGTCCTTTGGGCGCCCAAAGAATGTATCTCGGAAGATTATAACAGAAAATTTGGTTCAAACTATAGAGATTAGAAAACCAAGTTCTGCGAGAAAGTCTGCGCCATTCTATTGCACCACTAGTTTCCTAAATTCAGAAACACACTTCATCCACTTTTTCCTTACCAGACTCCAACTATAATAGTTTTTCTGGCGAAAATTAGCAGTTTTCCGGCGCACGATTACATAACTTTCTTTTCTTATGAAGTATTCGAAAGGCGAGAAAGTAATAAGCAAATTAATAACGATTTTGGAACTATTAGAGATATCTAACTTGTTCTTATGCGTAAGTATTACATTTTATTTACATTTAATGTCGAAATATTCCTTTTGTGCTGAATACGGTTTATACAGATGCACAGAACGATTGATATGATGGTATATACGCTTCACAACTCCACGAAGAGATGTGAAAAATTGTTAAAAAGTTGAAAATTGGAAAATTACATACAGACACTTCTAGTTCATTTATCGTAATTATCAATATTTGTGATTCGAATGGCTTCATCGTATGGTTTCTAATCATGTTTCTGGAATTCTCAATTATTTCCTCTAACAGAGAATTTTGATAAATAATATTCCCCGACCAGGACTCGCACCAGCGAAGCTTTCCCTCGGAAGCGCTGGGCCGATGCACCCAATTAACGAGCACCGCTACCTTCCCTTTGCTTGGCTCTTACACTTATATAATTGCAATAGTGTATGGTGGTTTCATTTCTAGCATTAGGAAGCCGAAAAACCCAGAGAATGTGAAACAAAATGTCCTTTGGGCGCCCAAAGAAGGTATCTCGGAAGATAATCATTCATAACGGAAAAACTGGTTCCAACTATAGAGATTAGAAAAGTAAGTTCTGTGAGAAAGTCCGTGCCATTCTATAGCACCACTAGTTCATGTTTTTATTTACCGTACATTATTACACACGTGGAGAAAATTTAAAAAAAATTTGAGCGGTTTTTGAGAAATTTCTTTTTGTAATTTTGAAGCGAAGATTACGCAAAAACGACTCCTTTTTTCAGAAAATTCTACATAACTTTTTCTAAAGATCTAATTTTGTACAAGAGACTTTGTTTGAAATAAAAATCTCTTTCTACAATTTTGTAGTTTAAAAAATATTTTTTTGCAATTTTCAAAAAACCAAGTATTTCCCAGAAGTCGGACTAAGGCCATATTTTTTATCGTCCGTCATTACATAAGTGGAGAAAATTTAAAGAAAAAATTTGGAGCGGTGTTTGAGGAACATTTTTTGTAAATTTGAATCGCAATTTTCGCAAAAACTAATCGTTTTTTTTCAAAAAATGGTACATGACCTTATTTAAAGTGCTAATTTTGTACAACCGACTTTGAGGTAAAAATCTCTACATGCAATTTTGCAGTTTTTAAAAGATTTTTTGCAATTTCCGAAAAATTGGGGATATCAATGACAATGATACCTACATCATTCCCTTAAACGTCCTTCGCACTATTCAATAACAACATATGTTAACGCAGCAAATATAGCTTCATATTCAGATTCAGATTGGGAGAGCTATGAATTGGGTTTATTGATTGATTGATTGAATAGGGCTTAAAGGGCGCTTCGACTGCTGTGGTCATTTGCGCCCATGCCAGAGTATTTGGAGAAAAGAATATTCAGTGTTGCATATGTAACTTACTCATTGTTTAAAAGCATGTACATTGGCTAAAAAGGAGGCTCGAATTCTGCATCAAGTATACATGTAGAAATGGCAGAAGGAAAATAGAAAAAGGGCGCGTAAAATTTATCTTAAAACGTAAAATTGGCTGTAAAGGGGCCAAAAAACAACATAAAACATTGTTATCTTTCAAATAAAATTATATATTCTGCTTTCTCTCAAAAAACAAAAAAGTTTTGAGAGCGCAGAATCGTCATCCCCGAGCACCACTTGTAGCGAGTTGTCCAGGTCATGTCTTCGTCGACTGCCAACCAATTTCCTACAGTACAGCAGGACGTGTTCCACGGAAAGAACAGTCTGGCACGAGTCACAGATGGGGGGAGTTTCATTTCGAAGAATGAAACCGTGAGAGAAATGGCAGTGGCCGGTACGAAGACGGGTTAAAATAACTTCCTCGCGTCTACAGGACCGTGATGAGGAGCGCCAGGGATACACAGAATTCTTTATCGCACTTAGTTTGAAAGTGCTATTGTGCCACTCTGTTTGCCACGCTCTAAGCACGGATCGTTTCAAGAAAGCCTGAACATCGGACAATGGCACAGAAGGGATGTCGATACGAGTTTTACGAGTCGCTGATTTCGCCGCCTGGTCGGCCAGTTCGTTCCCTCTGATACTCACGTGGCCTGGGACCCAACTAAGTACCAGGTCATAGCGGCGGGACAGAAGACGATGAATCAGGCTTTGAACGGATAAAGTCAGGTAGTCTGACGAAGGACGGGAGACAGCTTGAAGAGAGCTGAGAGAATCGGAACAGATAACTACTCGCCGCAACGTCGCTGATTCAATGTATTTTAGGGCCTCAAAGATTGCACACATTTCGGCAGTGAAAATACTGCATTTGGAGTGAAGCCGAAATGATTTGGTGGCCCTGATACAGTAAAAACCACATGCCACCGCGTCGCTGCACGATGAACCATCCGTGTATAAGAATAAATGATCCGGATAGGATTCTCTCATATCCAGAAACTGCTTCTGGTAAACCAGAGGACTAGTAGTTTGTTTGGGTAAATGGGAGAGTCTGAAGTCAATACTGGGAAGGAGGAGTTTCCAAGGGGGGATCCGGTCTCTTGTGGGTCTCACAGGAGTGGGAAGTTCTACATTTAATTCCCGGAGAAGATTTCGTAATCTAATACCAGGGGGATGGGGTAACGAAGTTCGAAGATTGTACGAGGACTCATACTTTGGGTTGATGATTATACGACGACAAGGGTGGTCAACCAGTCCCGACACTTTAGCCCCATAAGAGGCTAATAAATATCTCGCCTTCGGCTCAGAGATGGTTCTCCAGCTTCGGCCAAGAGGCATTCGATGCGACTCGTGCGGTAGGCGCCTGTACTAATTCTTATACCGGCGTTGTGAATGGTATTTAATGGCCGGAGGGTTGATGGTGACGCTGACCCATATACAATACATCCATAATCCAAAATAGAGCGGATGAGGGTTCTATACAAACGCAAGAGACACACACGGTCTGCTCCCCAAGAGCTGCCTGTAAGGGTGCGGAGGAGGTTCAGAGGTGAGACACATCGGCTTTTCAGTTTACGTATATGATTTCGCCAAGTTAGGCTCTTATCGAAAGTAAGCCCAAGGAAAGTTGCGGAGTCCACAAAAGGTAGAAGATGGCTTCCAAGAAAAAGCTCGGGGTGGTTATGAAGATGATAAATCCTGCAGAAGTGCATACAGTTAGTTTTTGATGCGGAGAATTTGAAACCTGTCGCATCACTCCATTCCTGCAATTTGTTGAGGACAAGTTGTAATTGTCTATCACTTGAATACTCTTGGAAGAGCAGAAAATGGCAAAGTCGTCAACGAAGAGCGATGCTTTCACCGGTTCTCGGATTATCGACGCTATACTATTGATAGCGATAGCAAACAGAGTGACACTCAGAATTGAGCCCTGAGGGACTCCGTTTTCTAAATGGTGGCTGGCGGATACCCTGTCACCAAGGCGAACGCGGAAGTATCTTGAGGAAAGAAAGGCTACTAAAAAAAGGGGGAGCCGGCCCCTAAGACCCCAAGAATGGATGGTGCGAAGAATGCCGTACCTCCAGGTAGTATCATAAGCTTTCTCTATATCGAAGAAAATTGCTACCAGGTGTTGACGTAGCACGAAAGCAGTGGAGATCTGTGTGGTAAGGGTGACAAGGTGGTCCATGGTTGACCTGTTCTTCCTGAAACCACATTGGATGGGGGTAAGTAGGTTTCTCTGTTCTAGGTGCCAGACCAAACGCGTGTTCACCATTCGCTCCAGAAGTTTGCATATACAGCTTGTGAGTGAGATTGGGCGGTAGGTTGATGGCTTTGTCCTGTCCTTTCCTTCCTTAGGAATAGGAATAATAATCGCTTCGCGCCACGTCCTAGGAAAGGTATGTTCCATCCAAATCTTGTTGAAGATACGGAGGAGAAAGATACGTGCCTCTTCCGGCAGGTGTTTTAACATTTGGTTATGTATCTGGTCTGGTCCTGGAGCAGAATCTTTCCCACGGGCGAGCGCACAGGAAAATTCATCCATGGAGAAACGGGCGTTATAATCTTCCTCCAGGCAGGTTGAGAAGTCCAATCTGCATTTCTCCATTCTACTCTTCGCTTTCAAGAAGCTAGGGGAGTAGTGTAAGGAACTGGAGGTATTTTCATAATGACAGGCCAATTCCTCAACTACCTTTTCTGGAGAAGTAATAAGATTTTCATTAATAAGAAGTCCTGGGACAGATGGAGGGGAAAATCTTCCTCCGATCTGTCGGATCTTTCGCCATACTACTTTAGGCGGGGTATGGCAAGAAAGAGAAGAAATAAAGGCTCTCCAGGAAGCGGTCTTACTTTCCCGTATTACTAATCTGGCTCTGGCCCGCTTTCTTTTGAAATCGATCAGGTTTGATGCAGTGGGGAACCTATTGAGCCTCGCGAGTGCTTGCTTTCGGTCACGCACCGCGGTGGCACAGTCAGCATTCCACCAAGGCACAGGGACGCGTCGTGGTCGACACGTCGACTTCGGGATTGCAATGGTGGCTGCGCGAAGAAGGGCGTCGGTGAATTGGGCCACCAAGGTATCGATATTATTTGAAAAGTGGTCTGGCATTATAATTTTCTCGCTGAATGTATCCCAGTCGGCTCGATGGAATAGCCAGCGAGGAGGGTGGATGCCGTCTAAATTAGGGATATTAAAGTGGACCAAAGTGGGAAAATGGTCACTCCCATGTAGATCATCGAGTACGGTCCACTCTACCATGGTAAATAGGGATGGACTGCAGAGTGCCAGATCGATTGACGAGGAGTTTGACGCCATGGAGAAATAAGTGTGATTCCCGGAGTTCAGAAGAATTAAGTTTTGCTGGTCAATAATGCTTTCGAGGATTGAACCTCTCGGGCAGGTCCTCGTGCCACCCCAGAGGGGATTGTGGGCATTAAAATCCCCCGCAATAAGAAAAGGGGCGGGCAACTGAGAAAAAACATCTTCGAGTTCCTCTTGTGACACGACTTGGCCAGGGGGAATGTATATACTACACACCGTAAAAGAGAAGGATGGTAGGTGTACCCGAACGCAAACTGTTTGGAGGTCGGTTCGAATGTTGTGTTCCTCCGAGAACAGGAAGTCGCGGATAAGTACCGCGACGCCGCCGTGAGCACGAAGTCCGTCGTCTTGATCGAACCGATAGATATTAAATCCGCGAAGAGACAGGGGATGATGAGGGAGAAGATGAGTTTCCTGAAGACAGACTATAAATGGTATGTGGCGAGAAATTATTAATCTTAATTCTTCTGAGTGAGGACGAAGACCATTTAAGTTCCATGAGAGAGCCATTATGAGAAATTATTTCTTTGGTTGCTTTTTTTTTCTTTCTCACCTTCTGAATGGTTGTAGAGGAACTCTCGTGGGGTTCCTCATCAACAGCAGAGTCATCCTGACTGCTGCTGGATATGGTCGGGGGGTTTTCCCGACTTTTGGCCACGGGTGACCGAGATCTACAGGGGCTGGAGGATCGTCCGATGTGATTCTCAGAGACAGAAAGAGGTGGACGGGATTTGGATGACGTATTTTTCCTGGGAGGCGGTGTCTGTTTAAGATCGATTTCAGTAGAAGTCTCAGTGGAAGTGGTCGATGTCTGGTGGAGTTTTTGCACAGGTTTTTTGTACTTTGTGGGAATTATAATTTTCCCACCTTGGATACATGCCGAATCTTCGGGGAAGTCTGTCTGAGTTTGACAACTCGCTGTTACCCCCGGGGACTTAGGTTTTACAGCACTGGAAAAGGATCGTGATAGGTCCACTGGATTCCTGATTTGGAACCTACGCTTCGCCTCAGGGAAGGAAACCTTTTCGGTTACCCCTTATTTTTTGGATTTCCCTTTCCCGGAGAAACGTGGGACACTGGTTGTCGTTGGCTGGGTGATCGCCTTCGCAATTCACACAGTGCGGTGGTTTGTCGCAGGGTTGTGGGTCGTGAACTGATGATCCGCACTTCCCGCAAACCGCGTTTACGGACATACATCTCTGCTGGGTATGCCCAAACCTTTGGCACTTGAAACAGCGCAAAGGGTTCGGCACGTACGGCCGCACATGGAGGTTGTAGAAAGTGGTAACGATCCTTTCCGGGAGGGATGGTCGGTCAAAAGTAAGGATCAGGGTAGAAGTAGGGATCACTTTCCTCTGCTCCTTCCTTCCGATCCTCTACACCTCAGTCACACCAAAGGTCTTAAAAAAGTTTAGAAGATCTTCCTCCGTTTCTGTAGCAAAGTCCTCGTGATTTACTACGCCTTTGCACATGTTCAAGGTGGGATGAACCGTGACTACTACCTGGAGGCCGGCAATCTGCTTTGTATTTTTAATTTTTTCCAATTTACTCGTCGGTACGTGCTTCAAAAAGAATCGTTCTATTCCTCTGTCGCACGACCGCTTGGAGCTTCCCGTAAGCCTCTTCTATGGCTCGCGCCAGACGGACAGCACTTACAGTTTTCAAAGTTTTACCTTCCTCCGCGCATGACATGAGGAGGAAACCAGGCTTCTTGGGTTGATCTTCTTCTCTAGAAAAGAAACTATTCAAGTCGATGGTTCTCTCGGAACATCTCCTCTTCCTTGCGGAAGAGGGCGGGGGGAAAGGTGAAGTATCCATATAGATGGAATAGGTTCATCTTCGTGGTCCCCACCCACCACGGAGCCCAACAAGGGGACACTCCATCGAAGTGCCATGGTGTCCACGAGGATATAGTGGGGGAAAACACAGCGCTGCACCGCCGTGGATTCCCCCGCTCACCCTGGAGTTCAGTACAAGAACCTAGTCCGAGCCGATTGATCGGGAGTGGGTTAGCTCCCGACCGCCCGTCTAGAAGAGTCCGGGGCCAAAGCAAGTGTGTTGGAACCTACAGGGAATGTTCCCAAAAATACGTGATCAACGTACCTCTTAGTGCAAGGCGAACAGTAGCACTAGGACTAGATAGGGAAACAAACAGGTCCCTCAACTGCCAGGACACATTCCCTCCGACACGGGTCGCCATGCACGGCAAACAGATGGGTGGGCGTTCAGCATACAGAGAAGGCCAGTGAGGAAGAAAAAGGAGTGAAAAGAACGTACATGACATGAAATGAGAAGGAAGAAGATGAAAAAATGGAGAAAGGAACACTTGAGAGCCTTCTCTCCCCCGTCAGGACGTGAACCAACCCACCTCGACGGGCCGACTCCTGAGACGAACCGCCTCAGTATCTGCCAAGAGAACCCCAGCTCGCTAACCTAGCGCCGCCCCTGGTCTCTTGTCCCGTGGCAAAGAGCCACGCCTCGCAAGACGCTGCTCGCGATCACCTCCGGACATCGCTACGGTCAACCTCGAATGCCATGGAAGCTTATTCCACCCGCCTCCCTTGCGAGGCATCACGCACAACGCGTCATTTCTCTCGGGATTTGGGCCGGCTGTAGATGGAGGCTGCCGTCCTTTTGCAGACGACGTCTGTCGCCACACATCACTTGTGCGAACGGACAGTCGCCTTCTCAGACACGCCCCCAGCTGAGAGACCCTCGAGAGACCCCGGGAGTCCATCCTCCGCCAGCGCGGCACGAGAGGACCAACCCCTCCCCCTTGCACGACTTGTGCTGTCGGTCGCGCCCTGTGCTATGACGCTACACGTGCAACACAGAATTTGGGGTATTTTTTGTAACGAGAGCTTCTGGACACACTGTTAAATTTTTGGATGACTTAAGTATTGTCAAAAAAGTCTAAAAAGTACCATTTTCCCCAATATTTATGGTTTTCTGACCTATACATTGTTCTAATCGTCCATTCTTCATGAAAATGCATACTTAGAGGTTTTTGGGTCTCTGAATACAAATCTAATGTCATATTTTTCAAATTTCAAATGACCAATCCAATATGGGGGACACAATTTGAAAATTGCATTGGATTGGCCGTTTGAAATTTTAAAAATCTGACATCATATACAGGGGGAGCAAACGTTGAAACTTCGAAAATAAGCTCTTAAGACAATTCCAATCATATTTTGTCTCATAAACTACGTGGATATTCCGAATGGTTGAACCGCAATAAACACTCAAAAAGTGGTTTGAAAAAATGATTACTAGGCAAAAATTTGCATTGCAAAAGCATAAAAACACTCTACAAACTTCTCTACACTCTACATTCTACAAGACTTCCTGTTCCTACTTTCCTCGCTAGATGCCATGACTACTGCACGGAATGACTTCGCCGATGCATTCCCTTCTCGCAAGGGAGAACTGCCGAACAGTACGCTAAGAATTAGTTTGTTTAGGATGATTTCTTTAACGTTATCGGTATTATTAGGTGCTTTATACTTTCACTGCATTATAATGTAGTTAGTATGTACAGAAAATACTCTCAAAATGCCATAATAATAAATTCTTTCAAACTTCAAATTGCTACCAGTCGATCACAACGGAATGAATTCTAATATTCATTCTCCTCGCGCACCCACGGCTGACCCGACTTTTCACGAGGCCAGACGAAGTCAAACGCCTGCACTTTCGAAGAACGAAGTTTCGCTGACGTCACGAGACGAATTTACACACCGATTAGAAAACATCGATTGTGGCGGTTCAACTACCAATATTTAGCTCAGAATCTGACTTGAGTAAATAGTTTTGCTCTGGCCATAAGCAACGAATATTTTAAATGTAGAAAGGATATTTCTGTGCTTTGCTTAGGGGAATGACTCATTCCCTTCATTCCATGGAATACACGCCACTGGTGTAGAATATGATCTTGAAATGCCGTTTACCCACACTAACACGGTTTTTATTAACAGACAGCAAATCTAGCTGATCTGTCTCAAAAAGTAAAAAGTTGATCCTAAACTTATTAGATTATAGCAAGCCTCACTCTGTTAAAATGGAAACATTTGCTGCCAGCACGTTTCATTTTACCCCGTACACATTAAAGAAAGTTCCACATATAACACACAAGTTCAAAAATGGATAACTTACACGGTAAGAATGCTTCTCTGCAGTTGAGTTTTGGGAATAATATAAACACTCACAGCATCAAAAATCTCCTTGGAAACATAATCCTCTGGAACCTAGAAGAATGAAAACAAACTGTGATTGCCATTACTTTAGGATCAGGAACAAAAAATATATCAAAGCAACGAATTTTAATTAATTAGTGTGACGTGTCACAAATAAAACATCAAAATGACACATGAAACGATGCAAGTACACTTACGACAGTCAGTTACTTTCACTGCATGTACATACACAGGTGACAAAAGCCATAAGATATGCAAATATACATATGCCAGTACTATCGCGTACCAAAGGTATAAAATGGCAGTGCATTGATAGAACTTTCGTTTGTACTCAAGTGATTCATGTGAAAAGGTCTCTGACATGATTCTGACCGTACGACGGGAATTAAGAGCCTTTGAAACACGGAATGGTAGGAGGTAGCCGCATGGGAAATTCCATTTCGGAAATCACGGAATTCAATAATCCGAGATCGATAGACAATGTAGTAGCCAACGACATTCACTTGATGACCGAGTGCAGCGGCGTTTGCATAGTTTTCAGTGCTAAAATCAAAACATACTGCGGCGTGAAATTACAGCAAAAATTAATGTGAGGTGTACGATACACGTATCCGTTGGGACAGTGCGGCAGGATTAACGTTTAATGGGCTATGGCATCAGAAGACCGTCCCAAGTGCCTTTGTAACAACACATCGCCTGTAGCGCCACTCCTGGACTTGGGACCATATCCATTGCACCCTAGACGACCGGAAAACTGTGGCGAGTCCTCTGGTCCAGCTGAACCAATCATTGGAAATGGCACTTCAGCTACTTGGAGACCATTTGCAGCCATTCATGGACTTCATGTTCTCAAACAACGATGGAACTTTTATGGATGACAATGCGTCATGTCTCCAGGTCACAATTGTTCGCGATTGGTTTGAAGAACATCCTGGACAATTCGAGCGAATTTGACCATCCAGGTCGCCTGACATGAATCCACTGAACATTTTATGGGACATGATCACGAGGTCAGTTTGTACACAAATCCTGCACCGAGAACACTCGCAATTAAGGATGGCTGTAGAGGCAGCATGGCTCAATATTTGTGCGAGGGACTTCCATCGACTTTTTGAGTCCATGCCACGTAGAGTTGCTGCACTTCGACGGGCGAAATGAGGTCGGACACGATATTAGCAGGTCTACCATGACTTTTGACACCTCCGTGTATATTACTATTATAGAAAGTCCGATTACTTTTGACACTTTCAAAGAACAATTACAAGCTGCAATTAATTAACGATGTAATTTTGAAAAACATACTTAAGAAACAATCTATAATTTTCAATAAAGTAGAAAGTCGTCAACTTTTAAAACTAGTGGTGCTAACACAGCACGTACTTTCTCGCCCGTACTTTCATGCAAATTATGCGAAAAGTACTCAAATTTTCGAAAAATTTTACATGACCTAATTTCAAAATCGATCTCTAAGGAACAGATGTCATTGAGGGGGAAACTATTCACCTTTAATATTTTTTAGTTATAGGAAGACTATAACTATAAAGTTTTGAATTTTTGCAGTTATCAAAAAATCAGAATTTTCAACAAACGTGAGATATCCACCATTCTCTTAAATGCCCTTCACACTAACCAACAAAAACTAGTGGTACTAAAACAGCACGTACTTTCTTGTCTTTACTGAAGGTTATGTAATAGTATTTATACTACAATTTCTCTTCGAATTAACACATCTTAGTCCTCATTTTTTGTAAAACTCATCTGAAATCGTGTAACATTTGGAGTGAAAATAAATTAGTTTCAAGCAATAGATTTTTTATTCAAAACTTGAAACGAAAATATACTTCTGGCATTGAATACACTGTATAAAGTATACAGCGTGTATCGAATGCCTAAAGCCTTACTATATTCTTCGTAACCAGTAAGCGAGAAAGTAAAATAATTAAAAGTTAATAAATAATATGATACTGATAGCGTTGACAAACACGTGCAAATAAATCGAAAAATATATAATGGTAATTATTAAACGCTATGGTATTGTAATATTCTACAAATATATAAAAGTATTAATTTATATTACCGTGAACAAAAGACAGCCGTCACTATCGCCTTCTGTTATCAGTGCGGCGATACAATGGGTTACAAGTGTTAATGACCACTCATCTATTTGTTTTCACATTTAACACAATTAAAGGACGCAATTTAGAATGAAATATAATAATAATAATAATAATAATAATAATAATAATAATAATAATAATAATAATAATAATAATAATTCGAACACATGCCCCAAGTGGTACGAACACTCACCGAAACCGGGGACGTCTGTTGGATTGGGTACGATATTGTACGACCAACAAATTCAAACCGATCGCACGATAGCGGCAAACAAACCGGATATAGTCATCCGGATTTGGAGAACAAATCGTGTTTACTTGTCGATGTTGCTGTACCTTGCGATCAAACGTCGTTACCAAGGAGGCAGAGAATGTTGCGGCTGTAAACACCCGTTTGGAAAGCGCGCCGACCTGGCAGCGCACTGCGGTGGGCGAGACAACAAGGAAAGGCAGCGAACCGTGGAAGACGCCTGCAAACGGGCAGCAAGCGAACACTCGGCGAGCCTACACCCCAAAAGCGAGTCTGCGGCGCCGAGGACGTTATAAGCAGGCGCCGCCAACGCCAAGGCAGTGCAGGAGATTATTGAAGTGCCCGAGTGAGAGTAGTGATTAAGTGATAGATAGAACTTATATAGCTTAGATATTGTTATTCCGCCTCTTGGTATATTGGTTGACTGTGCAAGTGTTTGGTACATCTCACGGCATAAACGGTAACTTTGCTTGATTAATGGTACATTCTTTTGGGTTACCGGAACGATACATTTTTGTATAAAAGCTGCGTGTGTGTGTACAATAAAAAATCTGGTTCACGAAGTCTGTTTTTCTGAACATAACAGAGAAACGTCTTAAATACAAGAGTTTGGAAATCGAGATCAGCCGAATGTGGGGCGTAAAAGCACAGGTCGTCCCGATAGTCATCGGAGCTCTGGGATTTGTTCCGCAACATTTGTGTAAGAAGTGTCTAAACTACCAGGTAATTCAAAAGACTGGGAAAGTGCAGAAAATTGTTTTATTTGGAACAGCCCACATTTTTCGTAAAGTATTGTAGAGGCACCGACAGTCTCTAGATCTACTCCTTAGGTAGCTGGTTGCTTTTATATTCAGCCAACACATAACATATTTAGTCGTGATTTAGAGGAATAATAATAATACATATGAAATACATTTGAAGAAATAAAAGTAGAAATATCGGTGAAATATAAGAAAATAAAAAAATGCTTACATTTTCCTTGTGCTGTAGGGTTCGATTCAAGAAGTAGGCGCGCGAGTGTGAGACGCGCCACCTGCATGTCGTTCATACATCAACGAAATCAGTCCACACACGAAATTTGAAGGAACCTTCGGATCACAACATGATGATTAGGAAGTGAATTTCTTTGATTTTTGCATATTTTTGTCCGTTGAATAAATGCATAGCTAAGTGAAATTGTTTGACATTGATTAGAACATGATGTATGGATTTATGTTAGTGCATATTTGGCAGACTTTTCCTGTTGGTGCGTATTCCTGTAATTACAGAATTTTTGCATATTTCTTTAAAATAGAGAATATAAAACGTTTAATCATTTCATAGAATCTATTTATTTGTGAGCGTTCACTGATTCGAAGGGCAGTGTCACAGCGGTTTTTTATATAGGCGATATACTTGTGGAAATGTAGGATATTTTTTGATAACTAATTTTTTAAACCGGTCAGAAGAAATACAACTAGACATACAATGTATTTCACTAAGGTGAATATTTATTTCAATTATTTCTCTCGCGAAGAAGGCTAAATTATATTATGTTTGCACGAAAATTGTATATATATTCATTCGAAGCATGCCTCTCCAGAATTATGTCAAAACAAGACTTAAAGAGGAAATGAAATATTATTAATTTTAATTGCATAATAAAGTGCATATTTAAGAATTTTTAGATCGTGAATGCATAATTTTAAAAGTAGATTTAAAGATTTTTTTAGTGCATAAAATCCTCTCCTTAGTGATGAGTAAAAATGTCCCTAAGAAATATTTGGTCTCTCACTGGCTAAATTCAGCTGACAGATGTTGCAGGCAAGTGTTCAGAATGTAATAGAAACACCGCCCGCGTGCTCAATGTATGGGTAAATTGCGAGGAAAAGTAACTTTCATATTTTGTGCTATTATATTTACTTTTTCATGAATACATTTTGTTTATATCATGGAGCACCAAAACTGACTATTGCGCTCGTTAAGTAAAAAAATTCCACCATCACCGGGAAGACATAAGAGAAGATACCTCGGGAAGGGAATCACTCAACAAGAAAGAATTCTAGCAAGTCGAATATGAATTAATTTCCAAGATCTGCCACCCGTCACCCAATCGTCGTTTTTGAGGGAAGAATATACTTAGAATATTGAAGTAAAACAAATCTCTAAATCCCCATATATTTTAATTCCGTTTAATGAACGAAATGCCACATATCAGCATTATTTATAAATGCCTAAATATCTTGGAGGATTTTCAAACATTGACCAAAAATGTGGCACAATATATAATCCGATGAACTGCAATGTAATTGTATTCGTTTGGCTCAATGATAGAAAGCTTTCTTCCGGCACCTAAGGCAGCAGGATCGAATCCGCTGAAAGACGCGTTGCTTATTCCTGATTTTTTTTTGTCTAACTTATTGCAGTACGCATTTCTTAGCGTAATTAAATTTTTATCTTAAATCATGGTAGTCCTGAAAAGAGGTATTTATCTTTCTACGAAATATCTTTATTTTGTATTTTCCTATTTTCTGTATATTTGTTTTATTTTAGGGAACATAGGGAACACATGACTAATAAGGAAACCAAAAACGCCACCTCCGAGACAAATAGTTGTCTCTCTGCCATTAATGCGATAATTCGCTCTCGTTTGCATCGTGAGCGCAGAGTATATGAGGGTAATGAGTAAGAGGGGTGAGCGTAGTCGAAAAATGAATGGGGGTTGAAAGTTCCGTGTGACTGGCTGTGAGTGAAAATATTGATTTTTTTCTTTACCGAAAAGCAACACTGCATGCTTATCTCATTTTGACCTGCAGTCGTAACTACCAAGGACAGTTGAAGTTCTAATGCCTGATACTTAGGAAGAAAATCGATAATGTCGCTCAACAAAAGAGTTGAATCTATTATACTCTCTTCTAAACTATAAAATTGTAGTCAGCAGAAAGACATCCCTAACATAGTTGTATAATAATACTAGAAGCAGTCGTATTTTACGTTAATTTTTTATACAAATCCTTTGACTAAATCGAAATTATATGATCGTCAAATATGTAATTTCTTCAGAATTCAAATATTCGCCTTGTTTGCGAATGCAAATTTTGGGTGCTTTATGCAGAACGTTAGCAAGACAAATGTAGAATGTTATAATTTAGACGTTGAAATGTAGAATAAATAAAAATATCTACTTAGACCGGGAATCGAACCCACCTCTTCTCCAATTCTGGAACAGCACTTTGGCTCTGAGCTGTCTATTCGCTGCTTCAGAACTCTTCTTATAACAACACATTTTAAATTAACGATACTTGAATGCAAAATTACATATACAAAATTATTGTCAATTTAGTTTCATGGTTATTAAACATGAAAGCCTTTTACCTGTGTACTACTACAGTTAGCACTCAATGAACGTTAAAATATTTTATATGCTCGCTAATCAAATAAATTTTTAATCTTCATAATTCGGTCTAGAGAACGTAGTTTTCAAACCCACCGATAGATCTCGTTTTCGGCGGTCAAGGATGCCCATCGCCATCAAGCCCGCGGGCCAAAGCATTTTCGACGCGAAATTTTGTTTCCACGAGGGTATATGGATGATACAAAATTGTACGCAACAGGGAGACAACTTACACACTTGCTCAAAATTACAGAAAACTTCTCCAGGGATATTGCTATGAAATTTGGAATAGACAAATGCAAAACAAAAAATAACTCAAGGAAAGCGCAAATGTAATGGTTTTCAACCCAAACAGGAAAAACAAAAGAGGCAATGTCTGGAGAAAATACCTATAAATATTTGGGTTTCGCTCAATCCAGACGTATTGAACACCGAAGGATTAGAGAAACGCTTGTGAAAACATGTATGAACAGATTGACCAAAATTCTGGAAAGTCAACTCAATGGGAAAAACAAGTTTAAAGCAATCAATACATATGCAGTACCTGTTCTCACCTACTCTTTTGGTATCATCCACTGGACCAAAACTGATCTGGAATACATCGAAAGGAAAACAAGAACAGCTCTAACCAAGCATGGGTGCAAGAAAAAGTCCAAAAAATACCAACTTCTTCCTCGAATATTACATGTGTTCCTAGAATGTTCCTTCATCCTAGAATGTTTTCTGTGTTTTTACACCGATATTTTGGTCAGAATAAATGCCCTTTTTGCATACCCATTTTAGTAAAAATAAATGCCTTTTTACATGCTTATTTTGGGTAATATAAATGCCTGAACTTCCGGGCTCTAGTGATGACAATGATTAAAGTATTTATTTTGTCAGTACTAAGTACCGTATACTTCGGCAGATAATACGATAGATCACAAAAAAGAGCCCAAAATGCAGGGACGCATAAGAAAACTAGTGGTACTACCAAAGCACATGGCTTCACGCACCGTTTCTAAATGGTTCTAAATGCTATTACACTACTACATAAACCAGCAAAAGTGTTTTCAACAAGCAAATTCTTTTTCCGCTCCGCGACCCGAACTCAGATCCTCACAGTCAACGTGCCGACACTCATACCACAACGACAAACAAGCGCCTTATGGGTCGAACTCGAGCAGAGGCATACAAGGTTAAATGCCAAATTCATGTAAAAAAATAATTTGGGACAAATTATAAATAATTCCACCACATATATTTTTTGCTTTCTCACCGAAATTAAAATTCAACTAGTAGCCCTATCAAAGCACATGCTTTATCCCACTGTTTCTAAGTGCCCCGCAATATTATACTTCTACATAAAACAGCAAAAGTGTATTCAACCAACCATTTTTTCCGCTCCGAGACCCGAAATCGGATCCTTAAAGTTTACGTGCTGGCACTCATACCACTACGCCACAAAAGCGCCGTATGGATTGAACAGCCATAAAATAAATCGAAAAGAGCTATAAAATCGTAAATGCCTGATAGGAAAACAATTAATATGATGGTACATACGTTTTACAAATCCAAGACGAGATGTGAAAAATTGTTAAAAAATTGAAAATCCGAAAATTACATACACTTCTAGTTTATTAATCGTAATTATCAATATTTGTGATTAGAATTGA
This sequence comes from Acheta domesticus, assembly GCA_031308135.1. Taxonomy (NCBI): domain Eukaryota; kingdom Metazoa; phylum Arthropoda; class Insecta; order Orthoptera; family Gryllidae; genus Acheta; species Acheta domesticus. Next base: position 149,178,584 of record JAHLJT010008446.1, on the reverse strand, counting down.
TTCAAATGGTTTTCAACAACGTTTCTAAAATTCTCAATTATTTCCTGTGACAACAGAATTGTAACAAATAATACTCCACGACCCAGACACAACCGGTGAAGCTTCCCACCTAAGAGCTGGGTCCATGTTCGCCATTTAGCGACAGCGGCCATTCTGGCAATACATGGCAATTTTACTTTCCCGTATACGTACGTATATACGGAGTAAAATAGTACAATAGGAAAAAAATTAAGTAATGCTGCGCGAAAAAATGGTGAATTTTTGCCACAAAAAAATTCGCTGCCGGGCCGTGATAACGAAATGGGTTTATCCAGTTGATAAATTAAGAAAAAAATCCCTTAACACGTGGTGTAGCCAGAACCCCTCTTTTCTGGGTCCTTGATACCGAAAAAACCAATTGAATGGGAAACGTCCGTCCGGGTAGCGCCTAAACCCTACGTACGATTTCTTGCAAAATGGATACATCCCGGTCGATCTGGTTCGAATCGAAGCTTTGAGATTTTTGAAAAAGATTCTATAAAATTTGGGGGTACTTTACATGAAGCTCCCCGGACATTTTCAAAATTTTCTCAAAAACGGCTCCAAAATCTTTTCTTTAAACTTATTGTAAGAACAGAATTAAATGCAAATATTGAGGTGGCATAGATCCGATTTTCACGGTTAACTCTGAATTTTCGAAAAATTCTGTTATGTCGCGCTCATCAAGTCGCGCATGACTTTGGAATTGGCGCGCGAGTAGCAAGACAGCGCGCTCTGGCGGGAATCGGCGGCGGCAGTGGCAAGCCGTGGGCACGGCCTAGCAGGCTCGAGCTGTGAGAACGAGTCGCCGCCTAGCATCGGCCCTTTAAAGGGAGCCGGCCGGCACACGGAGGGCAGATCATTCCCTCTCGCGCAGCGGACCAGGACACACCGGAGCTCCAGAAGAAGAAGCAGCTGCTCGCCGGGCCGCCTCGTCGCCCTCGGACCGGGCCGCCGCCCTCGGATTCGGATCGCCGCCGTCGCCGGTCCCTTACGGGACTTTAAAATTTTTCGAAATCCCGCTTGCGGGACTTAGAAAAATTTCTCCACACCACCCCTTTTAAGGGCTAAAGAGCAAAATCATCAGTCCTTTTTAGGACTACTGACCAAGTCCTTTTTAGGACTTGAAACTCTGCTCTCTTTAGAGCAGGCTCACTTTCCTTTGGAAAGAGCAAAACGTGCCGTTTCTGTCCCTGTCCCTTTTCAGGAGATGGAGATGGAGAACGGCAACGGCGCGCAACGTGAGCGTTCCCGCACGCTTTCGGACCGCGGCGCCCTCGTCTTCTCGACGAACGGCGTCTCGGTCTCGATCGCTCCCGAGGGCCTCGCCGAGCTCCGCGCCGCCACCAACACCACCGCAGCAGCAGCCGCCGCCGCCGCTTCGGACGACGCCGCGCCAGTGGGCGCCAACGACCAGCAGGATTTCCCTGCGATACAACCAGCCCCTTTAGGGGCTAAAAAGAGCAAAAAGAGTAAAGTCTCTAAGCTCGCAAACGCCCTCAAGGCCTTAATGCAGGCTGATGAGGACGGGTGCCTGGCACAGCTGCAAACCGACCTGGTTGCGCTGTTCGCCGCTAAAACTGTCGCCTGCTGAACAAACACAGTTCAGCAAGGCCGCCGCCAAAAACGGGCTCACGGAGTTTTACTCCCGCCCAGCCGCCGCACAGCCGCCGCCGCCGCCGCCGCCACCACCACCGACGGTAAAGGCAAAAAAGCACCGCCTCTCAGGCGGCGATGCGCCGACCGCCGACGACGCCGCCGCCACTCGCCTTCCGCCTGGCAGCTTTTTAGCCCTGCCTGCGTCAGCGGAGGACATGCAGGTGGACACGGAGCCGGGGAGTGACGTGGTTCTCAGCGAGGAAGCCCTGCCAGCCGGAAACGGCGAGGCGGAGGCCCTCCTGGTCGAGCTCGCGCCTCCCGCGGCCGTGACCCCGCTTCCTCCCTCACCGCAGCGCCAGGGCGAAAGCGCCTCCGCCCCCGCTCCTCCGCCTGTGCCTCTGCCCCAGCCGGATTCGCAATCAACTGCGACCACCTCTGAGCCTAAGAAGGCCGCCAAACGCGTTCCGCCTATTATGGTGACGAACGCCTCGGTGCCTTCTGATGGCGGCTTTCGCCGCTGGTTCGAGGCCGCGACGCAGGGCTGCGAAACACCCGGTGGTAGGCAAGCACTGCGGGGAGTTCTTTTCTCTACAGGCGCGGAGCAATTCCGATCACGTGAGAATTGCTGCCGCATTAAAGAAGCTCAGCGCGTCGCACTTCACTCACGCGCGCAAGGAGGAGCGCGGCCTGAAGCTCTACGTGAGCGGGCCGCCCCCCCCCCCAAGTGTCAGCGGAGGAAGTAGCGGACGACATCGCCGCGCAGTGCCCGGGCAAGGCCGCCCTGCAGTTCACCAGCTCAAGAGGCGCCGAAACTGGAATTGGTCCCACTCGGCGAATACTACATCACCTCGCGCCCGGCGACGACGGCAAATGGGTATTCGCCCTTAAAAGCGATCTGCCACTGCCGCGCCCGCGTCGAGGTCGCAAAGCGCACGGACAGTGCGCCCTTCTACAAGCGGTGCTGCCGATGGTCGCACACGCGAGCTTACTGCCAGGTCAGCCCACGCTGCATGCACTGCGGCGAGGGCCACCTGACCAAAGACTGCGGCAACAGCGCAAAGCCCGCTGTTTGCTGTAACTGCGGCGGTAACCACTCCGCAAATTACGCTGGATGTAAGGTCCACAAAAACCTTACATCTAAGAACAATAATGTATCTGCCAAGCCGCCACAGAGCAAAAATGTAGCGCCGAAGCAACACAACACTCAGTCCGCCCGCAAGGTAGATAAGAGCACTACCTTTGCAAAAGCGGCTACACCACAACAACACCCCGCGCAAGCGGCGCGCGAGGCGAGAGCGAAGGCGAGCCACGAAGCCCGAAAGGGCATCGAAGAGCGCGCCGGCCGCCTCGGCCCCGCGCCAAAGGCGCCCGCACACAACACGCCTGCTGCCACGTCGGAGACGGAGCAACTCCGCAAGGAGGTCGCCGAGTTAAAGCAGCAGGTTGCTAGCCTCACAACACTCTTACAAACTCTTTGCGCTCATGTGACGCCCCACAATGGCTGAACAACGAGCACAGGGAGGCACCAGAACCCGCCCGCTCGCGGTGGCCGCCTGGAACGTCAACGGGCGTTCCGGTTCACAGATCCGGGAGATCGGCGTCTTCTGTAGCAAGCATCACATCGATGTACTTCTGCTGCAGGAAACTAAGCTCAAGGGCACCGACGACCTGGAACTCCAAGACATGGCCATTTATCGCGCCGACCGAGATGCCCGGCATCGCGGCGGCGGTGTAGCGGTTGCCATTAGGCGTACGATTCCGCATCGCCCGGCAGCTTTACCTCGCCTTGCGAGGCTTGAAGCGGCAGCGATTGTGGTGAATACGACTGAGGGCGAAGTTACGCTGGTGTCAGCATACTTAGCACCAAATCGTCCGCTCATAGATGACGATTTTGACACTGTATTCTCCCTAGCTCCTTGCACGGTTCTCGCAGGTGATATAAACTGCAAGTGCGAAGAATGGGGTTGTAATACCACAAACAGAAACGGAAGCTTACTTGTAAGCTATCTGCTGTCACACAACAACGTGACACTCGTCCCGCCTTCCTCACCCACCCGCTTCCCTACTGACCCCCGTCAGCGGCCCGATATTCTCGATGTGGCACTCACTTCGGGAAATATTCGAGTCACTACTCCCAAACCCATACCTTTTTCCTTTTCCGATCACATTCCCATCACCTTCGCAGTCGGCAGCATCCGCTCCTTCTACAGCCCACGGCAGTGGGTTCCCCAACCAACCGATTGGGACGAGTTTCGCAATCAACTCTCTACACTACACACACAAACACAAGCCTCGCTGTCACTGGAGACGCCAGAATCCATAGACGCGAGCTTAAACACTCTCACAAAACACTTACAAACAGCCCACAGAAAGGCGACGCCGGTCTTCTGGCGCCCGCCCGAAGAGGGCTCGAACACACTTCCCTCAGACGTCGAAGAGCTTTTGCGTGAGAAAA